>JAJLRJ010000012.1:11274058-11754058 GCA_024195265.1 Dendrophyllia cribrosa | reverse complement strand
ATATTTGAAGTTCGGAACAAAGGGACTGCTTGCGATCCTCAGCATGCCTCCTTCCCGGTAACAGCCGGTTTCGCTACTTGTCTAGTTCGCTACGTTCGAGTTCGCTACATGTTCGCTACCAACATGCCGAGTTCGCTACTTACTTTATTCTTACTTTATTCCACGATCTTGTAGAACGAACATCTTGTCTTAAATAAGTCTGCCTTGCTCAACATGAAATGGGCGCCATGTTTTAGCGCCAGCCATGTTTTAGTTGTTTCGATCCAAACTGGCTTGATGTGAAAGCGTTGTCAATTAATAAATGTAGAATCGTTTCGATCCATAAACAAACTGAACAAACTAGATTCGATCGTAACACAGTAAAAGCTATGCGGCACCGTTATGAAAGTATTCCGAAGCGCTATAAAGCGTATCTCGAGTTCGGCTAAATATTTTTATACAAAGACAGTTTCGAATTACAATCTTGATTATGCAAATTTGCAAACAACGCAAGTTTCGAATTACAATCTTGATGTTATAGTAATTTGCCTTGCCGTTATTTCTTCTTTATTTCCAAAAAGATCATCAGTACTGTTATATTGAAAGATATTTATTACTTACATCTAAAAGTAAGTTTCACATATTAATTATTATCCTTTTTACATGCGGGACGTGTGGGTCGTCCGAATGACTCCCGCCCCTAAACAACATACAGTATTACATTAATTACATAAAATAACTAAAATACCTCTTGTTAATTTCGCGAACAGGATCACATTAATTCATCTTAATCGTGATTTGTTGGTTTGTTTCATTAACTAAATAGGTGATAACTGCTGCGAATGGTGTTATACATAACAATGGCACGCGCGCGTGTTTTCCGAGAGGTAAACTTTCTTTTGTGTAACCTTTCGGGCGACATGACCTATTACCAGACCCAAAAAGTGAATCGACAACAAATAAATCACTCAGCAAGTTTAGAATCAAGTTTGTGCTTGTGGCTTTTGGTTACAAGAGAATTTAAAACAGTGAATTATGGTTACAAGAGAATTTAAAACAGTGAATTAACAGAGGCAGCGAACTCGGTATGTTGGTAGCGAACATGTAGCGAACTCGAACGTAGCGAACTAGACAAGTAGCGAAACCGGCGTAAAGCCTCCTTCCCAGAGCACAGCGACGAAACCTCGTGTCACTCGCACAAAGCGTATTCTCGATGCCATTGCAAACCACTTCCAGGGAACATTTCCGAAAGAAGAATAGTTCCTTTGGTTGCATTGTTGGTAAGTTGTAACCTCATGTTTTTCCATTTAACCACATTTAAACTGCAGAAACTGGCCAGCACGTGTTGTGCTTCTGGAGGTGCTTATAAAGAAAAGTGTACGTTCCTCGCGTAACATTGCTAGCCAGATTTAAATGACCGAAATTCTCCAAAACTTAGCAACGAACCAAGCTTGTTAAGGGCACTTCGAAAAATAATTTACAGGTCCATTTAAACGACCGATTAAGCTGGTGAAATTGACGACAAAATCGAGCGAGCGACTCTTCGAAACAAATCAACAGCTTTGACCAGCGGCCAACGTTTGCGCATGCGAAAAGCGGGATCTTGCAAAGGCCAGATTTTGGAAACGCGCGAGACGCGCGTGGATTTTCTTGAGACGCGAAGTAAATTATTTAAAAAACAAGTCCAGTGACCCCACTTTTTTATTTTAAAATTGGGTAGTGTGGACTAAGATAAAACTACTGGTGAAATTTAAAAAAATTCTCTGGACCGGATTTACAGCCACTCAAAAATTATATGGTTTTCAGCAAATTACAAAAAATCCGCTCCAGAGAATTTTTTTAAACTCTCTATAATTGCTCCCATTTTCATGTAAAATGGGATAAAATTAAGAAAAATAGGGGTCACCGAGTTAATTTTTGTGCTATTAGCGTTAGAAGCTCCATGATGGCTCTTATTTACAACCTTGTGCTGTTGCTATGGTAACAGCTGATGCCGCCACGTGATTATTTTTTGGTTCACTGATGATCGAGCTACATGTATTAACTGTTACCAAGAAATTGTAAGAAATATTATTATTTTGTTTTATTGAATCCCTCAAATGTAAAAGTGCTAGAAAAGCTAAAAACTATTGTTAGCCTCCTTAAGGAACTTGAAAAGAAAAACGAGTGTTTAAATTCTTTTCGCCTGACGCTGGTTGGCAAACATTGCTGAATCTTACTCAGCTTGGAAGAAGTGGGGTAAGTACCCTAAAAATGTAATGACTTTATAAATTGATTTCACAGCTTAATTTATTTTAATGTTATAAATAACAGTAACCATATTAGCCTATTTTAATGCGTGCTCATAAGCCTACATTTATGATGACTGTAAGCTTATATATTTAAGCCCATCAGTGTACGGGAAAAATTTTGTCGGGGGTGCTAAACTTTATTTGCCTGAATGAAACTCGTGACGTCATGAACTGTGAACGATCTGAGAATGAGCTTCTACATCTCGCATTCTTCGCACTTCACACGGTACTGATAAGATCTTTTACGAGACGTCAACGAAGACATACTTTTTTAATCGACCACGACCAGATACCAACCACGCATACAAGATGGTCGCCAAATGTTATACTTTTTTGGGACATATTCTGGTCATTCTGAGATCAGAATACGCTAACAAAACTATGTTGTTTACATTCTCGCACATGAAAATTTTTCCAGGTACACATAGTCAAAGTAGCAACTTTCCATATTTTACGAGAGGAATGGGTGCAATAGTTTGGGGTTTTCTGTTTTTGGAATGGGCAGAATACGTAGAAAAGAAATGCGCCCTTAGTTTCAATCCCTGCGCAGTCTACATTATCATATCCACCCGGTTTGGTGGACCACAATGCAAATTTGTCGTTCTATGCCTGCTCACGCGATGAGCATCTAATGAAGCTATCACATGAATGACATGATCGATGTAGTATAGAGCTCGGTTAGAAAGTTAACTGAGTAATGTGAGTTAAAAACAAATAAATTAAGACATTGACTCACAAAATAATTCAGTAATTTTACTGTCTGTGGTGCCCGAATAGTCAACCAGTTTTACCCGAATAATACTATATTTTTTACGATTGGCTAGGCTAGCCTTTTTGCCTTGTAGGTTACTAAGATATTAGTATTAGCTGTAAATGTTTTTTAAAAAAAATTCGTTTTGGTATAAATCTACTGGCATTCTATCATGAATGCTGTTCTCTTATTGGCTACACAACTCGCTATCTATTCTGTTGTAGAAAGTGAGTAGAGTGAATGGTGGCCGCTTCGCGTTTTCAAAGTTTCTGTGAAGAGTATTTGTTGTTAAGTTTTGAATGTCTAGTACATGTACATGTACATTTATACTTAAACAATTAGATTATTTGCTCTTGATTTCTATCATGAGTTGATTTGGGCTTCGCCCTCATTAATTATCACGCGATAGAAATGAAAATTAAGAGGCAATTTCAAATTACCTTTGTTAGCTATTGCCAATTAATCTTGCTTTGACTTTAAATGGAGTCATTTGATTTTGATTTTGACATGTTGTGCAGTGTCGGTGTGTGGGATGCTTGTAGTTTCTACATGAAAGCTGTTTTGAGTTGCACATTTACATGTCTTGTGCTCACATCACTTGTGCTTTGTTTTATTTTCCCCTTGTTGCTACAAAACATAACTCAAAATTGTGATATGTAGTTCTAAATTACTGTAAATATCCTGACCCCTTAAAAGTCAAAATATGTGCCTATCAACTTTGACAAAAGTTCAGAAAGTACAATTTCTGTATACCCTGTAGCCATTGCCAACTGTAAAGAGAAGAGGTTAGTTGAGAAATATAGCTTGCAGACACCTCACTGGTGTTAAAAATGTCTCATACCTGAATTTTTGCATGTGGTCTTCATTTTCATAGAGAAATATTGCCATGCATCCTATTTTTATTTGTGTTTTTGCTGGATGCTTTTTAATTTTGAGAGATAGAAAACTTATGCAAAACACTAAAATTAGTTTATGCTGTTAGTTTGTGCTGATGATGTTCATCATTCCAAAGGAATTATGAAAGAAATAAGTTCTAGTTGATCTTTAATTTACAACTAGGCCGTAACAAAGCCAACAAACAACATTGCCTGAAGTTTTGAGACTAATTTATAATACAGTTAGGTGTAATACTAGCTTTTTCATAGCTTCACACTTGGTGATTCTGTTTTCATACATTTTACTTTGCAGTTACTCTTGATTATAAAGCTCTTCTGCTTTTAGACCTATGCTGAAAGTGGATTATCTGCCAGAAGAAGCACCTCTACCAGAAAGGTCAAAGGAGAGAGTCCAGACAAAGAGCAGTATCTTTAGTGCACAAGATTACTGAGTGTTACAGTTAATTTGCCATCACATTAACCAAGACTGTGCTCTCATGGGTAGCAGTTACCCGGGTGTTACAGTTAATTTGCCATCACATTAACCAAGGCTGACTGCTCTCATGGGTAGCAGTTACCCGGGTGTTACAGTTAATTTGCCATCACATTAACCAAGCCTGTACTCTCATGGGTAGCAGTTACCCGGGTGTTACAGTCAATTTGTCATCACATTAACCAAGACTGTGCTCTCATGGGTAGCAGTTACCTGGGTGTTTACAGTTAATATGCCGTCACATCAATCACGCCTGTGCTCTCATGGGTAGCAGTTACCCGGGTGTTACAGTTAATTTGCCGTCACATCAATCACGCCTGTGCTCTCATGGGTAGCAGTTACCCGGGTGTTACAGTTAATTTGCCGTCACATCAATCACGCCTGTGCTCTCATGGGTAGCAGTTACCCGGGTGTTACAGTTAATTTGCCATCACATTAACCAAGACTGTGCTCTCATGGGTAGCAGTTACCCGGGTGTTACAGTTAATTTGTCATCACATTAACCATGCCTGTACTCTCATGGGTAGCAGTTACCTGGTTGTACAGTTAATTTGCCATCATATTAACCATGCCTGTGCTCTCATGGGTAGCAGTTACCTGGTTGTACAGTTAATTTGCCATCTTATTCACCATGCCTGTACTCTCATGGGTAGCAGTTACCTGGTTGTACAGTTAATTTGCCATCATTGTATTAACCATGCCTGTACTCTCATGGGTAGCAGTTACCTGGGTGTTACAGTTAATTTGTCATCATATCATTCATGCCACTGCTCTCATGGGTAGCAGTTACCTGGGTTATTATTATTGGGTCTGTTACAGTTAATTTGTCATCACATTAACCAAGCCTGTACTCTCATGGGTAGCAGTTACCTGGATGTTACAGTTCTGTAATTTGCCATCACATAAACCATGCCTGCACTCTCATGGGTAGCCAAATTTTTAATTGCTCCTTTACCAGTTTAATGGCTCTGCAACTTTCCAAAAAAGGACTGCTAGCAGTCTACATTACATTGTTGCAGTGAGATTTGTCTTATGATAATAATTTATTGTTATTATTATTATAAAAATAATGAACTTTTTGTTTTTTATTGTAAGGTCTGCAGCAACTGGAGAGGTATTGCCTTCGCAATTTGAGGATGGTAAAGTTAAGCAGCCTATTGGTAAACATAATGCAAGCTAATTGAGTGAGTATGGTAAGGGAACACCAGAGGTTTCAGTAACTTTTAAACTAAAAAAGTAAAGGTGTCAGAGCTGGCCGAACTGGACAGTGGTTTGCAACAATTCTAATAAGCTTTAAAGTGGAAATCAAGACAAAGTACATAAAAGCAGTGGTTCGAGTTCAAATAAACGACTGTACACCACCTGTCACCGCCTGCCACTGAAGCCACTGGAACACTTGGTGGCCTGGATTCAATTCTAGCCATTTGCCATATGTTAACATACAAGGCAGTTTTTTTATCCTTTCTCAAGGCCTTTTTTTCTTCAAATGTTTCACTTTTTCAATTTGATTTGGCCTTACAGAGTAAAAGTCACCCTTAGCATAATAATTATGCAACCACAAATGTCAGTGGTTAAACATAAATATAAATTAATATAATAATACTGTATGTCAGGGTTTTTGTTAAGGTTTGTAATAACAGGGACCAAAATAATTGTGAATAACTGGGAACATTTATTGGCACACAGTCCCAATTCAGGGTAGGTGTGGAAGTGGAAGCCCCCACTGGGGGGGGGGGGGGGGGGCGGTATGCCCCAGAAAATGTTTGAGACCCAAAGTTTGCATTTTAGGCCATTTCTGACCAATTTGGGACTTTGTTTTGACTGCTATGAAATACATGTAGCTATAAAATAGCTGAGTGAAGGTCCCTGTTTCCCTGCTCTAACAAAAAACCTGATTTTGTGGCAAAGTATCTCAAACTTAAGCTTAATTTTGTTAAGATTACAGTAAATTGTTTCGATTATTGTACTGTATCATGTATCAATGTTAATAATTTTCGATAAGTTGGTTTCTTGGTAATCAATATAAATCAAAGAATACCGAGTATAATTTATTGTTACTGGCAATCAAATGGAAATCGATAAAGAAAAAAGTTGTGAGTTTGATTGTTTTCTAATGCTGATAATAATTATTATTAATATATTATAAGATTGGCTGGTCAGTTGCTATTGATTTTTATCAGAAAATAATCAATTCCTTTAAACTCTAATAACAGTCATTCTTTGACCAATTTGTCTGCATATTTGCAAAAAAAGACAGCCAAGCTTCGTAACATATATACATGTACATGTACTAGAGTTTGACAAAAACCTATGAAATATAAACTAAAATATAATACTTTTCAGTCAGTAGCTGCTGACAATTATTAGAAGATGCAGGTCATTACTTAGGAGACTAAATAAAGTGAGCATAATAAATTTATTACAGAAATCACAACACTTCAATAGTTTATTTGAGACTAAAGCGCAGTGTTGAGAAAAGCACATAATTCAATCATTGAGTGTTATCAATTGTTTTTCAATAACAATAGTAATGAATAATATTTTTCTGAGTTCCATTGTTATCACATCACTAGCAATCTGTTTTTAATGATTGTTAATATTGATTGGGTTTCGATATCGATTTATATCGAGTAAACCCTGCCTTGCACCCTGATTTAATGTATAAAAATATATTGTCTGTAATTGTTTTGTCCTTCTAGTCTAACCTTTTAAGTTATACCAGTTGCACTCTGCTAACGTATAATTTAACAGGCACATTTTCCCCAACACAACAGTATTGTAGAGGTTGGGTCACCTAACCAGATCTAACTCGCGGGTAGCTCTACCTTCCCCAAACCCAACCACTAATTAAAATCGCTTTTACAAGTGATTCTGCCTTTAGATGCTTTGTAATTAGCTTAATGCCTTATTTTCTATTAAATTTTGAGGTTCAATTTTAGGAAAATTAGACCTGTCAGAGTAAATCATTCACTAATTAAAGCAAATTTTCAGAAACAATTTTAAGAACCTCTCCAGGCTGATTTCTCACTATGCATCATATATGAAACGCATCAGCCTAAAACAGAAAATCACAGGTTCTTTTATGGGGTTGTTCAATGAAAGCAAAATAATTTGCTTGTAATAGAGCAAGAAGTACAGGAGCGGATGGGGAGCTGTACTCTAAGAAAAGGATGATGAATAATTCACCCTTGCAATGGTATTTCTAGACTCAAATTGTGGATTACGAATCGTCTCTTTTTTAACTCATTCGAGGGCGCGTGGAAATTGTCTCCCGCGTTGTGTCGCTCCTTGCGCTCACGTGTTGCGCCCGCTCCACTATCCCATTTCTCGTATTTGCACGCGTGTACGTTAATCAGCTTGGCTATTCTTTGGACTGAAAAAGGATAGCTCGTAGTTAAAATGTCTGTTGCTATAGTGAACTTTCTTTTATGCCTTTGGTGGTGAACTCCATTTATTCGTTCGGTGACACCAACCAACCATGCTTTCTATTCCGGACATTTAGCTTGTACAGCTCGAGATCTTATTGCTTGGGGAACTGTCAACTGTACCTCTTCATCATTCTACAAAAACACTGCCCGCTTTGGGAGTTGTATGTTTACGTGGCGTGGCTCAAAGTGTTTCAAAAGTGCTTGTACAATTTTTAGAACATTCGTCGCAGCGTAGGTATGTATCAGCCATGTACGTGACTGATGATCGATGGTCTCTTTATATGATGGCGTGATAGCGCGCGCACAGCACAGCTCAATGTAAACAAACCGTTCAAACGAACAAAAGCAGCTGTTAAACTCATCGTTAATTTTCGATAGAAAGGGTCGTTGCATTGAATACAGCGTTGTTTATCTGCCATACTTGACAAAGGAATCAACATTTTTGACCCTCTTTTGAAGAAAATTTTAAATTTTGGTTTTCTACGCAAGGAAGCCATTAAATTGCCGCGGGAAATTTTCAGCCAATCACAGGCTGGTTTTTGAGACGACAATACGACTTTATATTGACGTCTCAAAAGCAGACAAAAGTGTCTGAGAATCGTGATACAAATAAATGTTTTGGAAATTGTGGCATTGTCGTAATTATTATTTCCAGCTTAGCCTGTTAAATTAGAAAGCGTAGGTTGGATATTGTTCGCCTGGTTTTTGCGGCGCCGCCACTCACGCGCGGAAACATACCACCAAAAAAATACCGCGATAAAATACCGCCAGCTACGCCACGCTACTTTTTAGAAGTGACCGAGAAGCTCAAATTATTTTTATCCGCAATGAATTGTAATCATCTCTCAACAGTGTCATCTTTTACGGCACGCAACTAATTAAATAACACCTTATCCCACCTTCATGAAGCTACAAGGTGTCAAACCATGGCATTAAGTTACTTATGCAAATTAGTTGAGGGACCATTCAATGACCCCTCAACTAATTTGCATAACAAGTTTTGAGCGGCTCAAAGATCGTCATGAAAACGAACATGAAGAAGATGATTTAGACGAATACATACATAGCGCTTATTTAATAAGAAGTGAACAGTGGACAGCGAAGGAAGAAATATAAGCGTGGTAGGAACCCCAATTAATTTCACTTCTTTCGGTTGTTTGCCTTTCATTAATTTTTATTTCGTGAAGTTGAAAGAATAGAACAGACAACTGAAACTTTGGGTGCAAAAATTCACCGCCGAGAGAAGACGTAAACAATGCACGCGGTGTCTTGCGAGACGTTTCTTGCGAGTTTGCTTCCGCTAGTGAATGTTTCTCGGGCGAAAATAACCTTAAAGCGATCACTTTTTCATTTAACTTTCTTTTCTGTGTTTCGGATACAGAGGAATAAAAACTGGATATATTTTCGTGTGTCTGATTGCGAGATGTTTTACGAAACAGCTGCGTTATGCGTTACTGGAAAGGTTTCAAATTACTTTCACATTATGCAAATTGCAACATTTTTACCTCAACTGAAAAAATATATTTCAAAGGGCTAAATTTGTTTCTCTCCTCCTAAGGCCCGGTTCAGACGCCGTACTTCACATGAGCCGAATCGAATCGATTCGGCTCATGTGAAGTACGGCGTCTGAACCTGGCCTGAATTATCACTTCTGTCGTTAACTTTGATTAAATTTATAAGTTTCATTCAAACTTTATTATAATAACGGCGGGAATACTTCCAGCAAAACTTTCAATTGGAAAAGTTGTTTTGACCTCGGGTCCGGACCAGGCAATTACATCATGGCTTCGAAAGGCCACTTTGCGGCTACATTAGCCTGCAGAACAGGCGTTATTTTTTTTAAGCGTTTCAGGCGAGCGCGGTAGGCGAGCGCGAGGCGAGCGCGGAGCGCGAGGGGAGAAAAAAATAACGCCTGTCCGCACACCATTGTTCGTGCTGTTCCGGCGTTCATATATGAACGCGGCTATCCAATTGGCTACTTGATATCATGTGATCATAATGTATGACACATAATGGCGTAAACAAAACAGACAACAGACCGGCGAAGCGGACCAATGCTAAAATCACAGCCTTGTCTGAGACAAACCTCACGTAAACTTCAACTCTATAAAAAATGAATGGCTAACTTTTAAAGCTACATCTCTCTCTGCTAAGCTTGAATCTACAGATCGATTTTCGTGACAAATCCTACGAAAACTAAAATAGCTGGGCCCAGCGTGACAAAAACATGGTAAGATAGACATGCAAGGACAACATCTCATCTCAGATCCTGTTATTTCAGAGAAGAAGTGAAAATATTTCGTATATGTAACTAACATGCCGAAAGCAACACTCTAACCGCAATGAAAAAAGGAATGCTCATAAGTCTACGAGAACAAAAACTACAGGAAATCACAATAGACAGATTTGACCTCCCGTCCATTGCATGCACACGGCATTTTTTACAAAAGTTCAATCGGTCAACAACAAAATCCTCCAAAACAAGCTAAATGTACACTCGTTCAAAACAAATAGAAGGAGCAAATGGCATTAAAAAGCATAAGGTTACATGTAAAGTCGTGCGTGCTTACCATTTTACGCGTGTGACTCTTCGACATGAATTCCAAGCTTGGATAAAATTTCACAGATCTTGGCTCCTTTACGGTCTTCCCTAATGGGATGCCGAAAAATTGTCACAGAACTGGAACGCTTCACAGTTTCGGACACCAGAATCTGCAAATGCTTTCTTTTGAGTACATTGGCGTATGTTCGCAGAACCAGGACATTTTACACCTTCGCCGGTGGTCGGTTTTGGCTCTCGCACCATATGGGGCCAAAATAGGCCGTTTTGCGTTATGATTGGTTGGTGATTTGGGGGTGTGTATGGGGGCGGAAGGGCACGAACAATGGTGTGCGTACAGGCGTTATTTTTTTCGCGTCCCTCCCATCGCGCGACTCGCGCTCCGCGCTCGCCTTTTGCTCCGCGCGCGCCCGCCTCAAAAACGCAAAAAAATTACGCCTGTTCTGCAGGCTACGGCTACATTTGCATTCACTTCAAAAGTGTCGGAAACACAGACCAGCTAGTTACAAGATTTAGCTAAAACCAATAACAACCATCGGGAAACTCTGACATACGGCCTTTTTTTCAACGGTAAGTACAAAGTAGGCATCGATTTGTATTTTTCAGTATGTACTCGTCTTTTGACACAGTGGACACGCTACTTTAATAATTTGCGTGCGATCTCACACGCTAAGTGTACTGTGTCTTCTTGTTTTAGACGGTTAACGCGCTTCTTTGTTAGACTACTCACACTATCCGAATACTCCCAATCATCAAACCGTGAAAAAACGTGCATGCAGATTCCCAAGACAATTATTCTCCAATATGCCTAATACAACGACGCCCAAGTATACGCTCCCACAGCGTCTTGTTTCTACTGAAATAAAAACTAAGTGCTGAAATACGAAATAATAAGGGATATACCAAGTACATACCGCCGCCTTATTGTGGAATCAATGTGTGCGCTTTCACCACTGCGACATCCCTGCTGTTACATGATTAGATCAATATCTTTGCGCTTGCGCAGTTTAGGGACTTGAACACATGTTCCACGGGAGTATGTATTTGTACCGTTGAGTGTGGAATAAAACTTCATCTAAAGAGTACAACACATCTTACATGGTGTCAGAAGCGAGACGAACTAAAGAAGGACATCTACTGTACCTACGGACAACAATTTAACTCGAACACAGGCGAAAGTGGACGAGTGAACCTCCAAAGCTTCGGCTATCGAGTGGCGAAAACAAAGTGGCCTATGGCGACCGCATCGTTCATCGATAAAGGTCCGTCTATGGACTGGAGCACAGACGACAACCTATACAGCCGCTTTAAAATGTGGAAACAGAGGTGTGAATTGTTATTTACTGGGCCCATGGCGAAAATAGAAGAAGATATCAAGTGCAAACACCTATTATACTGGTCCGGAGAGCACGGTATTGAGCTATTCAATAGCTGGGATCTGTCACCGGACGAGCAGAAAAAACTGGCCAACTACTGGGAGAAATTCCAAAACTACGTAAAACCTCACTCGAATGAGTTGATCGCGGCGTGGGAGCTACACAACCTTCGCCAAGGAACCCTTTTCTCTCGAGGAATTTATTGCCAAGCTCAGAATTCTAGTTAAAGAAGCCAACTATCCAGCTGAGCACAACGATCGATTTCTCAGAGATTTCTTGTGCTTGGAATGAACTCTGACCGTGTGCGAAAGGATTGTTTCAAAGAAGGAAATGCTCTCACATTCAACCGAGCTCGTGAAATGGCGAAGTCAGAAGAATCGGCAGACAAACAACTTCAGCTAATGAACACTGAGGTACACCATATCAACACATCCAAAAGGTACTCATTCCAGAGAAACCAGCCAAATTCAGGGTACAATACACGACAAACCTCGAACACCAGCTCAGGCAAAGCACAAACATGCAGGAACTGTGGTTGGGGTTCTCATTCCCGTGAGCAGTGCCCGCAAAGAATGCAACATGCCACTACTGTCAAAAAGTAGGACACTTAGCCAAGGTATGTCTGTCAAAGTTGAAAAAGAAGAATGTCTATGAGATTGAAGCTACTAGCGATGTCATAAATGAGTCTGGGTCAGAGCCTAACCAAGTATTCAGTGGCCATAATTTTTGTTCCTGGGTCCAATTACTGCAACACCCATTTCGTGCAAAGAAAAGGCTCTTCTAGAGGTTTACATATCACTAAGCCCAGATGGAAAGCAAACACATGCCCTCTGTAAGATAGACTCCGGTGCTGAAACAAACATTATACCCAAGTCCCTATACCAGCAGCTAAGTCCTGGAAAACTAGACCTACAGCAGCTCACAATGAAGTTAACAGCATATGGTGGGACTGAGATCCCAAACCTAGGGTCTTGCCATGTGTATATCAAGGGTCCTAACAACCCAAGCCCTAAAGTAATCCAAGCACAAGTCGTCGATGTTGATGGCCCTGCCATAATTGGAAAAATGTCAGCGCAGAGTATGAATCTCTTAAAGCTAAATTGGCCGCTCACAGTTGAAAGCAAGAGTGACCACCAGCCAGTCATACAGAGTGACAAGCAAGCCATGAATACGAGCACCAACCTGCACAAAGTTAAACTGTTTGATGTACAAGGTAGACCACTCCCATTTCCACTGACAAAGGACTATCTCCTTAAAGAATATCAAGAAGTCTTTACTGGTGTAGGCTGCTTCCCAGGCCCCCCACACCACATAGAAACAATCCCTGAGGTTCCTCCAGCACAACACCCCCCGAGGCAAGTCCCTGTCCAGTTACAAGCCGCTTACAAAGAAGAACTAGATTTTCTCACAAAGGCAGGCATCATATTTAAAGTGCACAATGAGTACACCCCCTGGATAAACTCGACTGTGGTCACAAGAAAGCCCAATGGCTCCATACGCCTTTGCTTAGACCCCCGGGACCTCAGCAAAGCTGCCCAGCGCAACCCTTACTATGTGAGAACCATAGATGATGTGATACCAAATATCAGTGGTGCCACCCACTTTAGCATCCTAGATGCTCGGAGCGGGTTCTGGCAAGTAGAGCTCGATGATTGTAGCAGCAAACTTTGCACCTTCAAGCAAGTACAGATGGAAGAGACTTCCATTCGGACTTACCTGTAGCGGAGATGTCTTCCAAGAGAAAATGGACACAGTTTTCGGAAACCTTGATGGCCTGAGCGGAATCGCTGATGATACTTTTGTCTATGGCAAAAGCACCTGTATTGGCCTACTATGACCCAGAAAAGAAGAACTTGATTCAATCAGGTGCCAGTCTAAAGGGCATTGGATGTGTATTGATGAAGGAAGGCAGACCAGTGTCTTATGCAAGCCGATCACTCAGTGAAGCAGAATCGCGATACAGCAACATAGAGAGAGAACTTCTTGCTGCCTGTTGGTCCCTCGAGAGGTTCAACCACTACGTCTTCGGCAAGAAAGTGGTCATTGAAACAGACTACAAACCACTCGAAAGCATATGGAAGAAAAGCATACCAAGCGCGTCACCACGTCTCCAGAGACTTCTCCTAAAAATGGCAAAGTACAATGTTGAAATTAGGTACATCCAAGGAAAAACCAACGTGATTGCTGATGCCCTTTCCAGAGTCAGCAGTATGGACCCCCCAGAAGAGGATCAAGGCGTGCCGTTGGTCGAAGTCAATGCAATTACAAACATACTACCTGCGAGTCCTGCGAAACTGGACGAAATACGTGATAATACAAGCCAGGACACCGTACTCAGCCATCTGAAGGACCTCATCCACCATGGGTGGCCAGAGTATTCAAGTGAATGCCCTCCAGACCTGAAGGAGTTCTGGAACTTCAGAGAAGACCTGAGTGTTGAAAATGGCCTAATCCTAAAACGGCATCGCCTCGTGATTCCAAGTAGTCTGCGTTCACAGATGCTACACATCATACACCATGCAGGGTCACCTTGGCACAGAGAAGTGCCTCCTGAAAGCAAGAGACTGTCTCTTTTGGCCAGGCATCTCAAAAAACATCAAAAAAATGACGGCCAGTTGCCCTACCTGTATGCAGTTCTCCAAACAGCAACCAAAGGAACCACTACACCCTCACAATGTACCCAGTTTCCCATGGCAGAAACTTGCCACTGATCTGCTTGACTATAAGGGAGCCCAGTACCTATTGGTGACAGACTATTACAGCAAGTATTCTATCTTTAGAAAGCTGAACTCAACCACATCCGCTGCTGTAATCAACCACCTTAAGTCAATCTTTGCTGAGCACGGAATACCAGAAACCTTGATCTCTGATAATGGCCCTCAGTACAGTAGTCACCAATTTGCCGCCTTTTGCAACCAGTGGGGTATCAACCATGTGACCAGCTCCCCACTGTATCCACAAAGCAATAGGTTTATTGAGAGGTCCGTCCAGACAGTCAAGAACCTTCTGCAAAAGGCAGAATCTTTGGGTCAAGACCCATATCTGGCACTCTTGACGTATCGAACCACACCTTGTTGACAACAACTTACCGTCACCTGCCCAACTGTTGAACCACAGAGAGTACCGCACACAGCTTCCATGCAGCGGACGCCTTCAGCGTTACCAAGCCTCGGAGAGCCACCAAGAGCATTTGCAATACCGACAGGACGTGCAAAGAAAACAGTATGATAGCAAGTCGCCAGGTGAATTGAAAAAACTAACGCCAGGCCAACAAGTAAGCGTATTCCAGTCACGAACCAAGACTTGGATACCAGCAGAAGCGAAGGAGGAAATGGGAAAACCAAGGTCGTACATAGTTAAGACAACTGGTATGTCAGAGCTAAGACGTACCAGAATACACCTGAAACCTTTAAGGAAAACACCGGCAACCTGTGGGGAACAACTGACAAGCAACCAGGACACCCCTCTTACTGAACCGGGCACACCAAAGCCTGCACCTTTCCAACTGTTGTCACCAGAACTACCAAAAATACATCCTCAGTCAGCTACACCTGCAGACCAAGTTGACGGTGACCTGCCTGTGACAACCAGGAGTGGCCGTGTTGTAAATAAGCCATCTAGACTGAACCTATGAACTTTTTTCTGTGAACTGTTCGGACATGTTAGCATATCAGATACGCTTATAATTGTGTTAATTGTTTATATTTTTTATTTTATTTTTGGCTTGTTCATTTTTGTTTGTCTCGCTTATTTCAGGGCGGAGATGTTACATAATTAGAACTTGTGCAATGTCTTTGCGCTTGCGCAGTTTAGGGACTTGAACACATGTTCCACGAGAGTATGTATTTGTACCGTTGAGTGTGGAATAAAACTTCATCTAAAGAGTACAACACATATCTTTACACCTGCTCTACCAAAAAGATCCATTTTTGGTCAAATTTACACATTTTCATGTGCGGCATACCGTACACCACTGCAACAGTGCACCCCGCCCCCCCCCCCCCCCCCCCCCCCCTCCACCCCCCGGCCGGGACATAGCGGGACATTTGCCTGGTGCTCACTGCAAAAGTTGTTACTGAATGCCCCGCACCCGGAGGTCATTTTTTAAACTCTGATCGGCGTTATTGACCCCGCTCGAACGGTCCTGCTCCTTTTGGGTAAATTTTATTTTAGGCATAAGCCTTATAATGCAAAAAGGGACAAACAAAAAACTAACAGTGAAAGCGGTATAGTAGTAGACACAGTTTAATATAAATGCTTCAAACTAACATGGAATTTCAGCATCACACACCGTTGCAAGGAACTGGTTGATTTGGCAGTCTCTGATTTCGCATTTGGAGAACATACTCCACCTGCTTACAATTTAGAATTGTAGGACAAACAGAGACAAGTGAACAACTCACATAGACGTTACTAAATACAGTTTAAATATATTTAAATGTAGATGTAACTTGAACGAACAAAATGCTGGATTTGTTATTTGAAGATCGGACTGACGGCACCTGCTCGTAACCGAACAGCTACCCTGGTTAACCTAAAAAGTCATCACAGAACCAGTGTCCTGTAGGCTTTCTTGTGATTCCCACGCAAGAAAAGTGGAACCGGCCATTTAATTGGGCACTGTGGATTATCACATGCAATCATCGGACTTGCTGGATTTACGATTCTAGTCCTAGTCCGCCTCGGTGGAAAATGCCCCCTGTCTATGCCCCGGCTGCATGATTTTAAATGCCAATGCAAAAGTCGTCAAAACTCCCGATACCCGCGTTCCTTTCTCCTGTCAAATCGCGGAAAATTCCCCGCATATGCCCACCAGAGAGAGAGAAAGAAAAAGGCTTCGATACTTTTGCGGAATAAATTGAATACAGCAAAGAAAATCAGGCTGAGCGAAAAAAAACGACCAGGTAGGATTTTTCTGTCTCGTTTTGGTAGTTTTGTTTGCCATTTTCCAACACGGCGTAGACTACAAAAAGTTCGCGACGAAACGATGGTGTCAGGTTACACTACTCAAATAACCTAGATGAATTGCAGCGTTGCAAAATCACTGAAGTGTAAAAACAATCACTTTTATTTACGTGTCAAAGGTATTTAGCACGCGAGTACTAATTGGTCTAACTGGAATTTGGAAGTGTTGGTTTTTGAGGAGAGGGGAAAACCGGAGTGCCTGGAGAAAAACCTCTCGCAGCAAGGAGAGAACTTACAACAAACTCAAGAAGCAATGAGCCGTGATAATGCTGCATGAAAAAATGTAGAAACGAACACATGAAACACACACTCCTAAACTGGATTTTGAACAAGAACTGGCCAGCGTGAAGTGAAGCGCGAAGGTCGCGTGACGTTTATTTTTATTTCGCAGCCTTAAAAACCTTCAACGGCTTTAAAAAAATATGCCAAAATGCTTAGCACTAATTAAATTTTCCATGAATCAGTTTAGAAAAAAATCTATCTCGGAATTTTTAAACCGCGACTAAAAAAGTGGAGACAGTCAGCTTTTGTACTTATGCGAGGAACAGAACCCCCTGAAAACTAATGGGAAAATACGCGATCGGGAAGGCCCATTGCTCTTAAAGTTCTTTTGACTAGAAGAGGTCAATATCTACTGATGTGAATGCAAAAAAATCGCTTCTGAAGAAGTTTTAAAGCATGGTTTTGAAATTTAGAAAGACGGCTAATAGAAGAGCCATTTTTTTCTTGGAAAAATTGACCGCGTTGTATTTTTTAAACGGTCTCATACATTTCTTTTAGCTTTGTCCAGTTGAAGCCCATGGAATAATCAATTAGTCCACTAGCGGATTTTACTAAAAATTCTCTTGGTACAGAGGAACTTAGCAACTTATTAATTTCAGAGGGTCACCATTCCGTTGCCATGGAAGCACCAATGTAAACAAATCCTATACTCCCATAAAGTTTAATGTGTGTTTGCATGCAATGTGGCTTGTCTTTTTATGCGCTACAACAAAAGATATGGCTCATTAAAATTGAAAGGGCGTGGACTTGAGAAATAGGTACGAGCCTCCTTAAAAAGCCAAACTATTTCGTACACTAGGTGCTAAAGGCTTTTCACGCGCTGTCATATTACAAGTCTCTTATGGCTGTTCGTTTTTTTTTTCTTGCGGCTTCGATGATCTTTGGGGACTGGCCGCCCTACGAATTTTCGCGGGAACTGATGTTCTTTACAAATCTTGATGTTTTGGTAAAATGATTAAAAAACGAACGTAAATGACCGAAAAAAAAATAAACTTACATTTATTTTGTAGCAAAAAAACTGCTACTTTTACACTTCCTTTCTGTGGATTTAGTTTCAGCCGCGGCTTTAAATTTTGTGAACCTTTGTCGATGTGCAAAAATAGCGAAATTAGAAGTCGCTCCGCGCAGTTCATATACGTCTTTTTCCCAAGCCTTCACGGTCATGCATCGGTGACGTATTCGAAAGGAGTCGATAGATCTTTCAAGACACTCTAGATAGGGAGTTTTTATAATTAAAATCTCCTCACTTATAGCAGAAAGTAAATTACAGAGGCTTACATTATCATAATAATGTAACAGTAATATACAGCTATTTCAACAAACCTTGTCTAAAGAATTGCGCTTTGGTACATTCCAAGAGCGCAAGGCATTGTGGGTTCACATGCAGAATATATTTAAAAATACTCTTCACAGGACAATATGCCAGCTACATACAGCGATGACCTTAGGGTCAGTGACTTTTAAGTATACCTTAGTCTGCCATGTTGTGACCGACATGCCAGGTGATATACGGATTTAAGCAAGATGAGCTGAACCCACAATGCCTTGCATTCTTGGAATGTACCACTGCACAATTCTATTTCTTCAGACAACGCTTATTGAAATAGCTGCATACAATTAATTAACCACACCAATTAACTATTGACTATCAGTAAACAAGCATATTGAAATAAGACCTTCACTTGGACCATATGAGCTGAAAAAAATTGACAGCGGCAAAATAATGAGGCCCAAACAAAAACTACTCAAAAATTAAAGGTAGTAGGGAACTGCTGCTGTTAAAGTTTTCTTAAATTTCTACTTATTCTATTTATTCTATTCGATATTTTAGAGCCTGACAATTGTTGATTATTTTGTAGATTATTTTTTTGTTTATTTCGCCACCAAATGACATTACGATATAGTGAAACCTGTTTTAAGCAGACACCCTCACTCAGGAACCTTACTAGTGTTGGCTTAACATAACTGTATTAATTGCATTAGTAATGTCAAGATTTATTAAAAAAAAACACGTTATAAAAAAAAACACAGAGGTCCCCTGAATACAGGTCATTTTACAGTAAATATGGGAGATAAATTTAGGGATCCAAGCAGCTGGTGTCTGCTTAAGAGAGAGTGTCTGCTTAATATGGGGTTAGCCTGCGTAGCAGGCATCGGGGAGAAGGGAACTGGGGAGAGAGTGAAAGGACGCCTGCAATAAAGACCCCCATTGTTCATTTCTGCGGACGTTGGCGGCCGCAAATTCTGAGCGCTGAGCGGTAAACAAAGTAAATTTCCGTGTGAAGTCATCCATGCGTAAAAGCGCTTGCCAGTTTCTGATTGGTGAACGTATTGACAGTTGACGTAATTCGATTACAAGGAAATCGGTGGGCGTAATGCGAATATCCCGGTTCTTATAGCAGGCATTCCTTCCCTTCTCCCCCTTTCGTTTTTCATGCCCCTTCCCCCTCCCCGTTTACGCCTGCCACGCAGGCTATATGGGGTCCGCTTACTGCAGGTTTCACTGTCTGTTCTAACATAATACACTGATAATATGAAAGGGGAAAAGTATCTAATCTATTTATATTATGATGTACACAAAAAATATATTTAATACAAATTTATATGAATGAGATAAACAATAAAGATGTACTGGCTGTCAAATAAAAAATAACATCTATTGGGCTTCCAACTTGTGCAATCCAAGCATTTCATTTTAGAGCACCACAACCATCTCATCATTGCAGAGAGAAAACAAGCAACTTGAGGCAAGTCTTTGTATATCAGAGATACGTGTAAGAGTGATAATAGCTATGTACATGCACAGATTTACTGTGACAAAGAGCCTGCTGCAGCCCCCATGGACTTTCTGTATGTGTTGAACACCTCAATGTAATGGAGAATTGTATCTGAAGGACAAAACAGCTCTGTGTTTTTGTTGCTACACTTGGGAGGAGATGGAAGAGTAAATGATTCATCCATGAAACTGATCAAGAATTCACTGATAAGGCCCCAGCACTGTGTAATGTCGTCACAGGGTTGATATTCCAGCTAAAAAAAAGAAACACACAAAAACTAAACAAGGCTGTGCTCTTAGAAGAATCACAGGGAATCCAATTACTCCAAGCTATGAAATCATTATATCCAGATATATAGCATTGTTAGAGAGCAGGGATATAATGATATATTTTGGGGGGGTTCAAAATTTTTGCAAACTGCTGTATATATATAAATATATATATATATATATATATATATATATATATATATATATATATATATATATATATATATATATAAAGACAAAAAACCTGTAGAGTACTCATAATAAACCTTTGACTAAAACATTGTCCTTTTTTAAAACTGAAACCTGAGCTAGGTGTAAAAGCTTTCACATGCTCTTGCATAACTTTGGGTCATACTAGAACCCAGATTTCTGTCAGTCATCGAAACATTATTCATGCTGTAGTGTCACCAATACATAGAAAAATTCAAATCACCAGTATTGAAAATGGTCATGGTCAACTACGAGAGGTGGTTTTGACTGGGAAAATGGTCGCTTAAGAGAGGAAGTAGCTTATGAGAAGTGGTCAAACATGGAGTTTTGAGTGAAAGTAAAATTGCAATAAAGAACATGTGAGTATATGGAGACATTGGGTTGAATGTGAGAAGACTGTCCTAAAGAGAAATGAGGGACATACTGGATGACATACCTCAACAACAAGTCCTTTGAAACTTGGGCCCGCAGACACTTGGCCGAACTTGAGAACAAAATCTCCATACTCATAACGCTGCCCTTTGGCCTGAAAGATATAAAATCCCTGAGACTCTAGAGGATCAGCCTTCAAGCCAAAATGAAATTTTGAACAATGTTTTACAAACAGCACATGTATGCAAAAATGACTTAGTGTCAAACTTAATCCATATCATGGCCAAATTCCTTGCTAATAGGACCACCTTTATTACTTTTATCGCTTTGCATTGCATTGAATAATTTGCATTGTATTACATGTACATTGCATTGTATTACATGTACATTGCATTGTATTGTATTGCATTGCATTTTTATTTTACTGTAATGTAATTGAATTGCATTGCATTGCAGTTCATATTGCATTGTATTTTATTCTAATCAGGCCAGCATATATAATTTGCAGAAATTGACCTCAGACAATTTTAAAAATGTGTACCTCAATCTTAGCAGCTTTCCTGGGTGTGTAGAATGTTTTAAGTTTGGTCATAAGTGAGTCAAAGCCAGAATCAGCAACAAGACATGTTCCTGTCTCCAGAACTGCAAATGATGTGTAAGGGAACTCTGTACTGTGTAGAAGGTGAATCAGCTTACTTTGTGTGCCTAACAGAATAACAATGTTTTAAGTAACAAAGATAAATTCAAAATGTTAAAGGGCCAAAATAACAAAATCTTGCTTCGCTTATTTTTAATGTTATATCGCTGAATGCCACCAAATATACAACTTAATTGGACAAAAATATTCTATAGAGCAAAACAGAAGCAGTAGTTTGGAGATAAAGTGTAGGATTGCAAGGATAGAAGTGGATTAGTTCATCAATTTTGATTTTGTGACAGGTGGTCAAGAAATCAAAATCACCATTCTTGTGGAATTTTCCTCTTTTAGTCGTTATTTTTTCTTTTCAGTTAATATTTCTTTGCTTTCGTCACTTTTGGCAATGTTTTCTTCCTATTTCAAGATAAAAAACAAGCTTAAAGATTCAAAGTTTAAAGTGCCTATCACCCCTAGAAAGTTATTTTCAGAATCAACTCTATGTACATTGAATAGTTTAATGGTAAAATATTTCTTGTTTTGAACGTCGCATTTGTGAGTTATAGAGATTTGAATTTACAAAATGCAAATTGGATGATGTCAACCCGGGAATTTGCCATTATTTCTACACCAATTTACAATATGCAATTTACAGCTTGAGAATAATGAATTTGATAAATACTAAAAATAAACTGTGGATAGTCAACTGATTCGTAAAAAGTATTACTCGGAGGTGAAAACAAGTAGTTGTATAATAAATGACTCCCGGGTTGACATCATCTAATTAGCATTTTGTAAATTCAAATCTCTATAACTCACAAACAGGACATTCAAAACAAGAAATATTTGAACATTCAACTATACAAAGTATATAGAGTTGATTCTAAAAATAACTTTCTAGGGGTGATAGGCACTTTAACATCTGAACTGCTAGACCACTTTGCCTTGCAGCTGAATAAAAGTGCTCCAAATTTATTCATGATAAATATTAAACATTTCATATATTTTAAAAATACCTTTTTCAAGTTAATACCCTCATGAATGCAGTCCTAAAGAAATAAATGCCCTAATGGAAAAAAGTAAGCAAAATACTTACTAAAGGTTGTCACCGCTTGGTAAGTCTCGCAGTTCACACACCAGGTACCAGTTTTTGTAGCACCCAATAATTCTGCACGTTTCTGTAATTTTTCCACAGCGACAGCCTGTTGACCACTTTTTCCCTCTGGCAGTTCCACAGGAATTACACTTTTCAGTGTTAAAAAAGAGAAAAACGAAATTAATAAGCCTTTAGTTACCATACTAAAGCAAACCTCACCCCTAAAAAAGTCCTTACCTAAACCCCCCCCCCCCCCCCCCCCCCCCCCCCCCCCCCCCCCCCCCCCCCCCCCCCCCCCCCCCCCCCCCCCCCCCCCCCCCCCCCCCCCCCCCCCCCCCCCCCCCCCCCCCCCCCCCCCCCCCCCCCCCCCCCCCCCCCCCCCCCCCCCCCCCCCCCCCCCCCCCCCCCCCCCCCCCCCCCCCCCCCCCCCCCCCCCCCCCCCCCCCCCCCCCCCCCCCCCCCCCCCCCCCCCCCCCCCCCCCCCCCCCGCCCCCCCCCCCCCCCCCCCCCCCCCCGGTCAATATACAGGCAGTCCCCAATATGACAACCTGTTTTGATGGATAGGAATAATGAAATCCCAGTGACTAAAATTTTCTTAATTAATAATAACTACCATATTTCTATGAATAAGCGCTTATTTAATATTTTGGGTAAGGGGTGGGGGGGGGGGGGGGGGGGGGAGGGTTAAAGAAAGGGCGCTTAATAGTGTTTTTCTTTGAGCCAACTGGAACTTTATTTTTGGGCTAAAAAACCTCACAACATAAAAAACTTAATGTAGAAAGATGAATGTTTTTCTCACGTATATCATAAATTTAAATTGCGTTATTCATGAAGAATATATGTAATGTTCACACACTAAAAGACAGCCAAAGATGTGCTTAAAAAATTAGACTTTAACTGTTAATAAGTTTGTAGATGGTTTGAAGTGATTTCCCAAATCATTTTACTCACCAAGTGACTCCCATTTCCAAAAGTAGGTATTAAATAGAAAGAAAAAACAGCCAAAAAGAAAAACTCATTCTTATCTGCGAAGAAAACTGACTAAATTATACTTCGTCAACTTCGTGTTCTTTGGCGGCCATCTTTGAAACTTAGTCTCCTCGTTCGCGCGGTTGGAACATCAAACTCGTTCCCAGTGTTATTTCGGCGGGGGCAAGGTAATTGGAACGCCTGGTAAAATCTGTTTCAGGGGATGAACATGGGCGAATTTCCGAGTTGGTTTACTCCTCGTAATCAAAGCAAGGCTTCCCCAACCTTTCAGAAAAGGAGCTTTCATTCGCATGCGAATAAAACTCATTTTCTTCATATGAAAGATTTTTAAAGACCCTTTTAATAGTCGTTTTAATGACTTAAATCGGCACCGGGTCTCGCCGGGGGAAAGGGCCCACCGAGGTACTTGAAATGGGGGCGAAATTGTATGGAATATTTTTACGTGGAATTTGGTCAACTTGCTTGCTAAAAAACCCCATAGCTAATTTATCATTCCATCAGGGTTATCTGGCCAGAAGGTTAACCAAGAGAAAATATTTTTTCTAATTATTTTCTCTTGATCAGTGATGAATCCCGGAGGGTCGGGGGGGACTCCCATATAAAAATGACGGGGGTGCTCGTCGTACCTTGCAGGGGTCAAAATTTGTAGATTGGTACCGCTTAGGGTGCTAACATCTAAAATGACCACCATTAGAATTATCGCGGTATTAAGCCATAAAAATATGACAGAATATGACATGTGATGTTTCAGAATTGGGTGCTCTAGGGGGTAACAATTCATTTGAGCCACGCCCATTAAACGAGATTCTGCTACCTTTTAGGGTGTTTTTAGAAAATTTCCGAAGGGCATCTGCGTAATTTTTATATGGGAGTCCCCCCCCCCCCCCCCCCCCCCCCCAATGTTGGCCCAGGGTTAGGTATGCAGGTTACGCATGCTGGGCCAATGTTGGCCCAGGGTTAGTGAGGACAGGCAGGTCAGGGTAGCTAGGAAAATCGTGAAATAATGAGGTACAATTTTTCACCAAGGTTTCTTTTTCGCGAAAACTGAATAAGAATAAAAGACGATAATCAAATCAAACATTTTTTTATCAATTTATTGCATTTATATATTAATAAAAAATATCATTTGCCTTTATTTACAGTGATGATAAGCCATGATCCAATGTCTCAAAAGTTTTATTTACACCAGAACCAAATGCTAGTCATGGCTGACTACCACATCTAACTGTCCAGACACAGTGCAATACAGCTAGACTAACTGCCAGCTGCCAGGCCAACCATCAGACTACCAGACTCTACCACACTGATTGACATTTATGGTCTGACAGAACGCCAGCCGGAACAACTGTGAGACACGACTAGACTGATTGCCAGACCAAACACCACAGCAGCTGTCAGACCGACTGCTAAACCAACTGACTTATCCCGTCAGACCGACTACCAGACCAATTGTCACGCATACCTAGGCCGACTAGCAATGACCGACCGCCATACACAACCAAACCAACTGTCAGACAAACTGGTTGACAGACAGACAGACCCACACACAAAGACATGTTGACTCATCAAAAACACTTCACAAGGAGTGAGGTTTCAAGGAATAAAACTTGCAACAGGCAAGGTGGGCAAAAGCTGACCACGGATGGTTGGAGAGCGACACAAAGGCTCTCAAATTCCTCATCGCCTAAAGGGATTTATCTCACTTCAGTTTGGAACTAGACTATTTCATAGCCTAGACTCCTTTGCAGGCGTTCTTTGAATTCGTCAAGCATTCTTTCTCGGAAAAGATTGCGTGACGATCACACAGAACAAATCCGAAGGTCACTCAGTAGACCCCTGAGGAGTCTAAAACGCACTATCACTGTATTTTCCAAGTTTTTGTTTGTCCAAAAAGAAACTTGCCACTGCCAGGAGCATCAACAGGAGCGTTGTATTCCAACAAAGCGCTTAAACTCAGCGGTTCCCACTGTTTCCCTTGGCTCTTCTTTGCTTCCCTTGCGCCCATACTGCTAGCAGGGGCTGACAGAGTTCCTCTAATATTGATCCCTCTGGACAGCGCTGCGTTAACAGGCGCCATTTCTGAGGAGGACCCAGCAGCGTTATGACGTTTACTGAACTCTCCTTTACAAGAGGCCATTTTTTCTGTTAGGAATTTGATTTTCTCTCCTCCGACAATCACGTCTTGTTCTTTTTCGGATTCTTGCGTTTCCCGAGGGGAGAGGGGAACGTGTACAGATTGTCGCTCTCCCTCTTCGTTGGTTAAAGCGAGAGCAGGTAATGGCGTACGGCGGTGCTCCTGTAAAAAAATAAGCACATAAGCGACAACAGCATAATAAATAAAATTTCGAACCAGAATGGAAATTTTGATTTCTTGACCTCCTGTCACGAAATCAAATTAGATGAACTATAATCCACTTCTATCCTTGCAATCCTGCACTTTGTCTTCAAACTACTGCTTCTGTTTTGCTCTATAGCATCTTTTTATCCAATTAAGTTGTATATTTGGTGGCATTTAGCGATATAACATGGAAATTAAGTAAACAAAATTTCGTTATTTTGGCGGGACAGTCCTTTGACCGTTTAATCCCTAAGAGTGATCATCATCAAATTTCTCCTTGTCATATGAACGCCTTATCAATCAAAAAGGTCATGAGAAGTAAGGACATGATCACACAAGATGAGTTCTCTTGATATCCGAACAATTTCTCCCCACTACTTCTATAGGAAATGCATAAGACTAGAAATGAGAATTTAAATTTTGATGTTAGGGCTTAAAGGGTTAAGCCACCTACCTTTGGTATCTCCAGTATTTGCTGTGGGTTATACCTCGGCGGTCGGATTACCGTTCCCGGCTCAGAGTGGTCCCCAGGCTCTATGGTTTTGACCAGTAATTTCGTTTTGTCGCGATTCATGTGGGCCACTCTGAACATAAGCTCCAGACGATGACGGGTGAACTTGATGTCTTGAATCAACTGGCTTTCGCTTACACGGTCTTCTTCAAAAACCTGAAACAACAGTTGCATAAGATTTCCACTAAGAACAGTTTTTAATTGAGTGTTGAAAGTAATTTTACAATTGCCTTAGTGTTGAATTTCTGCGCTTTGTGGTTTAAAAAAATCTCGCGCAACTTTACCAACCAATCAGAAGTAAAATCTAAACCGATCGTGACTTGATCGCACAAGTTTTCCCGCGCTTGGCGTCGGCTACATGCATTTACTTAAAGAGTTCTGATTGGTTCATTGGATTGTCTAAGTCTTTGATGATTAGTCCGTCATTACATTGGTTTTGTTCTAAAACACTCGTTTGAAAACCGGTCAAAATAAATATATTATTAGGTTTCGTTCTGAACTGAAAGTGAGAAAGAGAAGGCCATTAAACCTACCTCTTCTTCCTCCTTACAAAAGCTTCTTCGGACTGTAGGGACATTGTTGTGCAGACATTCCCGTAGAAAATTTTTATATGCATTCTGGACAACAAAGAGTAACAAAAAACATAAACTTTATTATGATTACAACATGGAAAGAACGCAACTTATACTGTTATAGACTCCTGCAAGAACTACGAGATAGTTTACAATTCGTATTTGCATCAATGACAAAAAATCCTCACATTATGGGCTCTAGAATATGTAAATGGTCATTTTCACTTGTCTTGTGTAGAAAAGGGGGACGTGGGCATATCTAAGATCATTAGCTGACCTCCCTCGCCGAATCAAACAGATCTGAGTCATACCTTAACATCAGATGGAATCATGTTGTCTTGTTTCGTCAGTTTAATCTGCGAGTTGTTCCTCAGAGTTCCCCAAAGTTCTCTTGCTCCGATGCCACTCACTTGAAAGAAAAACAAAAAATAAAATACAAAAGATGAGTGATGTGTGACAAAAGGTGATGCACATTCTTTTATCTTTTAAACAAAAGTGTTACACTTGCACAGTTACCAAGTGCTCTTGGGGAAAAGGAGGGCTTTATCATTTCACCAGACAAAATTCTTAGGTGTGACCATTTAAACTACAGCTACTGAAAAGTACTTCACGCTGCAGTGCTGTTTAAAGCCTTGAGTGTTTAGATGAAAAATTCTAAGGTGTGGCCATCTAAACTTAAGCCTAAAGCCACCCTGAGCAGTAATTTCCTGTAGTACGTTTTTATCCTGTACAAGGTGGTTCAAACTTTTGAGTCTGTGGATGAAATCCTAAAGTGTGACCATTCAAATGAAAGCTATTGAGCAATACTTTCCTGTGATGTTATTTATCATACTGACAAAGTGGTTCTAACTTAGGAGTCTGGATGAAATTCAGTAGTGTTATACCACTCAAATGAAAGACATTTAGCAGTAGTTCGCTGTGGCGCTTTGCAAAGGGAAACTTGTGACAATTTTCAAATTGCAAGCATTAAGAAGAGGCTTTGCAATAAAAGGATAAAAGTTGAAAGAAGTGATGTACATTTTCTGTGCGCCGTCATAGGATTTAGAGTCTTCTTTGCTCCTTCGCGGAATGTTGGATGCAAAAAATCCTCCGCTTCTGAACCTAACAGCTTCTGCAGCTGAACATCAACTGGATCAAGCAGCAATTCTCTGAAGTTGTCCGTTAACAGCGAACTCTCAACCCCTGTCACTCCACTGCTTTCTAAGCTCAGTTGGCCTGGGGAGAGTGTTTTTGAACTGGCAAAACTGCTGCGCTTGTCTGAAGTTAATTTTGACATGCGTTCTGGTTGATGGCTGCTAATAACGCGGACATGTGATTTTAGACTAAGAGCTCTCTTCCTGTCTTGTGCTGTGAAAGCAAACAAAGTTAAAAGTTGATAAGAACTGAAGGAATCGCCTTTCATTTCATTTCCAAGCTCAACATTTTACTTCCCGGCCCTCTTTATTTATCACCTCACATGACACTTTTTACATTGCCGATACTGGCAAATATTCAACCAAAACAGTTGAAATTGTCAGATTATGAAACTACTAACACCTTCACTGAAAATTTTATGGAACAATATATTTCATTAAAATCAGTACATGATCGACAACTGCATGCACCTTTAAAAGTAATAAACTTTAATTTATAAAATTAAATATATTGTAAGAAAATACTTCATAAGATTTCAGCCTGCATGTACATGTATAATATTTTAACACAGAAGTTAGATATCAAAACTCATCAATCCGGTAACTACACTGTACATACTATTCATTAAATTTTTCTAGTTTTACAATTGACTCTTGATAGTTTAAACTGTCAGAGAAAATACAACATAAATTACAGTATGAGAAATGTCTGTTGGTTCAAGTTTAATGGCATAATTCAAGTTTGGGTTATAACGATTGTACAACTTGTAAATGAAGTTATACAAAATTGTTTTATAAATTTCTTACCTAAGACATCTCGAACAAAGTCGGAATATTCTTTTGACTTGGCCATTCTTGCTAAGCGCTTGGCTTCTTTCAACTACATAAGAAAAACAAGGCATTATTATGTATTCTGTTGCACAAAGAATCTTCCCTTTGTAAATTTAATCAACAAAATGCAAGTTACCAAGAAACATGCATATAATTAAACCTGAGTTGCCAACAAATTACCGGTATATATTTTTATTACACTTTAACTAAATCACTGCTGGAAAAATAAATGAAAATTTTAATACTTCTCAAGATTGGTAGATATTGAATAATATTATTGTCATACATTTTATAACTACACATAACGTTTTAAATAGTTGTTCAACCTAGAAAAATCCTTAAAAATGAAAATACTTAAAATGCAAATAAAAAGAAAGTTAATTATAAATTATTAATAATGTCCAGCATTTTGTATGATATTGAAGAGATAAGCTCTAAATAATTTATTTTGTCAGTGCATGCTAATAGTACAAAAACTGTAAACACAAATGTACCCCATTAGACTCAAGTCTTTTGTGAGTACATGTATATGTTGACTTGTGGTTCAAATATTTTTCTTTGGTCTAAAAATTTTCTAACCAGTTCAATTTACATTTTCCTTTCTCTCAGATTCAGATTCATTATCATAATCTGAGACAAACAAAAACAAAACTCAAACCAGTTTGAAAATTTTTAAACCAAATAAAAATTTGAACACAACAAAGTCAACAGACAGTAAACTGTAAATAATTCATAATAACAAATATTATTACAGTGTAAAATAAATAAATAAAAATACACCATGATTATGTTGTTTGAAGGCCCCAAAGAGCATAAAGGTTGAACACAATTATTCAAAAGCTACATGACTACAAAAGAAAACAAAAACGTAAACATAAAATATTTTTTATCCCACCACATGCACCACAGTCATGCCAGTGTTATCTTATGTTAATTGAAAAACAAAACAAATGGTGGAGTTTGTGATTTATTTAAAGCATGCTACAGAAGAGATTAAAGATAATTACCAAAACGTTTTGAAAACTATTGTATATACAGCATAGTTTTCTTGTCAACTAGAGTTGGTGTAGCTAAGACTCAAAAATCAGATCAATTATTTTGGAAAGACTTAATTTTGTAATTAAGGCTTGTTTGGCACCATGAAAAAACAATGTTGCAGCTAGGCCTTGAAAATGTACTGAATGCAGCTCAGAAATAAGTGACCACAAAAATGTGCTTCAAATGTGTCAGCTAGAAATGCGTTAACACAAGTGTGTTTGTTTAATGTACTTTAACTGCTTCAAGAGCACTCATTAGTATACACTATGTATGAGCTACATGTACAGTTGTACATGTACCTCATAGTTTTTATGTTATTGTTGCCTTTAATGGCCTTTAGTGTCAAGACAATGGTCTAAACAATGTCTCAATTAAAAGATGGCGACATGATGAATTTAAGCAAACAGGGTGGCCTCATCAGTTCACTAGACTAAGTCATACATGTACTAAGACTTGCATTTATAGATGTGCATAAACAATCTTGAGTTCACATGTTTGTTTCGTTTTGGCACAGAAAAATTTTAACAAATTTTCTCACTTTCATTAATCATGCAATGATTGTGATAGAATTACAAGAATACATGTACATGTAAGAGGCGCTTATTTTGGTATTTCAGTAGTGAACAGTGGCTGGTCAGGAAATGAAGTGGGCATGTACATGTCATTGTTCACAAAGATGATGATATGCCAAATTCACAATGAAGAGAAGGATTTGTCTTTTGTTTATAGAGACATCACAAACACTTTAAATTATTTGTGAAATTATGGGATTTGATGAGATATTCATAAAGAGCATGACAAAAATACTCACTTGTCGAAAATTGGCATCCTGTTGCAATTTTGGGGTGAGATATTATTGGCACTTTTATGCTCTGATTACTTAATACAAACCCTTGTACATATACCTTGGTTATAACCGTTTAGAACTAATTATATTTAATTTAGCTAAAGGCAAAAAGCATCCCAGTGAGTTATACAGTACCTCCCAATAGTAAGTCAGGGTGTTCATTAGGCATCGGAGATCGGAGAATTCTCCGCCTACTACGCAGAATTCTCCGGCTAAATTTCAATGGCAATATGTAGCTATCTTCGCTCTTTCACAATATTCTCCTGTTACTTTACACTAGTCTCCTGCTACTACAATTCTTAATGAAAACCCTGGTAAGTTTGCTGTCGCGTAGCGTTTCGCTCGCGACGTGAATAGCTTAGCGCGAATCGCATAACATGCGACGCGAATCACACTACGCGATTCACATAGCGTAGGAGTCACTGAAGGGTTTACATGTATCTTGCGAGAAACCGATTAATTATCACATGGCGATTTTAGCAAACATCTAAACAGCAATTCTAGCAAATGTCAAAACAATGAACAACAAAAAGCGAACGTATTCGCACCATTTTGAACTACTTTGCAGTTGTTCTAATTTTTAAATACTTTGCAATTCTTAACAGAGTTCAGCAAACACTGTCTATCAAAGCGAAGTTTGGTCGCCTTGCGCTATCGGCCTCAAGTTCGCCGGAGTGGATGAGACAACAAAGTCCCCTTCGATCGATACAGACAAGTTTACTTTATGTATAAAAACCGAAATGCTATGAACGATTGGACCCCAGGAGGAGGGGGGGGGGGGGCCGGGGGGGGGGGGGGGGGTTACTCTGGATTTACAGTGACAGGAAAAAGTCCCTAGCGCTAAGGGCTTCCAGCAAAACCCAATAAAATCTCCCAAACCAAAATTAAACCCAAAATAATCCCATGCTAAATTTCGAATATATATATATATATATATATATATGTTGTGGTTCAAATTTTTCTTTAGTTTAAAACAGGTATTTTCGTTTTCTTCCTCTGAAACCTAGTAAAACACGCATAAAAAAATTCCAGAAAAATCACATAATTTGCATAATTTTCCGCATAATAGTCCTTGCTTATCGCATAATTTGCCACGAAAAAATCGCATAATTTCCATTTTTTTATCACGTAATATCAGAAGCCCTGCACATTGTTTTGAATAGCCAAAAAAATCTTTATTTCACTCAAGCCACCCCATGTCAAAAACTACCTGCCAAAATCGAAAATTTCAAATCCAAAAAAATCCTTTGCACATCCCCATCACTTTAAATCCAGAGTACAGGCCCAGGACATGCCTGGATTTTCAAAGCAAGATTGATTACTTGACCAGCCCTACATGCATGCGGTTGCCAGATTGTTGTTGAAAAGGAAAGGGCCGTACCTGCCAACGTTTTTGCTCTATTTGTGCCTGACGTGTTTTAAACAGTGTGTCTTGTCTTTTGATAATTTCATGCTGAATGGAGACCCTTTCCTTCAGGTACTGATAATGTTCATCCTTCTCATCCTGTTTAATTTTTGACCACATTTCATACAGACGGACGCATTGCTGAAAGAAAAGCAGGAAGAAAACATGGTTAAACCCAAAAAAGCATGTTAACCCAAACTTGAAATTTCTGGCACTAAAATATTAACATTTAAACAAAATTAACATGTTACAATAGCCCAATTTCGATATATTAAAGTCCAACTTGAAACAAAAGACATCACTATGAGGCTTAGGGGAATGATAGTAGAAATTTATATGGTTTATTCCCCTAAGCCTCGCAGTGATCTCGTTTGTTTGAAGTTGAATTTTAGTACAGATGTATATCAAAATTGGGTTGTTATGATCACTTAAGCAATTTTCTTAAAGTTTTGATTTGCCCCTTCTCTGACACAAGGGAAATACTACTTACATACTTTATTTAACGTGGAAATGCGCTTAGCTACAAAGCTAGTTTCTAGGTTTTCCACAACAAACTAAAAGTTCAAGAAGGCGGCCATTCAGAATTATAATGCAATACATATACAGTGTTGCACTTTAATAATAAAGGTCTGGAAACAGATATGGATTTTAGAGGTCAGGACTGAACATAACAGGTATGGAAAATGGTGTAATGTGGTCTGAAAAATTATAGGGTCAGGATTTAGAGAACTGGTTGGCACACCCCCACCAAAAATCCTGAGTCATCCCTACCTCTTCTCGTTCTCTTGCAGCCTTAGCTTCAGCTTCAGCCTCAGCCTTCTGCTTCTCAGCATCAGCATGTTTGTTCTTGCTCTTCTTGGAATGAGTAGAACTGTCAGCAATGCTGGTTGTTTCAAGAACCCTAACAGAAGACATTCCACTCAGTAATGTTCAATTATTATATGAATACTGAGTGAATTTTTTCCAACAAAATCAAATTTGCAACAGTTGCTGCTGATGAAATGAAGATCTCAGAAACTGGAGCATTATGATTCACAAAATAAAAATGACCATGGTTAGAAAGTTTAAATGCTCAGGGGGTTGCAAATTTCCTTATAACCCCATACATTAATTACGCATGTATGCAACATTGTTTTTCTTTAATAGGAATTCTATTATTTCGTATTTTTTGTTTCAATATGTGTACATGTAACTCATGTATGTGGTTATACGGAAATCTTTCTCAGGGGGTTAACAGGTGGGAATGTTAATGTTTGATTTTATCAATACATAACCTACAGAGTTCTGACCAAAACATAATTGAGTGCATGCTGAGTTAATGTTTACTGTCAGTATAATTTTATGCGGGTCTTAAAACATTAATACACAATTGTACGTATTTTAAATCTCCCGTGGTACGTTCTACAACCCGGGTTTGCAACATGGCTTTGTTTTGTATTTTATTTATTTACTCCATGATTGAGCTCAACCAGTTAAGTAAGCTTAATTCACAAAGACAAATGTAAGCTAAAATATGATAACCATCACTAATGAAATCTTATCAATAATTAAACCGACATGACATGCATCAAAATTTTAAATATGTGAAGTTAGTTTAATTTGTGAGCAAGTTAATAACCAAATTACAGGATAAATCAAAGAGAACCACAGCGGATCAAATCCAAATCAGGTCTTCGCATATAAAAGCATTGCGACCAAAATGTTATTAATAAACAAAAAAGTAAACATGAATCAAAAATCTCGCAAGCGTGAATTCAAACCAAAACATCAAACTCACTTTTGTTTGGCATTGCTTTTTTGGGAGTAAACACCCGACAAAGCGGGCAAAACCGACGACAGCGACATCTCATCTGCTACTTTTACTTATTCGTAACATCGTAGCCGCCCATTTCGTTTGAAAACCAAGAGAATTAGAACCCATATGTGCGTTCGATTCCACCACGTTCCATCATTTCCATAGCAATAAACATGAGCTTCGTTTCGCTTCGTGTAACATTAGAGCAAAGCCTGGTGACTAAATTTTTTAACGCAGCTGCTGCCCCAAAAGAAAGCGGGTTCACTCTATATGAAACTGCTGATCTTGAGTTTGCAGGCGCGTCAAGGTTTTGACCAATCAGAGGACGCCAACTAGTCCACAAGCATTGGTATTTTACGTAATCAACCGGTACGTATTTTTTTTGAAAGGTTAATTTTGAGGAAGACTTTAGAGATCCAACAGTTAAATTATTAGTCCGATTTAGCTCCTTTCTTCAATATGTGGTTATTTATTGTGCTCACACTAAATGTCTTCCTTGGCTGTCACGTTTGGAGAGCTGAAGCGAAGTTGAAAGATGGTGATTGCGAAGGTCAGTGTCAACTAGTAGCTTGCAGGAAGCTTTATGTTTTTGACACGTATGGTTTATAGTTAGAGCTCTTCAAATATCGTTTAAACAGATTCCCTTCAACCTAATAAACAGTGGAAGTAGATATAATGCTGAAATTTAGCAAAAGACAGTTAAAAGGATTATTTTTGCTCCGAATCGAATTTTGTTTCTCACTTATTGGAAAACTCGACTCTTATAAACTTGTAGTCATGACAGGCTAAGTTTTATCTAAATGTGTTACTAGACACACATGGCTGGTGAAACTAGTGCAAATATCTTTATCACGGTGAACAACGGAATGATTTTTTTCTATTTTAATCACGTTTACAAGTTGTTACACTACGATAAGCATTTCACCAACAAGGCCGTTTTTTAGGCATGAGTTTAATAATTCTTTGGTTGGGGCTTTGTGGGAATATAGCCAGATGTTTTATATCTGCTACAAATATGTGGTGCTACCAGCTGATCAGATATTCTTGGTGACAAATAACTTTTTAAAAATTATTTCATCTAACAGGGCTCATCTTGATGTACTCAATTATTCCCTTAAGGTGATTCCCTAGTTTTGCATTGCGCATCACTACTGCACATAATAAATTGCGTCATTTGCGCGTGCACGAGCGCGCGCGCACTCCGAAGCAAGAGGGTTTCCTTTAATACAAAGAGGATTTCGCGCTGGTCTGGAACAATAGCTTGACAACGAGCACGGTGACCCCCAATTTTTAATGCAGAAATTTAAATGACACACGGTTGACTACAATATATCGCGATTTAAAGAAAAGTTAAAAATTCTGCTTTGAAATATTTGTATTTGAATGCTGTAAAGAACACGTCTTCAGGTAGTGTTGGGTATGCGTGCACGCCGCGAATTCTTTAATTTCTTTCATAATCTTAATTCCTGGTCAACTAAAATAGTTTATAATGTAAGATCAAAGTCAATTTTGTTGAACTGCTCTATTATTTTAATCCAAGCAATGATTTTTTTTTAGATATTATAGTCCCCTTTCTGATTACTAGGGTTCAGTAATGAAACCTCGCGGGTCGTATAGTTACTATAATGGCCATCCATGTTGTGCAAAAACGAGCACGGTGACCCCTATTTTTTATTTTATTTTTGTGATGCTTATAACATAATTACCATCTGGACCAAGTTTTAGAAAATCGTAAAAATTCCTTCTTTTTCAATGGAATCACCTTAATTTGCAGCTAATGATATTTCATAACTGGATTGACATTTAATAAGTGTCTGCTTATGATTATGAGAGTTGTAGCCTTCAAGTGAATAAAACTTTGCTCTGTTTGTCGATGACGCTCTGAGTGTCCATTTATAAGTTATAGTGGGCATTTAAACCTATTGAAAGTCTGTTAGATGTGGTTTGCTAAATGATTTACAGCATCTAGAAAACTTACTCTGTACAGGAAGAAATTTGGCGATGATCGCTATTATTGCGCCAATACATGTAGTTAACTTGCCACTGCCTATTGTACATTATATTTCTTACCAGAGAGGTAACTGTATCAATTAATTTTACTTTTCTCTTTCAGTTTGTATAAAGTTTCTAACAAATTTTGCCAATAAATTGACGAGCGAGGAAAGGCAAGATGTTAGCATAATCCAAGAGAAATTTAAGGCAGTCTGCAAAAAGGCAAAGACCAAAGAAAACAGATTTGTGAGTACATGTAGATTAAATTTGATGGTAACTAAGTTATTTAAGGAGTTAAAACAGACTTGAAGTGGTCCAATTGAACTGGGAGTACAGCTGTAGTCCCTAATTTCTCTCAGGGATAGTCCAGAAGACATTCATGTGAGCATGCATGAAAATCGCCACCCGTGAGCAGGGAGCGTTGGCATTGCAAAAAGGTTTTTTCACCCAAGCTTGCATGATCGCCAGTTTAACTGTCCCTGAGGAAAATTAGGGATTGTTCGTAGTTTGTGGTCCACACATTACTTTAGTCTTATGATTGTTGTACAGTGGAATCCTAATATAATAAATCCCATTATAATAAAGACCATGTTATAAAAAACAATATTCTTCAGCCCAGTTATACATGTAGTACAATATGGAAAAGAACCCTGATCCAACAAACCCCTGTTATACTGAACATATTTTCCCAGTCCCTTGGCACTTTATTATATCAGGGTTCCACTGTATAACAAACTCCTGTTATAACGCACATATTTTTCCAGTCTCTTGGCACTTTGTTATATTGGGGTCTCACTGTACATGTATACAACTTTAGTAGTTTGCACTGCTCATGTCATGCCACGATAATATACTATAATATACTCATCTCCTTTAACGCTGTCTGTTGTGGCAATATGTTGTAGGGTTTTAAAGCATCTTTCCAAATTCTAGGACATTTAATTTGTCACATGGAATTTTTATTCTTATTTGTTCTTTTATAAGTAAGATAAAATAATCACATAAGATCTGTATGGGTATTTACAATCTTTGGTTCCAGAAAATATCCATACATGTATATCCCCCATGGAAGGTTATTGGAAATTCCCAGGGGAGGGGGCTATCAAAAGCCAAAAAATAGGATGATATGCATTTAGAATGCAAGGCACGCTTGTACAATCCAGCCCTTAATATAACACAAAAATTTTACAGCACTCTGTTTCATACAGAGGTTCTGCTCTTTGAAATGCAGTGATCACAAGAGATACACATGTAGATACATGTAGGTCCATTGCAGGAGCACGCATCAGAGACCTTGAACATATTTTAAATTCTCATTTCTTTTCCTATACATGTAGAAGTATTGGGGAGAAATTGTTAAGATATCAAAAGAATTCATCTTGTGTGATCATGTCCTTAATTCTTATGACCTTTTTGATTGATTAGGCACTGGTATTTACAAGGAGAAATTTGATGCTGATCACTTTTCCATCTTAAAGGGTTAACGAACAATGATGAATTTAATGTTTTAAAATTTTTAGGTTACATCTACATGTAGTTCCACCGTTAACTTTATAAAGAAATAATGATTTTATTTATAACTGATTGAGTATTTATATATAAGACTGTATCAGTGTATATAGTGTGTAGTAGGTTTTTATACAGTGGGTTAATTTATTTTTATAAGTATTAAGAATAGCATATGTAGAGTAAGTTCTTTTTAAATTATTTAGTCACGCAACTCCATAAGCTTATAGCTTTTGTTATGATCATGTATAAATAAAGTTGATTGATTGATTTTTAAAGGAAAGTGTAAAGCTAAATTGGGTTGGGGGAGGGCAGGAGGTCCAAACTAAAACACTTTCCATGGGAGGGGTAGGGAGATTTTCTGGAACAACATGATGACTCACCTGTGACTCACCACTGTAAAAACCCATAAAGTTATCTTCACCTGTCTGCTTCATAATCTTTATCATGTAGTCAAGAGAAAAAAGATACTAATTGGCCTATACACCTTAGGAATTCCATGTAGCATGTTACTTACTAATCTGTGTTTATTCCTTCCAGTGTTACTATCTTGGAGGAACTGACGATGCAGCCACGGGTATGTTAAAAGAAGTTGTCAAGCCACTGAGTTTCCACATGCCACCAGAGAAGATCTGCGAAAAGCTTAAAAAGCAGGATGCCCAGATCTGTGAGCTGCAGTATGGTAAGTGAGAAAGCAACTTGTGTGCATGTAACTAGAAATAGTTGAAACTGTCGTGGATTAAATCCTACAGTTTGATTTCAATTTCAAATGTTTCAAATGAAAGCTCTTCAGCAGTACTTTCATGTGGTAGGTAAAGTAAATGGTAAAGTCGCACACGAGCCACAAATGGCCCACACGGCTGGAGCTTAACCCGGTTTCTGTAGCATGAAGCAACTAGGAATATTGCTACCCCCCCCCCTCTGGATGGGATGCTAGTCCATTGCAGGGTTACCCCCAGCATTTTGTTGCTGGTACCCATTTATACACCTGGGTGAAGAGAGACAATGTGGAGCAAAGTTTCTCGTCTAAGGAAACAACATGATGGCAGAGACCAGGCTCGAACCACCGACTTTCAGGTTGAAAGTCTGACATGCTAACCACTAGACCACCACGCCTCTTCCTGTGGTAGAGTAAGATAAAAATGTGAAGTTCCACACAAGTCACAGGATGCACATTTTCATCTGTCATGTGAAGACATCTTTAGAAAGGCTCAACTAATGCAAACTTTTCTGTTGATTGCAGACAAGCAAATTGACCTGAATACTGTTGACCTCAAGAAACTGCGAGTTAAACAGCTCAAGAAGATATTAAACGACTGGGATGAGGAATGTGTTGGATGTTTAGAGAAATCAGATTTTATCAAGAAAATTGAACAGCTTAAAAAAGAACACACTGAACTCTAATTACTTTTGTAGGAACAAATTGAATGTTAGATTTTGCAAGAAATAATGACAGGCATTTTCTTCTCTTTTTATTTCATTCATTTTAATAATTTTCAATTTATACTACAAATACGAACTTTACAATAGTCTGCATTCAACCTTTACGGGAGCTTCTTTTTGTCTCTGCAACTTGAAAAAATTGGACTAAATTTGGCCAGTCATGCCAATCTTTGTTCCTTCATATAAGGGGTGGGGTAAAGAAGGCTCTGAACGACACACTTCCCAGGTACTGTGACTCTTGGTTCCCGCACCTTCCTTAGTGACACTGTTTCTATCACAAAGCAGGTTGCAATCTTCACCTTGGGTAATCTCACTCCATGCACTCTCCTTTCATGCTTTCTAACTTCCTGCCTTCCTTTTTCCCGGGTCCCAGGGGTTCTGGAACCCCCCTTTTTAAGAAAAAAATGAAGAATTGTTAACAGAATTCAGTCTTGCAGAATAATCTGAAATGGAGCAGACTTTTTCAATGTGAAAATGAAAACTTGGTGCTATTTTATGTAACTGGAGTTTTTCTCAATACAATGCATTGATTGGTTGATTGATGGTCACATGATATTTAATAAACAAGCTGTTTTGCGCCAATTATCCTAAGCGGGCAACATTTGCAAAAGTGGGCAACAATTTTGACGTCAGAGGGTAACATTGCACTCTTGCCCGCTAGCGCATGTGATCAGACCGTGACAAAAGGTGGCATGATTATGATGGATATTTGATGTTTACCTCACTTGAGTGCTCGGCGCGTTTTTCAAACTGTGTTGTGTTGTGTTTTTTTTATTGTGTTGCTTCCTTATATAACAAACAAAGCAGTGAATTTTGTGTCCCTCGAATCTAGATGTTTCCTTCGACTTCGTCTTGGGAAACATCAAGATTCTCGGGAAACAAAATTCACTGTTTCCCTCGGGACCAGTCATTAAGTGTTTATAGTTAACACTTCACTTCAATAAATTCTTTCCTCCTAAACGTGACATGCACATGCATTTTGAATGCCATTGTAACTTTCTTGAGTGACGTATTTCTGAAAAGATGGACCCCTCCCCCCCCCCCCCCCCCCCCCCCCCCCCCTTACTTGCAAAAATGGCTTGACTGGCTATTAACTCTTTTTCTTCAAGACGCCTTGTAAGTATTACCTCAAATTTGGAAGACTTAAGCAGCTGTATGGTTGATGTTTCACAAGCCCTAATATATGGTCATTAGCATTTTGTTGTGCAAGTGCCATTTTTAAAGAGTGTAGTTTCAAAATTTTTGTACACTAAAGGAGAGGAACTTTAGTACCATGTATGTATATTTAACTTCTCGGTTAAAGAATTCAAAGAAAACTTAATAAAGTTTGATATATTGCAGTAACTCTGCCTGTGTATGGTCTTTGACGAAGAATAGTCCTTTTTACAGTTGTGTGCTTGGTGACCTTGCCTTTGAGTGGAAGCGAGGCTGGACGTGACCTTGTTATGAACAGACCTTGGAGCTTTTCAGATGTGAATTTAGCTAGTTAGCATGAGAAAAGCATTAACATATGAAAGGCAGAAAGGTTTGTATCAAAGCAAGGTCACCTCCAGCCTCGCTTCCACTCAAGGGCAAGGTCATCAAGCACACAACTGTAAAAAGGACTATTGTCCACTTAAAAAATTTCGGAAAGACTGGGCTCTAGTTACGCCCTGCCTGGATCCAAACTCTATTTTTAAAAAATGCTCGTTGGAGTTAACATTTGTTGACATAAGAAAATGTCAGAGAGATAATGAAGCGGAGTTTGTTGGAAAATTTCCAGCTCGGTTACCGAGATCCTGGTATAAACCAGGCCAGCCCGTTTTCTCATATTTCGAATGAAATTTGAACATAAAACTCCCGTTTTGGGGGGAGGATCATATATCCTAGCGCGATATTTTAGTTTAATCAAGTTTCAGATTTACAATTGCAATGATCAATCGCTCAATCTGAGGTAGGCTTAAAACGGTATAAGACTCCTTAAGGGGAGGGTTTCACGGTTCGGCGCATGTGCAAGCTATGACGTAATCCATTTAAGGAGGCTCGAAAGGGTTTCTTACAGCTTATGTACATGTCAGAACAATACACATTAAAATTTTATGGTTTTAGTCTCTGAAACAAATTGTAGATAAGCTTATGACATGGTTGTTAAAGTTTCCTTCAAGACCATTTATGACGTCATATCTGTTGTCATGGTAACTATAACCCTCCAAAGAGATACCCCTCAAAAATCAGTTTTTTAAATCTATCTTTAAAACTAACTCGGTGACCTATGTTTTTTATAAGCGTTTTTAAAAGTTTGCAATATTCCTCACCTCCTGTGTAAATTTGAAAAAAATTTGTATTGTGGAAATCGAGATAAATCGAAAAAGGCCTTTTAAAGATTTAAAAAAATTCCACTGTACAGTTTTTTTCCAAAATGTCTCAAATGTTAGATAAAGTTGAATGCTACTTGCATGAAAAATTTCAACATAGGTCACCGAGCAAAGTTTTGAGATAAAGAGGAATATTTTATGCACGATTTATTTCCGGTTCGCGCGATTTTACGTAGTATTTTTATTTCCGGTGAGCTGCGCGCGCTACTTTTTGATAGGAAAATCAGCTGACGTATGCGTCAAAGCATGACGAGTGCACGTCGCGCGCGCACGCAGCTGAAAACCCTTTCGAGCCTCCTTAATTTCATTATTTAGGCCAATCAGAAGCGAGAAGATAACTCTGGCGGGAAATTTGCCCGTGAAAATGTCGCGGTCAGTCAGCTGATTGAATGGATGATTATATGCACCCACGTGTGCCATAAAAGCCACAAGAGCGTAGAATAAATCCTTCGGGTCAAAGGTTTTATTCAGTGTTGACTATGTCCGTGTAATCTGTTGAAATTTTCTGTGAATTTTGGTCATCCTTCGCTTTGTTTCGACTAATTATAGTATGTGATTATTGAAGTAAAAATGTGAGTGTTTTTTAACCGATAAAATTGGTAAGAAAGCGAATAAAGCATTTTAATCTGTGCACATGCGCCGAACCGTGAAACCATCCTTTAATATATTTTCTGCTTTCCGTTTACATGCGTAGGGTTGTACTAGGCCCCTGCGCTTAAAACTTTAAATCGTATGGCTATCGATCGTACCAAAACTATGTAATGAGTTTGGCCCCGTCCACACTAATGTGTTTTTGAAAACCTCCGTTTTTGGTTCCCCGAAAACGGATAAAAAGATCTGCGTCCACACTAGCGTTTTCACATCCTTTCTGACCGTCCACACTAGGGGCTGAAAAACGATGATCCAAAGATACGTTTTCATCACCAGGCTCTGCTCGGACGTTTTTTCTGATAAATACGTATGCTCCAATAGCGTCAGCGATACTACGCGTTACTAGTTGTGACGTAAGCGTTTTTGGAAAGCTCCGTTTTTGCCGTCCACACTAAAACGATAGACCTGCGTTTTCAAAAGTCTCCACTCTAAAAAGCGTTTTCGAAAACCTCCGTTTTAGTGTGGACGATCGGTAAAAACGAATAAAAAAGTATGCGTTTTCAAACGAAAACCCATTAGTGTGGACGGGGCCTTATGCGTCAGTCAATTGAAACCCCGGCCCCCCGACCCCCGGGACATAGCGGGAGATAGCGGGGATTTAACGCGGCCAATGCCGGGATTTAACGCACATTTAACGACGTGTTGGCCCCGGGGGGCAGTGGAATTAACAAAATGTCTGTGTGACCGGGGTCATTGAGCGGTGATTTAACAGCACGCACGCATTATCGGAAGCGGGGACAGCAGCGGGGATTTAACATGAAGGACTAAAGGAAAAGCCTTGTTTGATTGTTAATAAAATAATGACAGGCCAAATGCGACTCCTATTGGTCGAAATGTTGTATCTATGACCTTCACATGATAGTTTAGCTCTTACGAGTATGTCTTTTAAACACTTCCCTTTCTGTAGGAGATCATGGGAGACTCCTTGAATATTTCTTTCAATTATGGTTGCCTTTCTATAATATACCATTTGTTCATTAAAATTGTTTTTAAATTTGGCACAGAAGGGCGTTATTCTGTTGCAAACGGTAATATTCTTTTGTTTGTTTTCGATTTTGTTTTCAAAGCCAACATTCTTTCGTGATGTTTGACTTCTGAGAGCGCTTTGTCTATGAGGTTATCTGGGTAACCCCTTGTACGAAGTCTTTGTTTGAAGAGGCTTATATTTTCATCAAAAGTTGTCTTTGAGGAGTTAGTTCTAAAGGCTGGTTTTCACCGGCGACGGAGTCGGAGTTGTAGTCGTAGTCGTAAGAGCGCTTCCAACCTAGTGAAAATCAAAACTCGGAGAAGTAAGCTCGACGGAATCGGAGTCGGAAGAATCAGAATGGTTCCATTTTCTTCCGATTCCGCTTATGACTCCGACGCTTATGATCCAGTGAAAACTAGATTGTCGAAGTCGCAAGCAGAAGCGCAAGAACCAACCAATCAATGCCAGTTCTCAGGCCTTATGACTCCGCTTACGACTCCGATTTTTGATTATCACTAGGTCAGAAGCGCTCTTACGACTCCGACTACGACTACGACTCCGACTCCGATTCCGTCGGTTTGATTTTCACTAGATCGTATTGCTCTGCGCTTCTGATTACGATTCCGGCTCCGACTCCGTCGTTAGTAAAAACCAGCCTTAAGTAACCTCAGGGTTTCGCCCTTGATAAATTCTTTCTTGACCCCTGGAGGGTGCACGTGGCAATAAGAAAAATGGGTATATTGAAATGCTGTCGGTTTGAAGTGCGTTCTAACATCAAGAATAGAAGCTTTCTTAAATCTGTCGCCCTTGTATATACATGTATCCAAAAAAAGTGATTTCTGTTTCTGAGATATCAGCCGTGAATTTTATGGTCGGGTGATGGTTGTTTGCTAGTTCAATGAATAAGCCTATTTCCTCTATGCTACTTCTGCAAGGAAGAGTTAGAGACAATAGACCATTTTTTCTTCCAGTGTGAAATTGTGTCTCTTTTTTGGAATGAAGTAAATAACATCCTAAAATCGCAAAAGCTTATTTCCGCCCCTTTCGAAATCAAGGATATTTTCTTTGGAATTGTCCGTGCGGTCAACAACAATGTTCTTATTAACTACATCATTCTCGAGGGTAAATACTTTATCTTTCGTTCTAAGCTTAATAAATCTCCTCTCTCCGTTAGTCTGTTTTTAGAAAAATGTAAGAGAACGTATCAAATCGAACGTTTTATTGCGAGAAGGAACAAAAAGCTTTTTCTCCACAACAAAAAATGGGAGCCCCTCCTCCCTCTTTTGAAACAATAGCTATAACTTTCTTTTGGTATACAAGTTATAAGGGTTTAAGTATGTTAAAAATATCTAAGTCTAAGTATCATTCTGTAAGTATTGTTTTGTAATTAGAGTAAGCATCGTATTGTAAGTAGTGTAAGTACTGTACTGTAAGAAGTATATGTATTGTTTTGTAAGTAGCGTGAGTATCGTATTGTAAGTAGTGTAAGTACCGCACTGTAAGAAGCATATGCATTGTTGTGTTAGTAGCGTAAGTATCGTATTGTAAGTAGTCAGTAAGTACCGTACTGTAAGAAGTATATGTATTGATTTGTAAGTACTGTAAGCTTTGTATTGTGAAATAAAATAAATGTTATTTTGCACAAAAAAAAAAAAGCCTATTTCCTCTTTGCTTATGTCCCATAAAGAGAACACATCGCCAATATATCTTTTCCACACTAGTGGTTTGGTGGGGCTATGACTTAATATATATAGTTAGGCTTGGCCTAACAGCGTTGCCCTCTGAAGACCCTCTGAACAAGCTTAACTAAGATGAAACTTAACTTAGGTGAAAGGTCGGAATTAAGATTGACGACCGGGCTATTTTTCCATTTTAGCAATTCTCAAAAACAGTAAGCTTAAGCATGTTACCCGACCGTCTGCACAGTACATTTAGACCGTACAAAAGTTCACAAAAACAACTTTTTCTCCGTCTAGAATAACTATTACGACTATTTTCCGAATAAAATACACTTGTTGCTTGTCACAAAATGCCCGAGAAACTGATTTGGAAATCAAAATTGCAAAAATACAAAAACATATTTGCATAAGGCGACGCGAGTATAAAATCTAAGTCTTGTTTTGTTTACTGAAAATCGCTTTTCAATCTATGTAATGAATGAACAAACAGCAAAGGAAACCCATTAGGAGCACAAACTAATCCTGTAGCTGAAAACGAGCCAGTTTTGCACATTATAGTATTTTGTACAAACAAAATCACTTATTAACGGAGATAAGATATTAAGATATTGCATTCTCTGGAGAGTTTTATTTGTCATAATGTATATAAGAGTTTATTAGTGGTATAACCATACGTATCAAATTTTTTACGCTAAAACAAATCGTAAAGGCGTCTCGACAGCAAGCAATTCTTTTTTATCATTCAGTGTTTAGTGTGTTCTTGCTGGGCGCCAAATTTGCATGTCACAACTCGACATACATTTCTCTTTAATTGACATAAATGCATTAATGAGCATCTCGTTTTAGCCTTGATGCCTCGTTCGCCGGCGCTGTAGCATTTCGTTGCAAAAGCTCGCGAATATAGCGGGCAGGCTCGGGCTCTCCACAGCTCTGCACGAACCGCACTCGTGCAAGGAGGAGTGCCTGAAACCTTGTCCACAGTAGAGAGACCCTGGGGACGAGATTAGGGTGCTTCAACATTAAATTTTAAATGCTTTCGAGGTTACAAGTAAAACCGGCTTCTCATATACAATGAAACTATGTTTACTTCATTTGTCAAAAAAGCTTGTCCTTTACTCATACAATCGGTAGAGTCTAGATTCTATAGCTCGAAAGGAGGTCGGAAACCTTATTGAGAATTATATAGAGTAAAGACACTATCGTTTAAAAATCTATCATAAAATTTTTATGTGTTTAAAAAGCGGATTAGCTGGATCAGCAGGTCATAGCTTGGTGGTCCTCTGGTAGTGTTGGCTGACGCCAGCTGAATCTGCGTGAGACTTAAATTTTACGTCATATAATTCTCAATAAGGTGTCCAACCTCCTTTTGAGCTATGAATCCAGACTCTTCCCATACAGTCGACCTCAATACAAACGTCTTTACAGGGTCAAACAACAGATCTACCGCAAAACTAATACTGCCAGTTTTTATCACAAAGCTGGAGGAGTATTTCTTGCTCAAGAAAATTAAGGCATGGGCCGCCAGTTAGTTCGCCCAAAAAGTCAGGGGGGTGATCTATCTTCTGAGGATTAAGCTATACAAACGTAAAAATTTGTCTGATTAATATGTTTGACAAAGTTGTCATATTGACATCCATGACGTATGCAAATTAAGTCACATGACCAGACAGGGCTATTTTTAGCTCAAAATTCTTTTAAGCAAAATGGCACCAGTTTTGCTTATTTTCCGAAGCTGCCTTTGGGATTATAATGTTTTGCCTATTAGGTACATCATTTCTGTGCCCGGACTTTTTAAGATAATCAAAATAAAAGCCTGAAAAATTAAATTACTTGTTTGAGGGGACTGGGCACTAGTAAAAAATGTCGTTCATTTTCAAAATTAATTAAATATTTCAAAAGATCCGGGCGCAGTTCCTTTTTTGCTTACTTTGGGAACCATTTCGGAGAAGTAAAAATAGATGACTATTGGCATAAACTGGTGCCATTTTTGCTTAAAGATTTCTAAAGACTTTTTGGCCGTAATAAGTCACGTGACCTAATTTGCATAACATTTACATGTCAAAATGACAATAATCGCAAACTTATTAGCCTTCCAAAGTTTTACGCGTACGCTGTTACAAATAAAGCCTCAGAAGACAGACCACCCCCTCACTTTTTGGGCGAAATAACTGGCGAGCCATGCCTTAATAATTTACCTGAGTGTGATTACGAAAGAGTACGGAAATTGGCTAGTAATTTCATTCAAGTTACCATACGGAAAATAGCTGCAAAAAAGACTGATAATTGTGATATTTGCAGTGAATTTGACCTGCGTGTGAACTCTTTATCATTCACAGCAGAAGTTATTTAGAAGTTAGTAAAATTTAACATGAAAGTGAATTTAGTGTTTTTAAGAGTGTTAAATACTGGTCAAATACTTATAGGAAATTATTAACTTTGTTTATAATTACAGAGGAACAAAATTACTCAGGTAAATTAAGGCAAGGGCCTCCAGCTATTTCACTCAAAAAAGTGAGGGGGTGGTCTATCTTCTGAGCCTTTGGCCATGAGAACTCAAATCTTTGGTAGACTAAAGATTTTGCAAGTTTGGACATTTTAACACGCAGATTATATGCAAATTAGGTCACGTGACCTGTCAGGGCTATTTTTAGGTCAAAAATATTTCAAGCAAAATGGCAACACTTTTCACCAATACCTGGAGGCTGCCAGAAGTTTATGATTTTAAGGCTATTATGTACTTCATTTCTGCGCTTGGCCTTTTTAAGATTAGTTAAAAAAATACAGGAAAAATAATAAATTACTATTACGGGGGACTGGGTACTAGTACAAATTACCGTTTATTTTCAAACTTAATGAAATAATCAACAAAGGCCAAGCACAGATTTTTTGTTGTTGTTCTTGGGACTTATCTGGTAGCAATAACATTTGATTATGATCGGTATAAACTGTTGCCATCTTTGCTCAAAGTTTTTTCTGGATTTTGTGGCCGTATTAAGTCACGTGACCTAATTTGCATATGTTATTCTTGACAAAAGGACCACATTTGCTAACTATTTACTCTTTTAAAGTGTTGAGTTCTCATGACTAAAGCCTCTTGAGATAGACCACCCCCGTAGCTTTTGGGTGTTAAAACTAGAGGCCCCTGCCTTAATTTACCTGAGTATTATTGAGTCAGACAATTGCTGGTTGTGCTTTATTCTGCCTTGTTACCGGAAATCCTCTGTTGAGCCTCCAGGGGGCTTATTTATTTCAAGTGCGTTTGAGGGGGGAGGGTGGGGCTTATTATAATTTGGCGAAACCCTAGCAGTTCACCACTCATTTTTTGTAATTCATTCGTTCATGGTTACCGTAATTACGATTATTTTTGGTACATGTACCGGTAATATTTCCCCCCGAAGCCCGCAAGTACCAAGTACTGTAGGTGAATTCATGCTTGGACTGGTACGATAAAAATGTACTCATAATACAGTCTATTGCATTGGTTGTGAAGGAAAAGGGGGGGGGGGGGTTATTTGAGGGGGGTGGGGGTAATATTTCCCCCGAAGCTCGCAAGTACTGTAGGTGAATTCATGCCCGGACTGGTACGATAAAAATGTACCCATAATACAGTCTATTGTTTTGGTTGTGAAGGAAAAGGGGGGTTTATTTGAGGGGGGTGGGGGTAATATTTCCCCCGAAGCCCGCAAGTACTGTAGGTGAATTCATGCCCGGACTGGTACGATAAAAATGTACTCATAATAGTCTATTGCTTCGGTTGTGAAGGGAAAAGGGGGCTTATTTGAGGGGGGTGGGGGTAATATTTCCCTCGAAGTCCGCAAGTTCTGTAGGTGAATTCATGCCCGGACTGGTACGACAAAAAATGTACTACATACAATACAGTCTATTGCTTTGGTTGTGAAGGAAAAAGGAGGCTTATTTGAAGGGGGGGGGGGGGGGGGGGGGGGGGGGGGGCTTGATAGAGCGGGAGTCACGGTAATTAACAGAGAAATAATCCCCATTTCAGTCAAATAAAAGAAGTAGAAAAAAAGTCCACAGAGAACACAATAAATCAAGCTGTTGCACAGGCCAACCAAGATTGCTGTTACTATCTGACCTGTCTACCGACATTAAGGTCCCGACAGAACCAAGTATCCGTATTATAGAAGTCAATAGGGGCTTCAATGTATTTTGCCAAATTCGACTCTTCTTTTAGTTGTTTGAAGAAACGAATGCAGCCAACTTGATAATGATGGAAAATGGCTGTATTCGTAGATTAAATGCTTGCTGACAAGCCTGCGCTTTATGGTTAAAAAATTTTCTCGACTCTTTCTGATTTTTTTTCTTTCTAGCTGCCGCGTTGCTGTGTGTAGGTGGATACGTGTGTGATTTTCAGTTTCGTTAAGACTGGTTTTGACTAACGACGGAGTCGGAGTCTTAATCAGAAGCGCAGAGCGTTACGATCTAGTGAAAATCCAATCGACGGAATCGGAAGAAGATTATGGAGTCATAATCAGAAGAAAATAAAACCGGACGTTCTCATTCTTCCGACTCCGATTCCGTCGAGCTTATGACTCCGCTTACGACTCAGATTTGCGATTTTTAAGAAATAAAGAACAATATTTTTAGTAAATTGCAAATGGATCTCACGGACAAAGGAGTCTGGTTGTATTCGAGTGACCGGCTGAGTGTAAAAAGGGGTCTAAAATTGGGCAAATTTTCAAGTTTCAACTTTTTGGAAGAAAAATCCAAGAAATCATTTTAAATTGAGACCCAGGCGTACGTTTCTCGAAAGTCCCGTAAACTATTCGGGCCCGAAAAGCTGTGTTATGTGCAGTAAGTTTACAAACAAGGATTCAATATTCTTTGATTAAGCTTAGAAAAAAAATCCAAGTTTACTAAAAACGCTGCGCTGATTTGCGGGATAAAAACTCCATCGCCATTCGAAAGAAATTTAATTTTAAAAACAGCTTTCGGGAGTTTTAAGAAACGCACGTCAGGGACCCGTTTCTCAAATATCCCGGTAATTTTTCTCGGAAAGCTATTTTCTGTCTGCAATGTTCACATTAAATATGCATATTTGTTGGTTTTAAAGGCTAAGCAATAAAATTCTAAGGTGCCGAAATAATTCCGGCAACATTGGGGGGTTAATACACCCTATAGATTCCGATTTTAAAATTTAGCTACGGGCCCGGAAGTTATCGGGACTTTGAGAAACGGGCCTCTGGACATGATGAATCTGCGGTTTACATTTCGCAAAAAAGCACTTATAAAAAACAAAAGCTACGTTAGAATCAAGTTCCTTCCTATAAATGTAGAATTAAACAATAAAAATTTAATCAGGCATTCCCAGACCATCAACAAAACGAACTTAAAAAGGGAATATTTTTTATTCCCATCTCTTTGAATTCTTAATACCATCACCCTTGTGGAAGCCATAGAGTGTTTTCACTTGACGTCATAGCCGCCATATTGGTGTTCCCGTACAAACGAATTTTAAGTAACTTCTTTTGTTAGGAACACCAACATGGCTGCCATGGCCTTTGTCATTTGAGTCCCACGGGAATGAGTGAAAACGCTCTATAGTATCCACGAGCCAATCAGAGAAGAGTATTGGGCACGTGCAATGAGGTGATCTGGCGCGCACTTTTCAGCTGAATATTTGACCGACAACTCGCCAAGTCAACAACAAAATTTTCTAACTCTTTCGCCAGAGTGTAAACGAAAGTAGGCAGAACACACCAGAAAAGGACAATGAATTCAGCAGCAAATTTGAGGACTGCAGTAGAGTAAAAACAGCAGAGAGAAAACGTATGGTGAGGTACTGCATGAGTTTCTAAAAGACACTTTTAAACATTTGTTAGCCGTCGCGTCTTCGTCACTTCTTTGATTTGATAATTCAATAATGACCATATTAGCTTTGCTTAGGGACGGACCATTAGATTTTTGAGGGGGGGTTGGGCAATTTTTTGGTGCAGGATATTTTTTTTCTACGCTCGAGACTGTGCAGGATTTTTCTTTTTGCCATGATTTGCTTGCACGATATTTTTTTTTGCGAGTCTTTATGTTTTAATACCTGACACATATACGTGTTAGGAATACTAGAAAGGCCATACTAGAGACAGGAATACTATAGCAAGTCAGATCTGATGTAACAGCAGCTTGATAGCATGAAGCCTGGCCGTGGTGTTGTAACTGCCCCTACAATATTCTTTACAGCCCCCTGTTGATGTCGCTCCCACAGCCCATCGTAGTACACCCAACCATCTTACAATTACAGGGGCGGCGCCGGAAATGTAATTTTGGTGGGGTGAATCTCCCGTGTCGAGCGGCGAAGGCGCGAGCTTCTAGGGGGGTCCGGGGGCATGCTCCCCCGGGAAATTTTTGAAATGAAACTCTCTGAAATGCTATTTCCAGCGTTCCTGACACCGGAGAAACAGTTTCCAAGGCCAGCTTTGAGTTCAGTTTAATTCTCATAAAAAGTACGCGAAACACTTTCTGAAACTTGGGTGTAACTCCATTTTGGTTGTTTGTTTAAAGTAAATTCGACTGTCACTCGAATATTCTCTGTCAATTCTTTTCAGTATGGGAAGGCTTTGGAAACGAATTTTCCAAAGCGATTTTCTCTGTCATTGGAGGCAGAAAGAAACTGATTTCCAATATCAGCCATGTTCAATTTGTCAGTTAATGCAATGTCTGGATAATGCAATGATTTAATCTTTCTTGTGTCACAGTTTGTTCGTAGATATGTCTTGAGCCTCCTTAGGGCAGAGGCCGAGCGCTAACTCACAGCATTGATGGATTTGTTTGATGGCTTTGTCGGTAGCTGGAGTCCGATAGCTGACGTCCGAGTAACTCAAGGGGTATTGAAATGCTTGGTTCACAATATCCAATCTCCAGTCTAAAGTCGCAATATCTCCGATGCATGCTAAAATTGTAGGCTTTTGATTAATTAACAAAATATTTATTTTGCAAACTCTAATGCATTAAAGAGCCCCACCATCAGATCTGGTCAAAGGATGTTGCTACACTATTCATCTCCTCCCGCCGCCATTTTGAGCTGTCGAAAGTTGGTGGGGCAAATGCCCCACCTGTAGCGCCGCCCTAGCAATTACAAGCTTGTTGTACAACACATAAGTCGTGATGAAGAAACACTATATATCACAAGTTATGCTAACCGCAGACTTAAGCGCTCACATTCACGGACTGAGAAATGAACTGATCCTAAGCAGCGAATAATTCCTACTTAAGCGGCTACTTCTGATCCTGCAACTCTTTCAAATTGAGACAAAGAAACTCCATTGTTATATCAAGAGCTAGCAAACAAACGACGGCGTAACTAAATATTCTAAACGGCTTTGGAAAGCGTAAATTCCTCCTTTCAGTATCACAGCTAGAGATTTTTTCCAATGATCAAAGAAACGACAACATTTAGAACAACAGGCCTGTTATATCTTTCTTTTGATCTGAAAGGAAAAATCTCTCAGGCACGTACTTGGGGTAGACTTTTTCTAAAGCTGGGCTAAAATGCTTTTAGCGACGAGCAGGATTTGTTCTAGGCCTGTCACCTTTTATAACAACTTAAATAAAAGATATATTTGTATGAGCAGTTGTTCTACATTGAATAGAAATACATTACAGAGTTTGGTTTGGTATCCTATGTCGTCACTATTTCCATGCAGTACGCGTCATGTACGCTGGCACGGTGACATATTGCCAGTGGCAGTGGTCTCTTTGCTTGTGATTTATTTGTGTTCTGACTATCTGCTCCTGGATATAAAATATTGTTCTAAAAATAGAAAGCTTTGCAGGAATTTTTTTTCTGGGTTTTTTGTTTTGCACGATATTTTTTTTGCAGTTCAAGGCTGTGCTCGAAGTTTTTTTGGTATTTGTGAGAATGTTTTTTTTTTTCGTTAAACTAAGACAAATGTTTGCTTGCAGAAACTTGGAAACAAGTTGGATGCGCGTTGCTTTTCAATTCAAAGCCACGGACATTCTAAAAGGTAAGCTTAATTGTTGTTTTTCTACACTTCAAATGAACGATTATATACAACTTAAAAACTTCCACAAGCGGGCCTTTTTTTTCATTTTCCCGCTATAAATTAATCGCGCGCGCGAAAATTTCCCACCATTTTACGGCATTTCACAGCCGCGAGCTGCTCTGAATTAATTGTCAGTGTTTTGCTGAGCGGCTTATAAAATTAATCCTCTGAAAGCCAAAAAAAATTAGATTTTTCTGCGTTTTTGAATAAGTTAGCGGGAAAATATGCTCTTGTCGTTATGTAGTATCAAGGGATTTGGTAGTGTATCAAAGGAGTTTTATTCTAATTCGCTGCCCCGCTCAACCGAATACAAAACATTTATCATGTAACAGGCAACCACTATTGGGGTGTGTCAACACGAGCCGTATGCGACCCTCTTTATTATGTCTTTACAATCAAAACTACAAGATAATAAATTTACAAACAATTCCAAAAATACCGAAAACTCAACATACAACTAGATAGTAACTACCAATGTAGTATAAAGCTAAACAAAAATCTGAACATGTGCATGTATAATACTAATACAATAAATATACCAATTCTTATAATGGCTTGTAAATACAATAAACCTTAATCATTGGGTATTTAATTTAGAGGGTGAATGGACGGTCGTAAGACTCGAATGAATATGAATGAAAGCACCGCGATATATATACCCACGCCCCACTAATGAAGCATTGTGTAAACATGGCACATAACACCCCAGAGACAGGGTTACGTAACCCATGATAAATACATATGTCGTATGTTAATTCTTTCTCTTGGTGCTCTTCGCTGGAGGCAGTTGACTTTTGTTTTTGGAATGGCTCAAGATGGAGCCAGTGCTGCTGCAGTTACTGTAATTTCGCCAGAGCTAAGCGCGTTTTTGGGAGCTCAGAAGAACGCCATCTTCACTGCTGTTAATTCCCAGATTAAGGGTCTCGAGAGCAGTTTATTAATACAAGCGCATTCCGATCTTGCGTCGCAGATTTCGGTTGAGGTTCAGCCAGATAACTACGTTTTTCAAGAAAAGAGGGAATGAACAGCAGTTCAACTTTAACCGTAAGATTCTCAAGACGTCCAACGCAACCGTGAAAGCATTGGGGGATCGTAACATCGCTTAAGCGAAGGAGGAACTTGCTCAAGGTATTTCTCTATACATGTTTGCAGGATAAGAAGCGTAAATCTTAAAGTGCCTCTATGATCAAATTTTTGATTTTCATTTTTTTACATTTCGTGTACTATTAGACTTTCTTACTCATCTTGCTAAATTTGAATCCATTATGAACATCAGAAGTCATTTTATGTTAACATTTATTTCCGAGAATTTACGGCCGCCATTAATCAACCTTGTTCCAAGGCTTGGTTGCGAATGGGAGAAAGTGACGTCAAAAGACTCAAACATACCTCACGGGTTTAAATTATAAAAACAATAAGTATTGAAAATTACGCGAAGAGCAACAAAAACTTTGGACTTTTTCTTCGTGCAATTTTCTATACTGATTGTTATTATAATAGAGAAAGGAAAACCGTCGTGTGTTTATGTTCTCACAAAACCTATAATTTGATCATTTCACGATGTTGTTTTGCAGGGAATAACAATGGCTGCGGCCGCACTTGGTAAGTTAACTGGGTTATTCTTTTAGTAACCCGGTTAAAAAAACTCGGTGAAAAGTGAAATAACCGAGTTTATTTTTCTGAGCGGCCGCACTTCGGAAGGTTGAACTTTGAACGAGAGAGACCATGTTATCATTTGCTAGCGAGAGCTGCACAAAACAATACGATTAATGAGCGAAAACAATGCCTCTGCACGTGCATTTTACATAATGGCTGTGGCCGCACTAGAGTAGTTAACCGGGTTATTTGCAATTAATTAATTAAAATTAACTCGTTTAACAAAATTCCTGATGCGGCCGCGTATTTTTTCCGTTCACCGAATTTTAACCGTGTTAGCGGTTCCCATGGAAATTAATTAAAGAACAATAGATTTTTTTGACCGGGTTAGGTTTATTTAAACCACCTCGCTAGGTGGTTTAGTGCAGGTTAACTTTCCCGATCTGTCAATCATCTTTGCTTAAGCGATAATTTTTGGCCGCCTGTTGAATTCGTAGACTTTCGTAGGGACGACTTGCAATTTCAAATAGAGAAAGGAAAACAGTCGTGTGTTTATGTTCTCCACAAAACCTATAATTTGATCATTTGACGATGTTATTTTGCAGGGAATAACAATATGTAAAATGCACGTGCAGAGGCATTGTTTTCGCTCATTAATCGTATTGTTTTGTGCAGCTCTCGCCAGCAAATGAGAACATAATCTCTCACGTTCAAAGTTCAACCTTCTGAAGTGCGGCCGCTCACAAAAATAAACTCGGTCATTTCATTACAAACACCTTTTCACCGAGTTATTTTAACCTGGTTATTTTAACCGGGTTACTAAAAAATTAACCCAGTTAACTCACGAAGTGCGGCCGCAGCCAATGTCATTCAACAAAAGAAACTCTTCTATTTCACCATAATGCGCACCACGTTTTTCAAATTTTCAACTATGCAGAGAGGACCTAAAGTCAAATACACGGAAAATATTCCTTCAGAAAGCAATGGGATAAAGCCGCTAGGAAAATATTTGACCTCCTTTACATCTAACTCGTTGGTAGAACTGAATTAAAACTGAGCGGCATACATTTTTTAAGCACGTTTTCTTGAATTGTAGTTTTAACGGATAAATTTAAGATTTTTTCATAGATTTTCTGAACTGACTATAATATGTGGTTGTTTTGTTCTTTTACCATTTTTATTTTAAAAAATCCCTTTAAAAGCCTTTTTAGGGGCTGATTACACGGCGAATTGCAGTCCGGTAGGCGGGCTGGAATTTTGTTGCGATTACTTGACGAATTTCGGTCCGGGCTGAGAGCCGTAGCCGCCATCTTGTTTCATTGACAAACAAATCATTGCGCGTGCCCAAGGTGAACTCGCTTTTCAGCTAGGGCTGAAATTTCATTCTGTTTACATGCGGTTTTTCAGCCCGTTTGCCCGGGCTGAGATTTCCAGCCCGGTTTCAAAAACCTGGCTGGAAATGTCAGCCCGGGCTGAAACTTTCTTCATGTAATCGCAAACGTCGTTTTAAGAAGGTTCGTTCAAGAAACCGGGCTAAAATCTCAGCCAGCCTAACCGGGCTGAAGGTCAGCATTAAGGCCCGTTTACACAGGCGATTTTTGTGGCGATTTTTACGGCGATTTTTGCGGCGATTTACGCGGCGATTCCAAATCGCGCGTGTAAACTAGCGGCGATTTCATGGCGATTTCGTGGCGATTTGTCGCCACGAAATCGCCGCTATTTCGAACTTGCTCGAATTTAGACGCGATTTACCGGCGATTTTTCCGTTAGAGGGTGACAAAAACCTACTTTGACATCCCCCCCCCCCTCCCCCGCAAGGGAGTTTTGTCGCAAACATGGCGGACGCTGTTTGCACACCTTCGAAGTCTCCAAAAAAGAAAGGAAGCAAGAAAACTTGGACGGCTTTAGAAGAAGAGTATATAATTAACCGTTGGGCAGAGAAAGAGTGCCTCTTCAATACATGTTCACCCGACTACAAGCGGTTGGATAAGAAAATCACTGCAAGAGTTGACATTCAGCGAGGATTAAATGATGAGTTTGGTAGCACATTTACTGGTAAGTAGTGTTCTTTTTATAAAGAGGAATGAAAATAATTGCAGGGGGGAAAGGTGAAATATAGGTATAGTTCTGGTTCGGCAACAAACCACAGGAAGTTTGATTTGACTGCGGATTACTTCGGTTATCGTCGAAGAAAACCTTTAACAAGTGAATGGGTGTTTGTTTGTTTATAGCAAAAATATTTGTATTCATTCTCTATACTTATTGCAAGATTATATAAAGGCCATAACTGAACAGAAAGTGGATTTATGTGGTCGAATGTCTCTTACAGACCCTACACGGAGGCACATAGGAAAGTTTAGTAGTCTTTTAGAAACAGTGCTAAGATTTTACATGTACTTCTGCTCGAAACCAAGATCAATGTGAACTCCCTGGTACTCATTGTTATTGCGGTTTTCAGTGATATGCGAACTCTGAAATACAAAATCATAATTATGGCGACAGCCAACGAACCATGAAGAACAGAAACAAACAAAATGGATCGAAATCTACCAATCACAACTGACAGACGTGACCTTTTGACCCGGTTGAAGTGAACTTCCCGAGAGTTCCGCTAAGATGATTGACAGCAGCAAAAAGCGTAAACTGTTGATTGAGGATTGAATTTCAGAGTTCGCATATCACTGAAAACCGCAATAAATTTACTCGGTGAAACAATGATGAAATTCTATTGAACTGATTGTCTTTCTTGTGTACTACTTCCAGTAACAGTTTAAGCTATTTTTGTGTTAGAATACCTTACCATTTGTAAATATAATTATTAAATTCTAATAGTAATTCTTTTCTTTCTAATTTAAAGAGGAAGACATCAAAGGCAAGATGAAGAATTTGAGAACGCAATACGGCAAGGAGTTGGGAAAGGTCAAGGCCTCAACCTATAGTGGAACAGGAGCAAGTGAGGTGTACATACCAACTTGGAAGTACTATGAGCAACTGCACTTTTTAAGGGATAGTATTACACCAGTCAAGACTAGACCAACACCTGGAGTTTCTGGTAGTTTAGTTGACCCCAAACTAATTCAGATTGATTCAGAAGAAGATGATGAGAGTCTGGTCTCTCAATCCACATTTGAGACAACAAAATCAGCAAAGTCAGTTGCCAAAATCCACAGGAAAATGGAAGACAAAGTGTTGGAAAAAACTCTCTCTGTGTTGGAAGATGTTACTAATAAAAGAAAGATGCCAGTGGAAGAAGATGGAGACAGTTTTTGGAAAGCATGTATGCCAGTCTTTAAAAGACATAAAGGACAAAAGGAGCAAAGAGCTAGTTAAGTTAAAGATCCAGCAGTTACTGCTTGAAGCTTAATTTGGCAATAATTCACAAGACACTACTTGTAGTAACACTGTCTGGTTGGAAAATCCATTTCAGCAAAGATTTATGTAATCTGCTTTTCACTTAAAACAAGCTTAAACAAGCTCTTTATTAAACATTCACTCATTTCACAACTGTATTTAAAGGAATTTAGTTGCTTTCTTTTAACTTATTAGCCTTGTTGTTTTTAACTTATTAACCTTGTTGTGAAATTCAACAATTATTATTAAACACAAGATAACATACATTACCCAATGGTGAAAGCTGAGGCATCAAATGTTTTGAAATTACATCAAGAGGCAAAAGGTTAATTATTGAATACTGTACATAAAGATCACTATGACACCATTATATTGCCTAACAAACTAATGAAATAACAGTTATGGAAAATGGAAATTTTCCCTTTCACTTGAATGTATACTTAGGTTTCACTTTGGATTGAGTACAAGCTACATTGCCATTATTGCAAACACTGTAGACAAGGCTACTGATTTCTAGGGTAAAAGAACTTTCCATTGCCAGGGAACCTGCCCAGGTCCATTGACATATTCTGAGAGGTAATCCCTCTGCTGACTGGCACTTCTTGTGTGGTTCATTCCAGGAAGTGAAAGATTCTCAAATTTGTTTTCTCCACTTTGCCTCCATTCACCAGCAATGACTTCACCGTTTTCATTTTCAGAATCTAAGGACCCTGGGGGTGTGTAAACTGTTGGACATTTCTTAATTAGAAAATTATGCAGTGCCAGAGATGCATGGACTATGGTTATCGCATTTTTGGGCTTCACACACAGGGTGGTATGGAATAGCCTAAATTTAGCACTGAGAATGCCAAACGCATTCTCGCTCACTCTTCGAGCTCTAGATAATCGATAATTAAAGATTCTCTGCTCTTCAGTAACCCCTCTCTTTGCCTATGGCTTCCTGACATTTTCTGTCAAGCTGAATGCATCATCTCCTACGAAATAGTGTGGCACAACAGTATTCCACTCTTCCAGGATCATGATCTCACTCACTGGGAGAGGCTTTGGTTCAGGGATGTTGAGCTGCTTGCACTCAAGTGCTTGATAGAAGACAGTGTTCCTCAATACTCCACCATCACTAATGCGACCTTGGCAGCCAACATCCGCAAAAACAAATTCTGCGTTGGGACCCACGACTGCCATTAACACAATGCTAAAGAACCCTTTGTAATTAAAATAGTCGGAGCCAGTTCCTGGAGGGTGTAGGATCCTGACGTGCTTTCCGTCAATGGCCCCGATGCAATTCGGTAGTTGCCATCTGTTCTCAAAACGGTTAGCAATCTCTAACCATTCCTCCTCGGAACTTGGGCATTCTATAAATTTGGCAAGAACGGTTGAAATCGCCTCGCACACTCTGGGAATGAGGAGAGAAAGTGTTCCTTTATTGATCCGGAACTGATATTGAAGACTTGTGTATGACTCACCCGTCGCCAGGTAACGAAGAGTTACGGAAAGCTGCTCAGCTGGAGATATGGCATTTCTCATTCGTGTGTCTTTCTTTTGCAAAAAAGGGGCCACTTTCTGAACGAGCTCTTCAAAGGTCGCAAGGTCTAAACGCAAGTAGTTGTTGTAGTGTTCGGGGTCTCCCTCGAGATCTTTAAGTAGGCGATGAAACGCCCCGTCTGTTTCCCTCGTCGAGATCCACGGCTTAACCCAAATTTTCCGCTGTCGACGTTTTTTTTGGCGGCGACGAAGAAAAACTGTACCGATACCCAAACACACTGCAGCTATTTGAGTCGCCTCTACGTCTATTTCAATATAACCATTCATGTTACATGTTACGTTTTCATTCGCAACAAAGTAGCACAATTGGAGACATGGTGCTGTCGTGCTTTGTGTTAACATATCGCATGCGCTCTGCGATGACCGCTGCAAAAAGGTCATAAAATTGCCAAGAAATCGCCACGAAATCGCCATGAAATCGCCGCTAGTTTACACGCGCGATTTGGAATCGCCGCGTAAATCGCCGCAAAAATCGCCGTAAAAATCGCCACAAAAATCGCCTGTGTAAACGGGCCTTTAGATCCCATACGCCTAAACACGGTGGGCACAGATTCACTCAAAATCGCTCACCATTCGCGTGCTAACAAAATGGCGGAAATCAGGGGCCCATCAATTTTCGAAATGTGATATCTTTGGATCTCATCAACATATTAACGAACTTTTTTCACTTTTGAAATTATTATGGCGCGTACTTTCAGAAACTGTCATCAGATATCCCATAATACTAATTTCAAATTTTGGCGCCATCTTTGTGACGTCATTTTCCCGCCAAAATACTTGAAATTTAAAAAACAAAAAACATCCGATTTTTGCGAATGATAACTTCTATATTGTTGTACAATTTCAGCTTCCTAGGTTCAAAACTGTTAAAGTTGAATGAAGCGCAAGTTTTTCAGTCGATTTGATTCTAAATGTCCTTTGACCCTGCAAATAATGTGCGGGGAGTTCAAATTTTGAAACGTCATATCTTTTGATCGGATCAACGTACTTACGAGATTTTTTTAGTTTTGTGATGCTTGCGGCGAGTGCTTTCAGAAATTGTCATTAGATATCCCATAATACTAAGTTATTTTTTGTGCGCCAACTTTATGACGTCATTTCCCCGCCAAAAAATGCAAAAATGGAAAAACAAAAAATATTGATTTGTGAAAATGATGAGTTCTGTGCTGTTGTGAAATTTCATGTTAACAACATCAAAACGGAAAAAGTTATTATTATATCGCGAAATGTCGAGCGATTTCGAGTGAATCTGTGCCCACCGTGAAACCACCTCGGACACTTATTGTGAATTATATAACGTAATGTCGACAATCAGAATTTTATTTTCAATAAATGTTTAAGTGTTAAAAGAAAATCTAAAATCCCCACTCAGGATTGAGCCTGTGACCTCAGCTTGGCTTAGGCTTACATAGCCTACCGTACCAGGTTGTTTAGGCGTAAATTTAACTATATAAACTGCTAACTCCAACCTCAACTGAAAGCTGACCAGTTACTCCGTTATATAAGTCTCAATAAGGTGTCCGAGGTGGTTTAGGCGGATGGGATCTTATGCTAACCCGGGCTGAAATTTGCCATGTAATCGGCCCCCAAACCACCATTTTTAACTCGTGAATACGCAAAGCGTTGAACGAGTTACACCATATGGGGAAATATGCAAATTTTCACTCTGTAGATCGGCTGTAAATATTGAGCCAGTGATATGTCATAGTCATCCGCCTTAATTACCTCACAAACAAGACGGCGTTGGAGGAAGGGAAGCACTTGAAGGGATAGATGAGAGGGCCCTACAGGTGCCCACACACCTTATTGAGACTTATAAAACGTTAATTATTAAGTGTAAAAAAGAAAGTGAAAAATCTCCTTCAGGATTGAACCTGTGACCTCAGCTAGGCTTAGTCTTACAGAGCCTACACTACCGGACTCCTACACTACCAGAGTACCACCTAGCTTCTTGGGTTATTTAGGCGTAAATTTAAAGTGCACATGAAGTGAAATTTCACTACGATTTTCTTACGGTAATCTGAAAATAGCTGTGTTAAGAATTATTTTAATACGAAAATAAGTAATTTGAAGTGGCAGGAACATACTTTAACAAGCGACGCAAGTTGAGCATATTAGACAAGGACCTGGGTTCTAGTGACGTAATTAGTGTGTTTACAACAGAGCGCGTCACTCGTTTTAAAGTGGCGTTTTGGCAACTTGTGGAAGGATTGTTTCGATTAAACATGGCTGAAAGAGACGCGTATTTTAGCCCCGAGTTCCTTACCTTCTCCGCCATGTTTTGTTGTTATCAAACACACAAATGACGTCAGAAATACCCTTTCGGCCGCGCTCAAAGTGTCGCAAATTTCAGGCCACGGCGGGAGATTTAAAACCGGCGGGAGATTTAAAACCGCTAAAAACAGTGGATCATCTTCGCGCAAAAGAGGAAAAAGACTGAAAATGAATAAAGGGATATAAACAACATCAAATCCAAAAACAAAACGGTAGTGAAATTTCACTTCATGTGCACTTTAACGATATGAACTGCTAACCCTTACCTTAACTGAAAGCTAATAAACTGTTCAATTATTTACGTTATATAATTCTCAGTAAGGTGCCCGATTTCCTGTTGGTCCCTCAGTCTAATCTATCCCTTCAAGTGTCCTCCTTTGAGGACGGGGACGGTGGGGATGTTTGACGCATGTGGTAAGGGGTTCATGGAGCTTAACGCCTGGGAGAGGGGAGGGTCTGAATTTACGATTTGGCTCAAAGGAGACCATGGGCGACCCCGTAGCTGTCCAAACGATGTCTGTGATTGGCGAACAATACAATCGATATATTACTTGAACAATGCCCCTATCCCTAATCCCTATCCCAGCGGGACAAAATTAATCTATTGCTTTCTTAGCGAATCACAGACATCCTTTGGACAAGTGCTGGACTACCCGAGACTATCGATTTTTATCTTTAAAATGGAATAGATACCAACGGCAGTACACTGTGATTCGTGAAATAATTATTTTTTTCTTGATTTTTAGTTTACTTCTACTTCCTGAGCGTCATTTGTACTTGGCTCACACTGTTTCAACCACCAAGTACAGATCAACCAATTGACTGTCATCCTCAGTGCCACAGCACGCCCAATGGTCATCCCAGTATCACAGCATGCTTAATGGTCATCCCAGTATCACAGCATATCCAATGTTCATCGGCGGTACCACAGAACACCCAATGGTCATCTCAGTAATTTGGTCAGTCAATTCCTTGTGGGTTGGGAATGGTGGGTAAATAGAGCTCTGGATGAACCTTACAACGCATACCTCACTGATGCACACACGTTCGGTCAGAAGTCAACGAACTTCTTATTCGGTTTAACTTAGTTGTACTTTAATTAACTAGTGGGATCCCTGGGATGGTATCCTTTTTTCCCTTTTTCCTTTCATTTGGGCCTTGGGTTTCTTTACACGTTATTCGAGTACTGTGTTCGATCGGCTCATTTTTTTTCTCCGAATCTGATTCGGCTTCACTTCGGCTTTTTTCGGAAATACATTTTTGTCGTCGTTGTCATTTCGTTCTCCCGCTTAGTTGCGCGAAATTAAGTTGATCAAATACGTTTCACTTGACAGTCCAAGCGCTGTATTAAGTGAAACTTTCTTTCTCTTTTCTTTCTCTTTCTCTTTCTCTTCCGTAAGGTTCATCCAGATATGTTAATTATGACAAGGCTTAGAAAACTGGAGGCTGCAGGCCATTCAACTGTTGGAAGGAGACCTTATTTGGCCACTCCTTACAGGTTTAGTGGCCTCTCTAGTGACAGGCAGATAGTTAGGCAGGCTGCCATTTTTGGTTAGCTATTACCTCTGTATTTGGCTATACAACAAAATTGGCTTACAAAACGATAGATTTTGACATTTGCACGGCATTTGGTTAAAAAAAACAAAAAGCAATGAAGGCTCTATACGACGTTATAAACAGAGGGAGTAGCACTTTGCTAAATTTGCCAGCGTAGATTGGATTACAGGTTAATCGTGACTTTTTAGCTCGCGGGGTATCATGGGACAATGCACACGCCATAGTGTAGATCGTTTACAGATTCGCCACTCCAGAAACTGCGGGGAGACTGAGCACCAGCTTTCGCCACTGGGCTTTCTGGGATCGTTTGGGTGACCAGCGTTAGTTACGATAGGTTAATGGTTTCCAAAGGCAACGTTAACCAATCATAACTCGTATTAGTCAACCAAACTATCACAGAAATCTTAGTTCCAGAAGCTGATGCTCAGTCTCCCACGGGTCTCTGGAGTGGCGAATTGTAAGCGTACGTAGCCTTCAACGCCATTCTACGACGCAGTAATCATTGGATCAAGTTGGAGCCGGGGGTCGGTCGGACAGTCAGCAAAGCTGATAGATAGCTAAGGAAAATACAACTGCGATATTTTAAAAGTGACTCCGTTTATGTATTTTAATAACGCCATCGAGAAAACGTGCTACTGGCCGGCCGACAAACATTTCCAAGTCAGACCTTGTTGCCTCATCAAGATGACCACAGCGTCCGATTTACCAGCCACGTACGCCCACGACGAACATGGATGAGCAGTCAGTGACAACCGCTGGCTTAAGGTACGTAGAGCTAATTAACTACGTGGTAAATAAAGTTGGAAATAAAAGTCTGGAAGTGTGTTCATTTATTGTTTTACGTGATACAGCCACGAAGTTGTATCACTGCAGGAGATAACACCAGTTCACAATCATTGCTTAATTCGTGTTCCGTGATTGTAAGTCGTGTCGGTGAATCTGACGGTAACCTTTGACAAGTAGTATCTTAAAAGATAGCAATGGTTGTGATCGGTGTTGTCTTCTACATAAGATCGGTCCGGCTTTCGATCCGAAATTTCGATATTTTCGCTTTCGATCCCTTTATTTTGTCGGCTGTAATTCTATTTTGTTTACAAATTCGGCCCGAATTCGAAAACAAAATAGTTCACAGTTCAACTAAGGACATTTGAAGGCTTGGTATCGAGAAAGTCTCGATAGCAAACTAAGAGATGACCCCTGCATACCGTCTAGGGGACCCTGGGGTATTTCTTTACAAAATATTCTTCGGTTTCCTGGACGCTAAATGTTTCACATAGGAGCGCACCCCCTCATGGATAGTTAATAGGCCTGTGTCATATTTAAAGACAAGTGTAAAAGCTCTGAATTAAAAATAAATATAAAATAATAAAACTTAAAAACCTGGTGTGTCTTGTGTCTTTATTCTAAAACATTATCTACTTTGCTAAGTGAGCAACAATACTAACGGATGGTTTTATTTCAGAGACAATACTAACCCAATGATTACATTTCAGGAAAAAACGTCATTTTTTTCTTCAAATGAATCAACTTTTTTTTTCGGTGAAACCCTCAGCTACATACGAAACCGTTCATTTTTTCTTCGGTGCAGCTTCGACGCATTCGACAAAATTGAACACGTACTTCAATTTGCGATCGCTAGCGCATAGCGGTGTAACAAAATGACACGAGTGTAAGCCATCTTACGTGGCGCTTTCTTGTTGGAAATAAAATTTGAAATAACAGTTGGTCAGTGCGTTTTATTTGTGTCTTTTGAGGCTTGCTTCACAATTAACTTTTTAATCTTTCAGCAACAATCGGCGAATCCGGCTCAACTTGTACTTATTAGGCATTCTCAAAAGAGTACATTAATTAGAGTGTGCAAATTATGTGATAACAAATGTGACTGTGAAAAAAGATAAAAAATAAAAGTATGTTTACTGTGCTTCATTCTTGTCCTTTGTGATTAGCAAATTATGTTTTTATTTTACGAACATTATATAAGTTATAATGATGATTATAATAAAATGCAATTGAAAATAAAAGTTCGCCAACTGGTGTTGTGTTTTTTGTGTCGTGTGTTTCTTCTAACCAAAGTTTTAGTTTCAGGAAAATCTCGCAGTATCCAAACAGATTTTTTTGGTCAGTCAGACATCGCTACTGAACAACCTTTTTTTAATTATCCTTTTTTTGGTGTGCGAAATCAAGACGCATAAAGCCTTCTGACGGTAAATACAAGGTCATTAAACGAATCATCATTGAACGATAGCAGAGAGAGAAGTGCTTCTTTTTTAAATGGTTTTATCCCTTTTTTGGTGTGCGAAATCAAGACGCATATGAAGCCTTTTGACGGTAATCACAAGGTCACTAAACGAATCACAAAGACGATTGCAGAGAGGGAAGTGCAGTGATGATCATGTGAAGAGGAAGTCTTAAGAAGAGCCATAATTTCAATTACGATGGTATCCCACATGCTTTAGGTTAAATATTAATGTGAGCTTCTTTTAGTTATTAAGTGAGCAGGACCAATACCCGTCAGCTACAGCCGATCAGAGGCAAAATCGAAACTAACGACGCAAATATGACATTGGAAGACGGACTGGAATGTAAGTTGTATCCTTTTATTGAAAAAATCGCCAAACTCGCCTTAACCGTAGATTAACAACTTCTGGCTTGAATGGGATTCAAACCGAATCTACTAAGGTGCTGATTCAATATACTCAGCAGCCACTGACAGAGGATGAAAAAAGGCCCGACAAATATGTGGCTTCAATGGGATTCAAACCAAAAGACCGCTTTGTTACTGCGCAATGTTTTCCATACTAACTCAGGTGACATGTTATATAACGGGTTGCAATGTTCTCTATCCTAACAATTATTTCATCAGGTCCAGATTCACATGACATTACAATACCTATCCTGTTACTGTCCGACCTTTGTTAGCTGTCAGTTCTACCAGAAGTCAGTGTTTCGAGGTGTTTTAAAACCAGGTACCATAATTCCCTCTACCTCTTTTTGGCCCTACATATTCTCTCTTTTCTTTAGTGTTAGGGTATAGCTGACATCCTTTCCTTTATTTTTTTAGGGACTGTCCATTTTTTTTTTTGCCGCGGGGGAGGGGGGTTGGTTGGAAAATCTTCACATGCAAACATTTTTTTTATATGCGGCACCTGCAGCAAACAATGTTTTTGTGTGTCCGTCCAACTGCCATACTTTCAGCAAACACAAATCCAAAGATGTTCTGGACATACTTCACATCATAGTGCTAATCCTGTTAACGATCAAATGCCACTTTTGAGTGCTGCTTCAGTTGAGATTTTGTATGTGAAGATCAGTGATTCTGATTCTGTGTCACTTTTGTTAAAGGGTCTTAAAAGACCATAAATTAACCAATACCTCTCTCTTTAGGGTATAAAAAAGGGATAGTAGTGCATTTATAGGAAAGGGTGACAAAATGCTAGTCGGCATCTGATGGACTCGATGCACCATTTCCAGGGGGAGGGGGACAGTACTTATACTCTTAGTCTTGTCATGCTGATTTAACTCACTTTTCCTCTCTTGTATAGGAGAAGCTATTATCACCTGATTCTCAACGTAAAGATGACATTGGAACACAGACTGGACTGTAACTAGTATCCTTTTGGGGACAAAATCACCACACTCGCTTTAACTGCAGGTTAACAACTTGCAGCTGCCTGTTGGCTTCAAAGGGATTCAAACCCAATGAACCATGGTGCAGATTCAATATACTCAGCAGCCACTGACAGAGAAAGAAAAAAGGCCCGACAAAATTATGTGGCTTCAATAACATTCAAACCCAATTAGCTCTTTGTTGTTGATGCAATGGTATCAGTACTGGCTGTGATAAGAGGACACAGGAAGACAGGTGAAAAGCATGGTCTAAAATCTGTGGCTTAAACGGGATTCGAACCCAAAGACCTGTTTGTTACTTCTGCAATGTTCTCCATACTAAGGTGACATGTTATATAAACGGGTTAGAATGTTCTCCATGCTAACTATTATTTCATCAGGTCCAGATTCACATGATATGACAATACCTATCCTGTTAGTGTCCGACCTTTGTTGGTTGTCAGTTCTCCCAGAATTCAGTGTTTCGATGTGATTCCAACCTAGCTAGGTACGATAATCTCTGCCTCGTTTTTTCCCCTACATTTTCTCTCTTTCCATCTATGCAGGTAAATAAAGGTCGCCTGTTCGAGAAAATTAATCCGCGATAAATCAAGTAGCCCAAGAGATCCTGAACACTTTACGTTACTAATATCATAAATACATTCCACCCTGATGATGCCCCAATAGGCTACAATGGGAACCACCAGTCACGGACCCCATTGTAAAGGGTCGAGGGGAAGGGGCGGGAGGGGGGATAAGGCCGGGCTAGTCGGAGCGGGGGGGGGGGGGGGGGGGGACAGTATTCAGGTATTAACTGACATCCTTTCGTTTCTTTTTTATCTTTTCTGCAGTATCCAGGTTCCGAATCCAAAGATGCTCTGGACATATTTCACATCATAGTGCTAATCCTGTGGCAACCGACTGTCGCTTGCCTGCAGTGCTACTTCACTTGAGATTTTGTACGAGATTTTGGTGATTCTTGTGTTCTTTTTGTTCAAGGGTCTTAAAAGACTATTAATTAACCAACAGCTTTACAGGGATAGTAGTGCATTTATAGGAAATGCTGACAATATACTGGAGGGCATCTGATGGACTCGATGCACCACTTCCAGGAGGAGGCGGAGGACAGAAGTTATACTCCTAGTCTTGTCATGCATCAGTTATAGCAGCTGTTTATCAGTATCAGTCCGTATTGTGGTTCTTCAGCACGTGAGCTGATTTACTTCACTTTTCCTCTCTTGCAGAATAAGCTATTGCCACCTGACTCTGTATTTCAAGATCTACCTCCATAACAGCATCCAACAAGTCCCCAAGTACAGAAACTCTATGCTACTGGTGTCTAGTTGAAGAGGTAAGCTATCATTTCTCTCTTAATTCCACAAAAGCTCACCAACATCTAATTTTCCTTCCTAACGATTGGTCAAGTGTTGACGATACCAGCTGTGAGCATTAAAAACAATCATTAAATGGATCACATGACGTCAAGTTTAAGTCTGAAGAAACTACTAGAAAGGAAAGTATGCGATCAAAAGAACACCCCCCTGGCTTGCATTAGCTCAGTATTTTCCATCACCTGTTCTTTGATGGATCAATATTACAATTTTGTAGCAGCTGATGCTACAAAAATGGTATCAACTAAATTGCAGCCATTGGTGAACAGGTTATGGTCTCTTTGATGATGAACTGGTTACCATAGGACCAGTATTATCTGTTAAAGATATCCTTACTTTAAGCTTGAAGTGCTTATAACTAAAAAAACACAAGCTTGGTGACCTCCATTTTTAATCCGTGAATACGCGCATGCGTAATGAACGCGTTATCGGTAACGACGGCTAATTCACTCACTCACTCGATCCAGCACTCAGATGTAAACTTTTTCCTCATATCTTCGTTGAAATAACAAACTTTGACCTCAGTAATTAGTCAGCCCTTGGTAGCGCAGTGCATAAGTGAAAGGACAATAGAGCCGGAGGCAACCGAAAGGCGAATCTCGAATCTCGCCCAGGAGAGTTTTTTCTTTCTTTTTTCTTCGAACTGAAAGTTACTGTTTTTTTTTTGTTCGTTTGCATTCGTCAAAAGTCGTCACATTTAATTTCCAAAAAAAAACCGCAATATTCACGGGTTGGCTCGAAGAAACCTTTGATTTTATTCGAATTGTATTTAGCATGTTAAGATACAACGTTTTGCAAAGTTTCATAAATTTTGGGAAGTGGTTCAGAGCCACCGTAAATTTTCGAAAATTTAAATCACTAAGCTCGTTTTTTGTTATAAGGTCTGCAAGCTAAACATATGGGTCTTTCACAAATTATACTGTTACAATAGTAACCTGTCACGTCATGACGATGACTATAACTTGACTGGACATTTGTTTGGTACCATTATGATAGCACTAACTGATCAAGGGTAGTAGTATTGATCTATCAAGGTGTTAAATACTGGAAATTACTAGAAACTGTTGTTAGCCACCTTAAGAGTAGCAGAAAGTAAATACTTCATGAAAACAACTGAAGACTACAGAGATGAAAGACCCACTCACTGCATGCCTAGACACAAAAAGCAGCACTAGTTTCCATATATAAAAAATCTGACTTTTCTGTGTCCCTTCAAATTACATGAAGTAAAACATTTTTCACACTCTACAGCAATGAAAGGAAAATATTAGAAATAGGTTTGCCTCAAACCCCAGAGTCATATATCACTTGAACAATGCCCCTATCCCTAATCCCTAACCCAGCAGAACAAATCTACTGTTATCTTAGCGAATCACCGACTTCGTTTGGGACTATTGATTTTTATCTTTAAAATGGAATAGATACCAACGGGAGTACACTGTGATTCGTAATTATATTTTTCTTGATTTTTAGTTTACTTCTACTTCCTGAGCGTCATTTGTACTTGACTCACACTGTTTCAACCACCAAGTACAGATCAACCAATTAACTGTCATCCTCAGTACCACAGCACGCCCAATGGTCATCCCAGTATTACAGCATGCCTAATGGTCATCCCAGTATCACAGCATGCCCAAAGTTCATCGCCGGTACCACAGAACACCCAATGGACACCTCAGTAATTTGGTCAGTCAATTCCTTGTGGGTTGGGAATGGTGGGTAAATAGAGCTCTGGATGAACCTTACAACGCATACCTCACTGACGCACACACGTTCGGTCAGAAGTCAACGGACTTCTTATTCGGCTTAACGTAGTTGTACTTTAATTAACTAGTGGGACCCCTGGGATGGTATCCTTTTCTCCCATTTTTCCTTTCATTTGGGCCTTGGGTTTCTTTACACGTTATTCGAGTACTGTGTTCGATCGGCTCATTTTTTTCTCCGAATCTGATTTGGCTTCACTTCGGCTTTTTTCGGAAATACTTTTTTGTCGTCGTTGTCATTTCGTTCTCCCGCTTAGTTGCGCGAAATTAAGTTGATCAAATACGTTTCACTTGACAGTCCAAGCGCTGTATTAAGTGAAGCTTTCTTTCTCTTTTCTTTCTCTTTCTCTTTCTCTTCCGTAAGGTTCATCCAGATATGTTAATTATGACAAGGCTTAGAAAACTGGAGGCTGCAGGCCATTCAACTGTTGGAAGGAGACCTTATTTGGCCACTCCTTACAGGTTTAGTGGCCTCTCTAGTGACAGGCAGATAGTTAGGCAGGCTGCCATTTTTGGTTAGCTATTACCTCTTTGTAATTGGCTATACAACAAAATTGGCTTACAAAACGATAGATTTTGACATTTGCACGGCATTTGGTTAAAAAACCAAAAAGCAATGAAGGCTCTATACGACGTTATAAACAGAGGAAGTAGCACATTGCTAAATTTGCCAGCGTAGATTGGATTACAGGTTAATCGTGACTTTTAATTTTAGCTCGCGGGGTATCATGGGACAATGCACACGCCATAGTGTAGATCGTTTACAGATTCACCACTCCAGAACCTGCGGGGAGACTGAGCATCAGCTTTCGGCACTAGGCTTTCTGGGATCGTTTGGGTGACCAGCGTTAGTTACGATAGGTTAATGGTTTCCAAAGGCAACGTTAACCAATCATAACTCGTATTAGTCAACCAAACTATCACAGAAATCTTAGTTCCAGAAGCTGATGCTCAGTCTCCCCACGGTTTATATAGTGGCGAATTGTAAGCGTACGTAGCCTTCAACGCTATTCTACGACGCAGTAATCATTGGATCAAGTTAGAGCCGGGGGTCGGTCGGTCAGTCAGCAAAGCTGATAGATAGCTAAGGAAAATAGAACTGCGATATTTTAAAAGTGACTCCGTTTATGTATTTTAATAACGCCATCGAGAAAACGTGCTACTGGCCGGCCGACACACATTTCCAAGTCAGACCTTGTTGCCTCATCAAGATGACCACAGCGTCCGATTTACCAGCCACGTACGCCCACGACGAACATGGATGAGCAGTCAGTGACAACCGCTGGCTTAAGGTACGTAGAGCTAATTAACTACGTGGTAAATAAAGTTGGAAATAAAAGTCTGGAAGTGTGTTCATTTATTGTTTTACGTGATACAGCCACGAAGTTGTATCACTGCAGGAGATAACACCAGTTCACAATCATTGCTTAAATCGTGTTCCGTGATTGTAAGTCGTGTCGGTGAATCTGACGGTAACCTTTGACAAGTAGTATCTTAAAAGATAGCAATGGTTGTGATCGGTGTTGTCTTCTACACAAGATCAGTCCGGCCTTCGATCCGAAATTACGATATTTTCGCTTTCGATCCCTTTATTTTGTCGGCTGTAATTCTATTTTGTTTACAAATTCGGCCCGAATTCGAAAACAAAATAGTTCACAATTCAACTAAGGACATTTGAAGGCTTGGTATCGAGAAAGTCTCGATAGCAAACTGAGAGATGACCCCTGCATACCGTCTAGGGGACCCTGGGGTATTTCTTTACAAAATATTCTTCAGTTTCCTGGACGCTTAATGTTTCACATAGCAGCGCACCCCCTCATGGATAGTTAATAGACCTGTGTCATATTTAAAGACAAGTGTAAAAGCTCTGAATAATGTAAAAATAAATATAAAATAATAAAACTTAAAAACCTGGTGTGTCTTGTGTCTTTATTCTAAAACATTATCTACTTAGCTAAGTGAGCAACAATACTAACGGATGGTTTTATTTCAGAGACAATACTAACCCAATGATTACATTTCAGGAAAAAAAACGTCATTTTTTTCTTCAAATGAATCAACTTTTTTTTCGGCGAAACCCTCAGCTACATACGAAACCGTTCATTTTTTCTTCGGAGCAGGTTCAACGCATTCGACAAAATTGAACACGTACTTCAACTTGCGATCGCCAGCGCGTAGCGGTGTAACAAAATGACACGAGTGTAAGCCATCTTACGTGGCGCTTTCTTGTTGGAAATAAAATTTGAAATAACAGTTGGTCAGTGTGTTTTATTTGTGTCTTTTGAGGCTTGCTTCACAATTAACTTTTTAATCTTTCAGCAACAATCGACGAATTCGGCTCAACTTGTACTTATTAGGCATTCTCAAAAGAGTACATTAATTAGAGTGTGCAAATTATGTGATAACAAATGTGACTGTGAAAAAAGATAGAAAATAAAAGTATGTTTACTGTGCTTCATTCTTGTCCTTTGTGATTAGCAAATTATGTTTTTATTTTAGGAAGATTGTATAAGTTATAATGATGATTATAATAAAATGCAATTGAAAATAAAAGTTCGCCAACTGGTGTATTTTTTTTTGTGTCATGTGTTTCTTCTAACCAAAGTTTTAATTTCAGGAAAATCTCGCAGTATCCAAACAGATTTTTTTGGTCAGTCAGACATCGCTACTGAACAACCTTTTTTAATTATCCTTTTTTTGGTGTGCGAAATCAAGACGCATAAAGCCTTCTGACGGTAAATACAAGGTAATTAAACGAATCATCATTGAACGATAGCAGAGATGGAAGTGCTTCTTTTTTAAATGGTTTTATCCCTTTTTTGGTGTGCAAAATCAAGACGCATATGAAGCCTTTTGACGGTAATCACAAGGTCACTAAACGAATCACAACAACGATAGCAGAGAGGGAAGTGCAGTGATGATCGTGTGAAGAGAAAGTCTTAAGAAGAACCATAATTTCAATTACGATGGTAGCCCACATGCTTTAGGTTAAATATTAATGTGAGCTTCTTTTAGTTATTAAGTGAGCAGGACCAATGCCCGTCAGCTTCAGCCGATCAGAGGCAAAATCCAAACTAACAACGCAAATATGACATTGGAACACAGACTGGAATGTAAGTTGTATCCTTTTATTGACAAAATCGCCAAACTCGCCTTAACCGTAGGTTAACAACTTCTGGCATCAATGGGATTCAAACCGAATCTACTACGGTGCTGATTCAATATACTCAGCAGCCACTGACAGAGGATGAAAAACGGCACGACAAATATGTGGCTTCAATGGGATTCAAACCCAACGACCTCTTTGTTACTACTGCGATATGTTCTCTACGCTTACTGAAGTGATGTGAACTGTTATATAAGGGGCCACTGGAAGAGAGAGGTAAAAGCCGGACTAAAAACTATGGCTTCAACGGGATTCAAACCCAAAGACCGCTTTGTTACTGCGCAATGTTTTCCATACTAACTCAGGTGACATGTTATATAACGGGTTGCAATGTTCTCTATCCTAACAATTATTTCATCAGGTCCAGATTCACATGACATCACAATACCTATCCTGTTACTGTCCGACCTTTGTTAGCTGTCAGTTCTACCAGAAGTCAGTGTTTCGAGGTGTTTTAAAACCAGGTACCATAATCTCTACCTCTTTTTAGCCCTACATATTCTCTTTTCTTTAGTGTTAGTGTATAGCTGACATTCTTTCCTCCCTTCTTTTTTTAGGGACTGTCCATTGTTTGTTTTGACGGGCGGGGGTTGAGGGGGGTTGGTTGGAAAATCTTCACATGCAAACATTTTTATATGCGGCACCTGCTGCAAACAATGTTTTTGTGTGTCCGTCCAACTGCCATACTTTCAACAAACACAAATCCAAAGATGTTCTGGACATACTTCACATCATAGTGCTAATCCTGTCAACGATCAAATGTCACTTTTGAGTGCTGCTTCAGTTGAGATTTTGTATGTGAAAATCAGTGATTCTGATTCTGTGTCCCTTTTGTTAAAGGGTCTTAAAAGACCATTAATTAACCAATACCTCTCTCTTTAGGGTATAAAAAAGGGATAGTAATGCATTTATAGGAAAGGGTGACAAAATGCTGGTGGGCATCTGATGGACTCGATGCACCACTTCCAGGGGGAGAGGGACAGTAGTTATACACTTAGTCTTGTCATGCTGATTTAACTCAATTTTCCTCTCTTGCAGGAGAAGCTATTATCACCTGATCTCAATGCAAAGATGACATTGGAACACAGACTGGACTGTAACTAGTATCCTTTTGGGGACAAAATCACCACACTCGCCTTAACTGCAGGTTAACAACTTGCAGCTGCCTGTTGGCTTCAAAGGGATTCAAACCCAATGAACCATGGTGCTGATTCAATATACTCAGCAGCCACTGACAGAGGATGGAAAAAAAGCCCGATAAAATTATGTGGCTTCAATGACATTCAAACCCAATTAGCTTTTTTTTGTTGATGCAATGGTATCAGTACTGGCTGTGATAAGAGGACACAGGAAGACAGGCGAAAAGCCTGGACTAAAATCTGTGGCTTAAACGGGATTCGAACCCAAAGACCTCTTTGTTACTTCTGTAATGTTCTCCATACTAAGGTGACATGTTATATAAAGGGGTTGCAATGTTCTCCATGCTAACTATTATTTCATCAGATCCAGATTCACATGATATGACAATACCTATCCTGTTAGCGTCCGACCTTTGTTAGTTGTCAGTTCTGCCAGAATTCAGTGTTTGGATGTGATTCCAACCTAGCTAGGTACGATAATCTCTGCCTCGTTTTTTGCCCTACATTTTCTCTCTTTCGATCTATGCAGGTAAATAAAGGTCGCCTGTTCGAGAAAATTAATCCGCGATAAATCAAGTAGCCCAAGAGATCCTGAACACTTTACGTTACTAAACTCATAGATACATTCCACCCTGATGATGCCCCAATAGACCCTATTCATAAATGGCGGCCGATTTATTTATTCTTTTATATTCATGCTAATCAGCCCAACTAGCCTCATTTTAAAGCAAAAATTCTTTTGAATTTTGCACATGCTAACGAGGCTAGTTGGGCTGATTAGCATGAATATAAAAGAATAATAAACCGGCCGCCATTTATGAATAGGGTCTATAGGCTACAATTGGAACCACCAGTCACGGACTGGACGAAGGGTCGAGGGGAATGGGCGGGGGGGGGGGGGGGGGGGGGGGGGGGGGGGGAATAAGGCCGGGCTGGTCGGAGTGAAAAATGTTCGAGACCGAGAGCCTTATATTTTCGCAAGATAAAAGGAGGCGGGCAGTGGCAGAGCTAGATGGCGGAGCAGGGGGCGGGGGGGACACAGTCTTCAGGTATTAACTGACATCCTTTCGTGTCTTTTTTTTCTTTTCTGCAGTATCCAGGTTCCGAATCCAAAGATGTTCTTGACATATTTCACATCATAGTGCTAATCCTGTGGCAACCGACTGTCACTTGCCTGCAGTGCTACTTCAGTTGAGATTTTGTACGTGAAGATTAGTGATTCTTGTGTTCTTTTTGTTCAAGGGTCTTAAAAGACTATCAATTAACCAACAGCTTTACAGGGATAGTAGTGCATTTATAGGAAATGCTGACAATATACTGGAGGGCATCTGATGGACTCGATGCACCACTTCCAGGAGGAGGCGGAGGACAGTAGTTATACTCCTAGTCTTGTCATGCATCAGTTATAGCAGCTGTTTATCAGTATCAGTCCGTATTGTGGTTCTTCAGCACGTGAGCTCATTTACTTCACTTTTCCTCTCTTGCAGAATAAGCTATTGCCACCTGACTCTGTATTTCAAGATCTACCTCCATAACAGCATCCAACAAGTTCCCAAGTACAGAAACTCTGTGCCACTGATGTCTAGTTAAAGAGGTAAGCTATCAGTTCTCTCTTAATTCCACAAAAGCTCACCAACATCTAATTTTCCTTCCTAACGATTGGTCAAGTGTTGACGATACCAGCTGTGAGCATTAAAAACAATCATTAAATGGATCACATGGCGTCAAGTTTAATTCTGAAGAAACTACTAGAAAGGAAAGCATGCGATCAAAAGAACACCCCCCTGGCTTGCATTAGCTCAGTATTTTCCATCACCTGTTCTTTGATGGATCAATATTACAATTTTGTAGCAGCTGATGCTACAAAAATGGTATCAACTAAATTGCAGCCATTGGTGAACAGGTTATGGTCTCTTTGATGATGAACTGGTTACCATAGGACCAGTATTATCTGTTAAAGATATCCTTACTTTAAGCTTGAAGTGCTTATAACTAAAAAAACACAAGCTTGGTGACCTCCATTTTTAACCCGTGAATACGCGCATGCGTAATGAACGCGTTATCGGTAACGACGGCTAATTCACTCACTCACTCGATCCAGCACTCAGATGTAAACTTTTTCCTCATATCTTCGTTGAAATAACAAACTTTGACCTCAGTAATTAGTCAGATCCTTGGTAGCGCAGTGCATAAGTGAAAGGACAATAGAGCCGGAGGCAACCGAAAGGCGAATCTCGAATCTCGCCCAGGAGAGTTTTTTCTTTCTTTTTTCTTCGAACTGAAAGTTACTGTTTTTTTTTTTTTGTTTGCATTCGTCAAAAGTCGTCACATTTAATTTCCAAAAAAAACCGCAATATTCACGGGTTGGCTCGAAGAAACCTTTGATTTTATTTTCGAATTGTATTTAGCATGTTAAGATACAACGTTTTGCAAAGTTTCATAAATTTTGGGAAGTGGTTCAGAGCCACCGTAAATTTTCGAAAATTTAATTCACTAAGCTCGTTTTTTGTTATAAGGTCTGCAAGCTAAACATATGGGTCTTTCACAAATTATACTGTTACAATAGTAACCTGTCACGTCATGACGATGACTATAACTTGACTGGACATTTGTTTGGTACCATTATGATAGCACTAACTGATCAAGGGTAGTAGTATTGATCTGTCAAGGTGTTAAATACTGGAAATTACTAGAAACTGTTGTTAGCCACCTTAAGAGTAGCAGAAAGTAAATACTTCATGAAAACAACTGAAGACTACAGAGATGAAAGACCCACTCACTGCATGCCTTGACACAAAAAGCAGCACTAGTTTCCATATATAAAAAATCTGACTTTTCTGTGTCCCTTCAAATTACATGAAGTAAAACATTTTTCACACTCTACAGCAATGAAAGGAAAATATTAGAAATAGGTTTGCCTCAAACCCCAGAGTCATATATCACTTGAACAATGCCCCTATCCCTAATCCCTAACCCAGCAGAACAAATCTACTGTTATCTTAGCGAATCACCGACTTCGTTTGGGACTATTGATTTTTATCTTTAAAATGGAATAGATACCAACGGGAGTACACTGTGATTCGTGAAGTAATTATATTTTTCTTGATTTTTAGTTTACTTCTACTTCCTGAGCGTCATTTGTACTTGACTCACACTGTTTCAACCACCAAGTACAGATCAACCAATTAACTGTCATCCTCAGTACCACAGCACGCCCAATGGTCATCCCAGTATTACAGCATGCCTAATGGTCATCCCAGTATCACAGCATGCCCAAAGTTCATCGCCGGTACCACAGAACACCCAATGGACATCTCAGTAATTTGGTCAGTCAATTCCTTGTGGGTTGGGAATGGTGGGTAAATAGAGCTCTGGATGAACCTTACAACGCATACCTCACTGACGCACACACGTTCGGTCAGAAGTCAATGGACTTCTTATTCGGCTTAACGTGGTTGTACTTTAATTAACTAGTGGAACCCCTGGGATGGTATCCTTTTCTCCCATTTTTCCTTTCATTTGGGCCTTGGGTTTCTTTACACGTTATTCGAGTACTGTGTTCGATCGGCTCATTTTTTTCTCCGAATCTGATTTGGCTTCACTTCGGCTTTTTTCTGAAATACTTTTTTGTCGTCGTTGTCATTTCGTTCTCCCGCTTAGTTGCGCGAAATTAAGTTGATCAAATACGTTTCACTTGACAGTCCAAGCGCTGTATTAAGTGAAACTTTCTTTCTCTTTTCTTTCTCTTTCTCTTTCTCTTTCTCTTTCTCTTCCGTAAGGTTTATCCAGATATGTTAATTATGACAAGGCTTAAAAAACTGGAGGCTGCAGGCCATTCAACTGTTGGAAGGAGACCTTATTTGGCCACTCCTTACAGGTTTAGTGGCCTCTCTAGTGACAGGCAGATAGTTAGGCAGGCTGCCATTTTTGGTTAGCTATTACCTCTTTGTAATTGGCTATACAACAAAATTGGCTTACAAAACGATAGATTTTGACATTTGCACGGCATTTGGTTAAAAAAACAAAAAACAATGAAGGCTCTATGCGACGTTATAAACAGAGGAAGTAGCACATTGCTAAATTTGCCAGCGTAGATTGGATTACAGGATAATCGTGACTTTTAATTTTAGCTCGCGGGGTATCATGGGACAATGCACACGCCATAGTGTAGATCGTTTACAGATTCGCCACTCCAGAAACTGCGGGGAGACTGAGCATCAGCTTTCGGCACTGGACTTTCTGGGATCGTTTGGGTGACCAGCGTTAGTTACGATAGGTTAATGGTTTCCAAAGGCAACGTTAACCAATCATAACTCGTATTAGTCAACCAAACTATCACAGAAATCTTAGTTCCAGAAGCTGATGCTCAGTCTCCCCACGGTTTCTGGAGTGGCGAATTGTAAGCGTACGTAGCCTTCAACGCCATTCTACGACGCAGTAATCATTGGATCAAGTTGGAGCCGGGGGTCGGTCGGTCAGTCAGCAAAGCTGATAGATAGCTAAGGAAAATAGAACTGCGATATTTTAAAAGTGACTCCGTTTATGTATTTTAATAACGCCATCGAGAAAACGTGCTACTGGCCGGCCGACACACATTTCCAAGTCAGACCTTGTTGCCTCATCAAGATGACCACAGCGTCCGATTTACCAGCCACGTACGCCCACGACGAACATGGATGAGCAGTCAGTGACAACCGCTGGCTTAAGGTACGTAGAGCTAATTAACTACGTGGTAAATAAAGTTGGAAATAAAAGTCTGGAAGTGTGTTCATTTATTGTTTTACGTGATACAGCCACGAAGTTGTATCACTGCAGGAGATAACACCAGTTCACAATCATTGCTTTAATCGTGTTCCGTGATTGTAAGTCGTGTCGGTGAATCTGACGGTAACCTTTGACAAGTAGTATCGTAAAAGATAGCAATGGTTGTGATCGGTGTTGTCTTCTACATAAGATCGGTCCGGCTTTCGATCCGAAATTTCGATATTTTCGCTTTCGATCCCTTTATTTTGTCGGCTGTAATTCTATTTTGTTTACAAATTCGGCCCGAATTCGAAAACAAAATAGTTCACAATTCAACTAAGGACATTTGAAGGCTTGGTATCGAGAAAGTCTCGATAGCAAACTGAGAGATGACCCCTGCATACCGTCTAGGGGACCCTGGGGTATTTCTTTACAAAATATTCTTCGGTTTCCTGGACGCTAAATGTTTCACATAGGAGCGCACCCCCTCATGGATAGTTAATAGGCCTGTGTCATATTTAAAGACAAGTGTAAAAGCTCTGAATGAAAAATAAAAATAAAATAATAAAACTTAAAAACCTGGTGTGTCTTGTGTCTTTATTCTAAAACATTATCTACTTAGCTAAGTGAGCAACAATACTAACGGATGGTTTTATTTCAGAGACAATACTAACCCAATGATTACATTTCAGGAAAAAAACGTCATTTTTTTCTTCAAATGAATCAACTTTTTTTTCGGTGAAACCCTCAGCTACATACGAAACCGTTCATTTTTTCTTCGGTGCAGCTTCTACGCATTTGACAAAATTGAACACGTATGCTTCAATTTTCGATCGCTAGCGCATAGCGGTGTAACAAAATGACATGAGTGTAAGCCATCTTACGTGGCGCTTTCTTGTTGGAAATAAAATTTGAAATAACAGTTGGTCAGTGTGTTTTATTTGTGTCTTTTGAGGCTTGCTTCACAATTAACTTCTTAATCTTTCAGCAACAATCGGCGAATCCGGCTCAACTTGTACTTATTAGGCATTCTCAAAAGAGTACATTAATTAGAGTGTGCAAATTATGTGATAACAAATGTGACTGTGAAAAAAGATAAAAAATAAAAGTATGTTTACTCTGCTTCATTCTTGTCCTTTGTGATTAGCAAATTATGTTTTTATTTTAGGAACATTATATAAGTTATAATGATGATTATAATAAAATGCAATTGAAAATAAAAGTTCGCCAACTGGTGTATTTTTTTTGTGTCGTGTGTTTCTTCTAACCAAACTTTTAGTTTCAGGGAAAATCTCGCAGTATCCAAACAGATTTTTTTGGTCAGTCAGACATCGCTACTGAACAACCTTTTTTTAATTATCCTTTTTTTGGTGTGCGAAATCAAGACGCATAAAGCCTTCTGACGGTAAATACAAGGTCATTAAACGAATCATCACTGAACGATAGCAGAGAGAGAAGTGCTTCTTTTTTAAATGGTTTTAACCCTTTTTTGGTGTGCGAAATCAAGATGCATATGAAGCCTTTTGACGGTAATCACAAGGTCACTAAACGAATCACAAAGACGATTGCAGAGAGGGAAGTGCAGTGATGATCATGTGAAGAGAAAGTCTTAAGAAGAGCCATAATTTCAATTACGATGGTATCCCACATGCTTTACGTTAAATATTAATGTGAGCTTCTTTTAGTTATTAAGTGAGCAGGACCAATACCCGTCAGCTACAGCCGATCAGAGGCAAAATCGAAACTAACGACACAAATATGACATCGGAACACAGACTGGAATGAAAGTTGTATCCTTTTATTGACAAAATCACCAAACTCGCCTTAACCGTAGATTAACAACTTCTTGCTTTAATTGGATTCAAACCGAATCTACTAAGGTGCTGATTCAATATACTCAGCAGCCACTGACAGAGGATGAAAAAAGGCCCGACAAATATGTGGCTTCAATGGGATTCCAACCCAAAGACCGCTTTGTTACTGCGCAATGTTTTCCATACTAACTCAGGTGACATGTTATATAACGGGTTGCAATGTTCTCTATCCTAACAATTATTTCATCAGGTCCAGATTCACATGACATTACAATACCTATCCTGTTTGTGTCCGACTTTTGTTAGCTGTCAGTTCTACCAGAAGTCAGTGTTTTGAGGTGTTTTAAAACCAGGTACCATAGTCACTACCTCTTTTTGGCCCTACATATTCTCTCTTTCCTTTAGAGTTAGGGTATAGCTGACATCCTTTCCTTTTTTTTTAGGGACTGTCCATTGTTTTTTTTGCCGGGCGGGGAGGGGGGTTGGTTGGAAAATCTTCACATGCGAACATTTTTTTTTATATGCGGCACCTACTGCAAACAATGTTTTTATGTGTCCATCCAACTGCCACACTTTCAGCAAACACAAATCCAAAGATGTTCTGGACATATTTCACATCATAGTGCTAATCCTGTCAACGATCAAATGTCACTTTTGAGTGCTGCTTCAGTTGAGATTTTGTATGTGAAGATCAGTGATTCTGATTCTGTGTCCCTTTTGTTAAAGGGTCTTAAAAGACCATTAATTAACCAATACCTCTCTCTTTAGGGTATAAAAAAGGGATAGTAATGCATTTATAGGAAAGGGTGACGAAATGCTGGTGGGCATCTGATGGACTCGATGCACCACTTCCAGGGGGAGAGGGACAGTAGTTATACTCTTAGTCTTGTCATGCTGATTTAACTCACTTTTTCTCTCTTGCAGGAGAAGCTATTATCACCTGATCTCAATGCAAAGATGACATTGGAACACAGACTGGACTGTAACTAGTATCCTTTTGGGGACAAAATCACCACACTCGCCTTAACTGCAGGTTAACAACTTGCAGCTGCCTGTTGGCTTCAAAGGGATTCAAACCCAATGAACCATGGTGCAGATTCAATATACTCAGCAGCCACTGACAGAGGATGGAAAAAAGCCCGACAAAATTATGTGGCTTCAATGACATTCAAACCCAATTAGCCTTTTTCTGTTGATGCAATGGTATCAGTACTGGCTGTGATAAGAGGCCACTGGAAGACAGGTGAAGAGCCTGGACTAAAATCTGTGGCTTAAACGGGATTCGAACCCAAAGACCTCGTTGTTACTTCTGTAATGTTCTCCATACTAAGGTGACATGTTATACAAAGGTTTTGCAATGTTCTCCATGCTAACTATTATTTCATCAGATTCAGATTCACGTGATATGACAATACCTATCCTGTTAGTGTCCGACCTTTGTTAGTTGTCAGTTCTGCCAGAATTCAGTGTTTGGATGTGATTCCAACCTAGCTAGGTACGATAATCTCTGCCTCGTTTTTAGCCCTACATTTTCTCTCTTTCCATCTATGCAGGTAAATAAAGGTCGCCTGTTCGAGAAAATTAATCCGCGATAAATCAAGTAGCCCAAGAGATCCTGAACACTTTACGTTACTAAACTCATAGATACATTCCGCCCTGATGATGCCCCAATAGGCTACAATTGGAACCACAAGTCACGGACCCCATCGTAAAGGGTCGAGGGGAAGGGGCGGGGGGGGGGGGGGGGGGATAAGGGCGGGCTGGTCGGAGTGAAAAATGTTCGAGACCGCGAGCCTTATATTTTCGCAGTGGCAGAGCTAGATGGCGGAGCATGGGGCGGGGCGGAGGGGGGGGGGGGGGGGGGGGGGGGGGGGGGGGGGGGGGGGGGGGGGGGGGGGGGGGGGGGGGGGGGGGGGGGGGGGGGGGGGGGGGGGGGGGGGGGGGGGGGGGGGGGGGGGGGGGGGGGGGGGGGGGGGGGGGGGGGGGGGGGGGGGGGGGGAGGGGGCCAGTCTTCAGGTATTAACTGACATCCTTTCGTGTCTTTTTATCTTTTCTGCAGTATCCAGGTTCCGAATCCAAAGATGTTCTGGACATATTTAACATCATAGTGCTAATCCTGTGGCAACCGACTGTCACTTGCCTGCAGTGCTACTTCAGTTGAGATTTTGTACGTGAAGATTAGTGATTCTTGTGTTCTTTTTGTTCAAGGGTCTTAAAAGACGATTAATTAACCAACAGCTTTACAGGGATAGTAGTGCATTTATAGGAAATGCTGACAATATACTGGAGGGCATCTGATGGACTCGATGCACCACTTCCAGGAGGAGGCGAAGGACAGTAGTTATACTCCTAGTCTTGTCATGCTGATTTACCTTTCTTTTCCTCTCTTGCAGGAAAAGCTATTACCACCTGACTCAACGTAAAGATGACATTGGAACACAGACTGGACTGTAACTAGTATCCTTTTGGGGACAAAATCACATCACTCGCCTCAACTGTAGGTTAACAACTTGCAGCTCCCTGTTGGCTTCAAAGGGATTCAAACCCAATGAACTATAACTATAACTATAACTATAACTATATAACCATATAACTATATAACTATATAACTATATAACTATATAACTATAACTATATACCGCGCAGTTTCTATAAAAATATTCAACTGCGCCTTACAATAAGATATTAAAATATAAAATCGGACTTAAAAATTACAATTATAAATAATGATGATCAAAATAATAATTGACTGCAGCTTATTGTAAACACTGACATAACTAATTAAATGCATTATAAAATATTATGAAATTATTATTAAACATTACTAAATGCAGTCACTGGCAGAGGATGAAAAAAAAGCAATGTTCTCCATGCTAACTATTATTTCATCAGATCCAGATTCACATGATATGACAATACCTATCCTGTTAGTATCCGACCTTTGTTAGCTGTCAGTTCTGCCAGAAGTCAGTGTTTCGATGGGTTTCCAAACTAGCTAGGTACGATAATCTCTGCCTCGTTTTTTGCCCTACATTTGCTCTCTCTCCATCTATGCAGGTAAATAAAGGTCGCCAGTTCGAGAAAATTAACCCGCGATAAATCAAGTAGCCAGAGAGCTCCTGAACACTTTACGTTACTAAAATCATAGATACATTCCACCCTGATGATTCCCTAATAGGCTACAATTGGAACCACCAGTCACGGTAGATCCAGACCCCATCGTAAAGGTTTGGGGGGGGGGGGGGGGGGGTGAATAAGGCCGGACTGGTCGGAGTGAAAAATGTTCGAGACTGAGGGCCTTATATTTTCGCAAGATAAGGGAGTCGGGCAGTGGCAGATCTAGATAAGAGCCCGGGGAAGGGGGGGAGGGGCAGTCTTCGGGTATTAATTGACATCCTTTCGTTTCTTTTTTATCTTTTCTGCAGTATCCAGGTTCCGAATCCAAAGATGTTCTGGACATATTTCACATCATAGTGCTAATCCTGTGGTAACCGACTGTCACTTGCTTGCAGTGCTACTTCAGTTGACATTTTGTACGTGAAGAATAGTGATTCTCATTGTGTTCTTTTTGTTCAAGGGTCTTAAAAGACTATTAATTAAACAATACCTCTCTCTACAAGGGTGTAAAAAAGGGACAGTAATGCATTTATAGGAAATGCTGACAATATACTGGAGGACATCTGATGGACTCGATGCACCACTTACAGGAGGAGGTGGAGGACAGTAGTTATACAGTCTTATCATGGATTAGTTATAGCAGCTGTTTATCAATATAGGTCAGTATTGTGGATCTTTCAGCACGTGAGCTGATTTACTTCACTTTTCCTCTCTTGCAGAAGAAGCTATTGCCACCTGACACTGTATTTCAAGATCTACCTCCATAACAGCATCCAACAAGTCACCAAGTACAGAAACTCTATGCTACTGGTGTCTAGTTGAAGAGGTAAGCTATCAGTTCTCTCTTAATTCCACAAAAGCTCACCAACATCCAATTTTCCTTACTAACGATTGGTCAAGTGTTGACGGCACCAGCTGTGAGCATTAAAAACAATCATTAAATGGATCACATGGCGCCAAATTTAATTCTGAAGAAACTACTAGAAAGGAAAGTATGCAATCGTAAGAAAACCCCCATGGCTTGCAATAGCTCAGTATTTTCCATCACCTGTTCTTTGATGGATCAATATTACAATTTTTAGCAGCTGATGCTACAAAAATGGTATCAACTAAATTACAGCCATTGGTGAACAGGTTATGGTCTCTTTGATGATGAACTGGTTACCATAGAACCAGTATTATCTGTTAAAGATATCCTTACTTAAAGCTTGAAGTGCTTAAAACTAAAAAAAAAGCTTGGTGATCTCCATTTTTTATTTTTATTTTCGAACTGCATTTAGCATGTTAAGTGTTAAGTAGTGGAAATTACTAGAAACTGTTAGCGATCATTAAGAGTAGCCAGAAAGTAAATACTTCATGAAAACAACTGAAGACTACAGAGATGAAAGACCCACTCACTGCATGCCTTGACACAAAAAGCAGCACTAGTTTCCATATTTAAAAAAAACCGACTTTTCTGTGTCACTTCAAATTACATGAAGTAAAACATTTTTCACACTTTACAGCAAAAGAAAGGAAAAGATTAGAAATAGGTTTGTCTCAAACCCCAGAGTCGTATCCATATCCACTACAACAACCAAGGCTAGCTGCCAGGAGCTGTAATTTTTTTACAATTCAAATCACTCATTGATGGTAATTCCAATGATCGCATGCTAATTTTACGTTACTTGTACTTGATTGTTTTCCTTTAGAATCACTCCGCGCCAAAAATTCCTGTCAGATTGTAAAGGAGAAACCCTGTCGTTGTTTCCTAGGGATCATTTTCAACTTCACCATCGCAATTTAACTTGCTGTGCATCAACAGTGGTATCAAAGAACCAAGCCTTTGAACTTCAAAATGACTGAAAGACGTTCACTTAAGCTTCAAGGTGACTTACACTGCAGAGACAAGAAACACATTTTAGCTTAAAGAAACTGTCATAGGGATTTTGACGTTTCTGGGTCAAAACTGCCCCAAATTGAAACTAAGTACCTTTCTTACATACACAAAATTATTATAAAACACTAAGAGGAAGATATCAAATGAATTATTGAAGGGAAAATATACCATATACATGTAATCATTGGTCTAGCAAGTTTTCAAAGACAAAATGCGATAAACTTGAACTTTTTATTAAGTTGCGAATCATTTCCATCCTGGCCATCTGCCGCTCTAGACACTGAAAGATCACTAGTAGAATAATTGTGAACAAAACTGCATGGACCATTATTTTTGCATTTCCATTTATATAAGTATAACTTTTGGCTGTTTAAAGCAACATTTAAAATGGTGACATAGCCCCTCTAAGGACGTTCCTGGACTAATGTTGGGATGATTGACTATGATAGTAGTTATTCTGTCTACTTCAAATTAACATTTCAAATTCAACACAAAGATTTGTTTTACCGTAATTTCGTGTGTGTTTTTTTGTAGAATTTTAGCTTTGACTGTTTTGCTAGCTTTCTCCAACGGTATTGTATATAGCACATACTGTAAGAAAAAAATGTTTTGTTGAGAACAACCTTCGTGAGTAGCCATGTCTGTCTAGAACTATCACAGACCACCTATTTTGTGTCTTGTACACATCCTCGGAGTCATCTATCACGAGTTCCATTAAACTGTTTGTTTATTATACACAAACCTTATGCATGTACAATTCAGCCTGAATAGAAATTACCGAGGTAATTATTGCCAAATCAAAATGCAAGATTAGAACGATATTGTATTGACTTCTCTCTCATGGAAGTGTCAAGAAGGTGTTTTCCAGCCCCAACCCCGCTTCTACCCTTAAAGTACCACCACCCACAACCCAACCCGACCCTTATCTGCTCCTCCCCTCAACTACCCCTCCGATTTTCCCACCCAGTCTCATCCACCACCACTATTACCATGGCAAAGAACAGTAAATAAACATGACACCATTGTTTAATTGCTTTTCTTTGTTGCTCATGAGATCATAATAAGGTAAAGGCCAAGGGATGATATAGCTCAAGGCAGATCTACACTATGTGCAAGCTGTTCCTAGCTGTACTCTGTTCATGTATATATAACCTTAATAGGTACGGTAGGAACATTTTGCACTGGTGGCCTTTCAATGACCTAATTGACATATAATTTTGTCATAAACTCCTGTGGAGTATCCAGGATATTAACATATCAAAATATAATTGTAATTTGAGCTAGTATCCCTTTCAATAAATCTTGCATGATTTCTAATTTCCTCACCTCATAAACATTCCGAAATAATCTCCATAATTCCCACGCCTCCTGACAACTCCTTGAGGTACTACTCAGCGATATGCGTACATTAATTTGGCAAATGTCAATCGTGGTGATCGTATCAACAGATATCAACTTTTCTGATTTCAATTTATTATTTGCATTGGCTGAATTTGCATGCATAAACTATAAGTTTTGCATAAATTAACTGTGCACAAAATAAATTATAAGTAACACAGTTGTGATCCAATTGGATACTTTCCGTGGTCTGTCAGTAATGTAAGGCAGTGGTCACTCACACAGGGTTTTAAAATTATTAGTTTTGTATTAAGTCATTTAAGTTTTTTTAAAGTGTCAAATTCAGCAGGTTTTTGTAGCAGACAGCTATTTATATACAACCATTTAACTTTCGAGATGGGTATTGTGTAACTTGTATGGCATCATAAACAAATCATCCAAGCTAGCTTAGATTTTCACAGTACTGCTATTATGCTAGAGTTGTAAATCATTGCATCAAAAAAATAGGGGCACTGGACAACCATCAATTTTTCCACAGATGACTGACAGGAACAATCTAAGCATGCCTCTGTGTAAATCCACAACTCTGGCTCATTTTAATAAAGGACTTTTTAAGAATAAATGAATAAAGTGACATGTAAGTTTACTTAATTTTAGATTTTAATTAGTTTTTTGTTGATTTTATGTTGGTTTCCTTAGAAAAAGTTTATTACTTTTTACAGTTTTCAAGCGTCACTATAGTGTTTCTGGGCCATTTTTGATGTTGGGAATAACTTTAGAAAAATATTTTACTTTCTATGAACTGGTTTTTCAATGCGACACTATAAAAGGAAACACTGTATTTAGCTGGAGAAACTGAAAATTATGGTGATGCCTTAGAAACCTTAAAACGAATTGACACAACTTCACCCAGGTTTGCAAATTTTTGCTGACTTGACTCACAATTCTAAATTTCACTTGTGTTGGTTATTCATCCCCGAGATTCCGACGCAGCTGACAATTCAGTGAGAAAAAGAAAGTCTCTATTTAAGGTATCAATGCATCATTAAGGCATCCTGTCAAGGTGCCCAGACTGACGGAGAATGAAAGGTTTCTGGAAGATTGTCATGTGAAAATGCGAGCTTGCCAACTTAAGTTTGCCGTGTGAAGGTGGCATTATGAATCACTTGTAAAAATTGCTTTATGTATTTGGCATTATTGTTAAGATAATAAAATAAAAATAATGATAATAAGATAACTTTACAAAAAATTTTGAATGGCAGTATGTCAGTTTATTTTGTATACATGGGCCAATCTCTTTTGAATGTTGTCTCTCCGACTGGCTGGCTGAAGATATACAGAGAAATGAACAAAATAATAGGAAAATGTACAGTTGCTTCACGTTCTTAAATTTTATCCGAGCTGCAAATTGTTTTGATTTGAACGTTTTGAAAGAAAAATTGATACAATTTTCAAAATTCGTTTTTTTTTTATTTTTTATAAATGCACTGATTTTGTGCTAGTATAGAGACTTGGAGCATTGGTTTTCTTCCTCATTAAGTCGCTTGTAATCTAAGCTGCTTTAACATAATGTAATCTAACAAAAAATAACCAGCTAATACAGGGAGATTTCTAGCTGTTCCAAGTCAACTCAAAATGCTATGAAATTAAGATTTCTTTATTTGGCAATGATCAAATTCATGTGGGACTTTGTGCAAGACAAATGCAGACTGCTGACTGAGAAGAGTTAGGTTGCAGCTTGGTTCAGGGAAGAGGTACATCAGGATTTATAGTGAGTGTTAGTGTGAAAAAGAAAGAATATTAAAGGTTAGGTTTACAGTAAAGGTTGTAATTAGGAATTAGGGTTAGGAGATTAGGATTCACCAGTTAGGTTTTAGATTAAGGAGAAGTCTGTAGTCTGCATAATTGTCTTGCACTGAGTCTTGCACCTGATTGAAATACTAAAAAAAATTAAGCCTTTGGCACTGTTGAGTAAACAACCGGAAGAGTGACCAACAACAGAAAATGTCAAAGCTGAATTGAAATCGAAATTTTGAAAAAATTTTTACCAAAAATGTCCAAAGTTCGTTTTCTCTGACTGAGTTAAAAATCAGTTTCCTACATTTTTGCCACACACACATACTGCCTTCAAGTCTTCATTTTACAACTTCTACAACAGGTTGCATCTTTATAATTTTATAGTGCAAGGTTAGTGTAATATTAAGTCTCGTGTAATAAAATAAAAGATGTTGGCAGAGTTGTTTGTGGTGCTTCGTTTTGTTTCATTTTTTGCTACCCCAGCCAGGGAAAGGGTAACCTTGTCCTTCTGGCCTTCTTCGCTTTCAAAATGGTGGGCTGGGCGCAGAAACCCCTTGCCAAATGCTCCAAAAAATCCTGGATCATTTTGTTGTGTGAAACATGATGAAATGTCTTTGTATAGTTTGAACAATAGTTGGAAATTGCCAGAAAACAAACGTGGCTACCAGTCCCTGAAAATAATGCACCGAAACTTGAAACATATTTTAACACTTGATACTTCCGCTTCAAATTCCCCACCTCTGGTATGACTGGTATGGCCTTTCATGTAAAATTCCCGACTCCCTGGGCACAGAATGTTCAAATGTCCGGGGCATACCGGGGGCGGAAGGGGGGTGGGGGGAGATGTTGATGTTTTCGAATTGATCGGCACATCTCCTAAAATGCCCTTTCATTGTGCGTCACGTGACAATTAATAGAGATTTTCCTGAGACCGTGAAACAGTTTCTAATAGAAACGTTTGAATGCAGAGGTCACACAACGCGTGAGTAAAAATCACTGGTTCGGTTCTGCCGGATCTCGTTAATGTAGAGATGCTCTAGCCAGACATCACTGAACGCCCAAGGCCTGGCTCTAAGGCAACGGGCAGCTTACTTTTTGCCGTTGAGCCTGCCTTTGCATTCAGTTTGACTACGTTTCTAGTAGTAAGTGTATAATAGTCAAATAGACAATGGAAATAAGATCTTCTAACCTCTATTAGTGTACTATTTCACGGTCTGAGGAAAATCACTCTACTCCACGATTCTTTGAGTGTTGGCAGGCTTGTTCTGGGGCTTCCGCGCCCGGGTAGTAAGTTCGTGTTCCAGTACACTAATTATAAAAGTAAAAATCAGCAACAATATCATCTCTTAAACCATCACCAATCACAACTACACGTCATCCAACATCACCAGGCAACATACAAAATAGCTAGGCATCATCCAACGTCAATTGACATAATCAACGTTACTAGGCATCATCCAACATCACAAGGCAACATACAGCATCACTAAGCATCGCCCAACGTAAAAAGACATCATACAACGTAAATGGGCATCATCCAACATCACTCGGCATCATACAGCATCATCCAACGTGACTATACATCATCCAACATCATCAGGCATCATCCACCGTAACTAGGCATCATCCAACATCACTAAGCATCATACAGCATCACTAGGCATCATCCAACGTAACTAAACATCATCCAACATCACCAGACATCATCCAACGTAACTATAGACATCATCCAACATCATCAGGCAACATCCACCGTAACTAGGCATCATCCAACGTAACTCGACATTATCCAACGTAACTAGGCATTACCCAAGAACACTAGACATCATCAAACATCACCAGACATCTTCCAACGTAACTAGATATCATCCAACGTAACTCGACATTATCTAACATCACAAGGCATCATCCAACATCACCAGGCATCATCGAACGTAACTAGATATCATCCAACGTAACTAGACATCATCCAACATCACTAGGCATCATCCAACGTAACTAGACATCATCCAACATCACTAGGCATCATCCAACGTAACTAGGCATTATCCAACATTACCAGGCATCATCCAACGTAACTAGACATCATCCAACATCACTAGGCATCATCCAACGTACCTCGACATTATCCAACGTAACTAGGCATCATCCAACATCACCAGGCATCATCTACCGTAACTAGACGTCATCCAACATCACTAGGCATAATCCAACGTACCTAGGCATCATCCAACGTAAGTAGACATCATCCAACATCACGATGCATCATCCAACGTAACTAGGCATCATACACGTTAACTAGACATCATCTAACATCACTAGGCATCATCGAACGTAACTAGACATCATTCAACATCACTAAGCATTATCCAGCATAACTAAACATCATCCAACGTAACTAGGCATCATCTAACATCACTGGGCATCATCCAACATAACTACACATCATCCAACATCACTGGGCATCATACAGCATCACTAGGCGTCATCCAATGCAGCTAGGCATCATCCAACATCACTAGGCATCATCCAACGTAACTACACATAATCCAACACCACTAGGCATCATCCAACGTAACTAAACATCATCCAACATCACTAGACATCATCCAGCATCACCAGTTATCATCCAACGTAACTATACATCATACAACATCATCAGGCATCATCCACCGTAACTAGGCATCATCCAACATCACTAGGCATCATACAGCATCACTAGCCATCATCCAACTAACTAGGCATCATCCAACATCACTAGGCATCATCCAACGTAACTAAACATCATCCAACATCACTAGACATAATCCAACATCACCAGTTATCATCCAATGTAACTAGACATCATCCAACATCATCAGGCATCATCCACCGTAACTAGGCATCATACAACATCACCTGGCATCATCCAACGTAACTATACATCATCCAACATCACTAGGCATCATCCAACTTAACTAAACATCCGTCCAACATCATCAGGCATCATCCAACGTAACTCGACATTATCCAACATCACTAGGCATCATCCAAGGTAACTAGGCATTATCCAACATCACTAGACAACATTCAACATCACCAGACATCATCCAACGTAACTAGACATCATCCAACATCACTAGGCATTATCCAACCTAACTCGACATTATCCAACATCACTAGGCATCATCTAACATCACCAGGAATCATCCAACGTAACTAGACATCATCCAACATCACTAGGTATCATCCAACGTAGCTAGGCATTATCCAACATCACTAGGCATCATCCAACGTAAGTCGACATTATCCAACATCACTATAGACATCATCCAACATCCCCAGGCATCATCCAACATCACTAGGCATCATCCAACGTAACTAGAAATCATCCAAAATCACCAGGCATCATCCACCGTAACTAGACGTCGTCCAACATCACCAGGCATAATCCAACGTACCTAGGCACCAGCACGTAACTAGACATCATACAAAATCTCTAGGCATCATTCAACGTAACTAGGCATCATCCACGCTAACTAGACATCATCTAACCTCACTAGGCATCATCCAATGTAACTCGGACATCATTCAACATCACTAGGCATCATCCATGGTAACTAGACATCATTTAACATCACGAGACACAATCCAATGTAAATAGACATCATCTAGCATCACTATGCATCATCCAACGTAACTACATATCATCCAACATCACTAGGCATCATCCAACGTAACTAGATATCCAGCATCACCAGGCATCATCTAACATATCTAGACATCATCCAACTTCACTTGGCATTATCTAGCATCACTAGGTATCATTCAACATCACTTGCCATCATCCAGCATCACTAGACATCATCCAACTTAACAAAACATCATCCAACGTAATTAGACATCATCCAACATCACTAGGCATCATCCAACGTAACTACATATCATCCAACATCACTAAGCATCATCCAACGTAACTAGATATCCAGCATCACCAGGCATCATCTAACGTATCTAGACATCATCCATCTTCACTTGGCATTATCTAGCATCACTAGGTATCATTCAACATCACTAGCCATCATCCAGCATCACTAGCCATCATCCAGCATCACTAGACATCATCCAACATCACTGGACATCATCTAACATCTCTATACATCACCTGCCATCACTTGCATCATCGAGCGTAGCTATACATCATCTACCATCACTAGGCATCATCTAAAGTCACTGGGCATCATCTACCAATGCTACGCATCATACAACGTACCTTACATCATCCAACGTAACTAGACATCATCCAGCATCACTAGGCATCATCCAACGTAAATGGGCATTATCCAACATTACTCGGCTTCATACAGCATCATCCAACGTAACTAGGCATCATTCAACATCACTAGGCATCATCCAACGTAACTAGAGATCATCCAACATCGCTATAGACATCATCGAACATCCCCAGGCATCATCCAACATCACTAGGCATCATCCAACGTAACTAGACATCATCCAGCATCACCACGCATCAACCAAGGTAACTAGAAATCATCCAAAATCACCAGGCATTATCCACCGTAACTAGACGTCGTCCAACATCACCAGGCATAATCCAGCGTACCTAGGCACCAGCACGTAACTAGACATCATACAACATCTCTAGGCATCATTCAACGTAACTAGGCATCATCCACGCTAACTAGACATCATCTAACCTCACTAGGCATCATCCAATGTAACTAGACATCATTCAACATCACTAGGCATCATCCATGGTAACTAGACATCATTTAACATCACGAGGCACAATCCAATGTAATTAGACATCATCTAGCATCACTATGCATATTCCAATGTACCTAGGCATCATCCAACGTAAGTAGACATCATCCAACATCACTATGCATCATCCAACGTAACTAGGCATCATCCACGTTAACTTGACATCATCTAACATCACTAGGCATCATCGAACGTAACTAGACATCCTTCAACATCACTAAGCATCATCCAGCATTACTGGGCATCATCGAACGTAACTAGTCAGACATCACTAGGCATTATCTAGCATCACTGGGCATCATCCAACGTAACTACACATGATCCAACATCACTAGGCATTATTGTGACTTCAAACAACAAGGCAGAGTGTTCAGTTGGCGCTTGGAGTGCCCGACGGAACGAATGTCGTTCGAACTGTAAATTCTTTTGAGGGGAAAAATACGTCTCCAGCGAAGTGATAGCTTCCGTGTACTTAGTTCCAGTGTCCGATGTCCGAAAGCGTAGCAAAGATGTCCTGGACGGCTGGCCCGGCGAGGTGAAGTAGCAAAGCTCGCTTCCGATTGTCGACCGTAATTCCTCGTACATCGATGTAATATTGTAGTCGGGTTTTCCACCTGGTCCATCGCGGACCGACGCTACCGGCCTGTTCGAAGGGATCAAAGGGCGGTATGGATGTGATTTCTACCATCCTCGTCGCCAAAATATTGTGACTTCAAACAACAAGGCAGAGTGTTTCGTGGAACATAACAAGCACGTTTACTTCCATGATGGCGTCGAGCACATGCTCTTTGCTTATGCGCAATACAAGTATAGGAGCGCAATGTGCATATACAATAGGCATCATACAGCATCACTTGGCATCACCCAACGTAAATAGTCATCATACAACGTAAATGGGCATCATTCAACATCACTCGGCATCATACAGCATCAATAGGCATCATCGAATATAGCTAGGCATCATCCAACATCACTAGACATCATCCAGAATCACCAGTTATCATCCAACGTAACTATACATCATGCAACATCATCAGGCATCATTCACCGTAACTAGGTATCATCCAACATCACTAGGCATCATCCAACGTAACTAGACATCATCCAACATCACTAGGCATCACACAGCATCACTAGGCATCATCCAACTAACTAGGCATCATTCAACATCACTAGGCATCGTCTAACGTAACTACATATCATCCAACATCACTAGACATCATCCAACATCACTAGACATCATCCAACATCACCAGTTATCATTCAACGTAACTAGACATCATCCAGCATCATCAGGCATCATCCACCGTAACTAGGCATCATCCAACATCACCTGGCATCATCCAACGTAACTATACATCATCCAACATCACTAGGCATCATCCAACGTAAGTGGACATCATCCAACATCACCAGGCATCATCCAACGTAACTAGACATCATCCAACTTCACTAGCATCATCCAACGTAACTAAACATCATCCAACATCACTAGGCATCGTCCAACGTAACTAGACATTATCCAACATCACTAGGCATTATCCAACGTAACTCGACATTATCCAACATCGCTAGGCATCATCCAACGTAACTAGGCATCATCCAACGTAACTAGGCATCATCCAACATCACTAGGCATTATCCAACCTAACTTGACATTATCCAACATCACTAGACATCGTCTAACATCACCAGACATCATCCAACGTAACTAGACATCATCCAACGTAACTAGGCATTATCCAACATCACTAGGTATCATCCAACGTAATTCGACATTATCCGACATCACGAGACATCATCCAGCATCCCCAGGCATCATCCAACATCACTAGGCATCATCCAACGTAACTAGACATCATTCAGCATCACCACGCATCATCCAACGTAACTAGACATCATCCAAAATCAGCAGGCATCATCCACCGTAACTAGACGTCATCCAACGTAACTAGACATCATCCAACATCTCTAGGCATCATCCAACGTAACTAGGCATCATCCACGGTAACTAGACATCATCTAACCTCACTAGGCATCATCCAAGGTAACTAGACATCATTCAACATCACGAGGCACCATTCAATGTAAATAGACATCATCTAGCATCACTATGCATCATCCAACGTCACTAGGCATCATCCAACGTAACTAGATATCCAGCATCACCAGGCATCATCCAACGTATCTAGACATCATCCAACTGCACTTGGCATTAACTAGCATCACTATGCATCATCCAACATCACTAGCCATCATCCAACTTAACTAGACATCATCCAACATCACTAGACATTATCTAACATCACTATACATCACCTGCCATCACTTGGCATCATCGAGCGTAACTATACATCATCTAACATCACTGGACAACAACTCCCATCACTAGACGTCACCTGCCATCGCTAGGCATCATCTACCATTACTAGGCATCATCTAACGTTACTGGGCATCGTCTACCATTGCTTGGCATCATACAACGTACCTTACATCATCCAACGTAACTAGACATAATCTAACATCACTAGACATCATCCAGCATCACTAGAGATCATCCAGCATCACTATGCATTAGAGGAGACCTGGTGAGAACCGATGATGATTGGCAGGAATGAGAATTTCCTCAACTGGTCTTGGTCCCCAAATAGTGGACAGAAAGAAACCCCCAGAAGCAGGACGACAGAGCCGTGGAAAAGCCTTCTATAGGAGTCCAGCCATTTAAGAAATCGGAAACCTTCCAGGCCAAGCAGCAAGAAACGAAGTCGAAACCATGCGTTTATTCTGAAGAGAGCGGACACAGACCTAACGATTTCGGCAAAGTTGCTTCTGTGGCGGAGTGAAAGAAAGTACTCATTGAGAAACAGCTGTGCTTGAACTGTGCTGGTACCAAGCACAAGGCTTTCGAATGTGGCAGTCAAGTGGGTTGCCTATTATGCAAACGAAGACATCATTCATCAATTTGTGACAGGGGATCAACAGAACACATGCCAGTAGCGACTGGAGATACAACAGTTACTTACCCGGTGGTAGTGGTGAATGTCGAAGCAATGAAGTGCCGGGCGCTGCTGCAAGATTTCCCCATCTGCAAGGTGTCATCATGGACGATACAGACGAGAAGGCAGAACTCCCGATACATCTAATACTTGGAGTCAGCGGATATGCGCGAGTGAAAGTAAACAGCATGCCACGAATCGGTAAACCGGGGGAGCCGATAGCGGAGCTAACTCGTTTTTGATGGACAATGATGTCCCCTGGGAAAGAAGTAGACTTGATCAACATGTTCTTGACACAGGCTTTCTCTTGTGATTACGAAAACCTCTGCAGACTTGATGTGTTAGGCCTAGAAGATACGAAAGTGGGAGACCAAGGAATCGTTCATGAAGAATTCAAAGAGCAGTTGAAGAGAATTCCACAAGGATGGTACGAAGTTGGTTTACCTTGGAAGGGCAATCATCCTCCCTTACTCTACAACGAAGCAGGAAGTTTGAAGAGACTTAATGCACTCACTAAGAGATTGGAAAAACAACCGGGGATGTTTGAACGGTATGATTCCGTGATTCAGGATCAGCTAGCCCAAGGTATCGTGGAGCGTGTAGAAAGTGAAGCAAAAGAGAGAGAATTTTACATACCGCATAAACCAGTCATCCAGGAAACAGCTGAAAGTACCAAGTTACGCATTGTCTATGATGCATCTGCAAAAGCAAGTGAAAAGGCCCCATCCTTGAATGAATGCTTCGAGATCGGACAATCGACTCAAATCCAGCTATGGAGCGTCCTGGTGAGAAACCGTTTCCATCCCGTAGCTATCTCAGGTGATCTAAAGCAAGCATTTCTCCAAGTTCGAATCTGGGAACCAGACAGAGATGTGATGCGGTTTCATTGGTACAAGGATCTGAAGACTAAAGAGATTGAGGCGTTACGTTTCACATGAGCTCTCTTTGGCTTGGCGTCGTCTCCCTTCTTGCTTGGGGACGTCTTACGGGAACATCTCGAGCTCTGTCGGGAACGGTTTCCAGCAGAAGTTGAAGAAATCCTCCGAAGTCTTTACGTCGACGACACCATTACTGGTGGACCGACCGTTCGCGAGACACAGCACTTGAAAGAATCTGCGCAGACAATCTTCAGTGAAGCCCAGTTCGAATTACATAAATGGCACTTCAACGTACCAGCCTTAGAGACAGATATGTTACAAGAGGAAAGAAGTTCAGAACAAAAATCGAGCTATGCCAAACAACAACGGGGAGCGAAGCCAGGCGAGACAAAGCTATTAGGAATGCCGTGGGACAAAGAAAAGGATACCGTCGCCGTTATCTTCCCCACTCAACCGTTAGAGCCCACTAAGAGGGAGCTTCTGGGAAGTCTAGCCAGAATTTACGACCCACTTGGTCTCGCTTCTCCTACCATATTGGCGGGCAAAGCGCTGTACAGAGATGTATGTGACAGCCGTCTTGCCTGAGACAAGGCGTTATCTGGCGTGGTGTTAGACAAGTGGAATGCTTGGAAGAAGATATTGCCTGACAAGGTTGAGATACCGCGTTGTCTAGCTCAGCATCAAGAGAGAATCGTTGGCATTGATCAACATGGATTTGAAGACGTTAGCAATAAAGGGGTAGCATCGGCAGTGTTCCCAGTTGTACACGAAGCACAAGGTACTCAGTAAAGCCTCGTCACAGCTAAATCCCGCCCAGCTAAGCAGGTACTAACTATTCCCAGACAGGAACTAGTATCCGCTTATATGACAACAAACCTCATCGCAACGTGAATGAAGCCTTGACAGGATTCCCAGTGGAAGGTGTCTACGGTTGGTTGGATAGTAGCGTCGCACTTCACTGGATTTAAAGTGCATATCACCCCTAGAAAGTTATTTTCAGAATCAACTCTATGTATATTGAATAGTTGAATTGTAAAATATTTCTTGTTTTGAACGTCGTGTTAGCGAGTTATAGAGATTTGAATTTTCAAAATGCTGATTAGATGACGTCAACCCGGGAATCATTTATTATACAACTACTTGTTTACACCTCCAAGTAATATTTTTTTACGAACAATTGACTATCCACAGTTTATGTTTAGTGTTTATCAAATTAATTATCCTCAAGCTGTAAACTGCGCATTTTAAATTGACGTAGAAATAATGGCAAAGTCCCGGGTTGACGTCATCTAATTAGCATTTTGTAAATTCAAATCTCTATAACTCACAAACGCGACGTTCAAAACAAGAAATAATTTACCATTCAACTATTCAATGTACATAGAGTTGATATCTGAAAATAACTTTCTAGGGGTTATAGGCACTTTAAGGAAATGGTGGTTAAAAGCAGTTCGTGGCAAACAGAGTCAAGAAAATCCAGCAGCACAGCTTCATCCAATGGAAATATGTCCGTTCACATCAGAACCCCGCTGACCTTGAAAGCAGAGGAGGGCGTGTAGATGAATCTGCGAAGTTGTGGTGGGAAGGTCCTGCATGGCTCGCCAAACCAGAAAGCTGGCCACCAGACATTGTCACCGCCGCTACAAGCGAAACTCAAGCGGAAGCTAAAGTGGCGAGAGAAGCCTTGTTTGTGACCAAGACAGAGGACGATGCGCTGAATGAAACTCTGGATAAGCATGGCTTCTGGAAAGCCATACGAATCGTAGCGTGGACAGCAAGGTTCCTAGCCTGTTCCAGGCGTTCGGATAGTGGGAAAAGCGCGAATAGTTGGGGAAGGCGCGAAGAAAAGCGAGCGAAAAAAATGCGGGGAGACGAGGGAACGCCTGTAAACAAACTCAACAAAAGGTCCATCCGCCCACTTTTAGACCGCCAGCTCAGTTGTCAATCATATGTCAATTACAACCGGATAAGATTTCTCGGGATTAGCGATTCGATGTCAACGTGACAACAAGCGTTTCGATGTCCGATCGTTGTCACGTTCTTCTGCAAATGAATTGCCAGTCCATCCTTCAACGTGTTGTAGGTTTTGCTAAAAAATGTGAAGTTTTCATGAACCAAAGTTCCGCGTGTGTCCCTTTTTAGTGTAGTTAAAAATAAGGATATTGTTGGATATTCTGGAGCGAAGAGTTTGGTGTTGGCCGACATTTCTCGCTCGTTAGGCCACAAACTGGATAAAAGTGAACAGAAATCTGATGTTAGCAAACCTACACAAGGTCGCCGATAAGACATACTCCCTCAGCGAAGCGTGCGCCGACGGCTGACAGCGATGCGAAATCGCGACGTTCTCTCGCTCTTGCAAGCTTTGGTTAGGACCATAATTCGTTTGGAGTGGCCCTTATTAACGACGCAATGGCGAAAAAAATGCGGGAGGACGAGGGAACAAGGTTATTTAAGCAATCTTTCTGTTCCTCGCAAAGAGATACAATATTCGGGAAGTCTTTGAGTACGTTGTTTACAAAGATTTCGATCTCAGCGTGACTCGATGATAGCTGTCTTTCCTCCGCCATATCTCCTTACTCATCAGCGCTCGAGTACATACATACATACATAAACTTTATTTTAACTCGAATTTAAGTGTAGCTTGTGAAGCTAAGTCAAGCTAAGTCGAGTGTCAACAGAAAGTGTCATAATTGACCAATCAGAGGGTATACCGGAATCCGGTATACCAGAACAACTTTTTGTTAAGTTTGTTTACAGGCGTTCCCTCGCTTCCTCTCTCCAATCTCCCCGCTTTTTTTTCGCTCGCTTTCCTTCGCGCCTTCCCCAACTATTCACGCGTTCCCCACTATCTGAACGCCTGGAACAGGCTACAAGGTTCCTGAGTAACAAAAACTACAAAAACTACAAAACCGTGCTGCACGAGTAATAACTTCGTCAAACTATGACGTAGATGTTTATTCCTTGTTTCACAAACTCAACTGGAAAGACTTGTATTCTCAACGTCAAATTCAGAACGTCTTAATGGTCTTCAAGTCTTTAAACGGTCTGGTACCTGAGAATCTCACATGTAAATTTATAAAGCGAAATGAATCAAACCATTCTTTGAGGAACTCGGTAAACAAACTTGTTGTCCCCTTTCCAAGAACTAACTACATGAAAAATAGTTTTAGTTACAGCGGGGCAACCGTTTGGAACAGCTTACCCTGTAACATTAGAGAGTCTTATTCATTAAGTGAATTTAAACGCCTTCTCTACTACAATTTTTAAACACGACATTCATGGAAATCAGGTTTTTGCGTGGCTTATTGTTGTAAGTTAATATTTAATGTTAAGATTAGGATTTTAAGGTTTTAGTACGTTAGTCATTGTATAGGAATTTTTATACCTGATGATTTTTTACCGTGTATGAATAATGATTAAAGAAAGATTAAAGATTAAAGATTAAAGCGAAAGGTGCGAAGAAGAAGTCTGGCCCTTTAACTACCGAGGAGACGGAGACCCAAGTTGAAAGATGCATTTACAGAGTGCAGTCCAGGTTTGCCGCAACGGACAATTATCAGAAAGACGGGCCTCGTCTCAACCTACAGAAGAATGAATAAGGGGTTTTCGAATGCCGAGGCCGCAAGGTGACTATCCGCTCTACCTAACTCCCTGATGATGATCTTTTCAGCGTGAAATTGGTTTCAAGTGCACACGAGAACACTCTCCACGGAGAAGTCAGTATGACGATGGCTAAAGTTCGATAAAAGTATTGAGTACCACGACTGAGACGACTAACCAAAAGGATGATCAAAAGCTGCAACGGATACAAAAAGTTTCAAGCGGTAGCCTATGCACACCCACTAACAGGTAACCTACCAAGGGACAGGACTGAAGGGTCTACACCATTTCAAGTGATCGGAGTCGATTACGCTGGACCAATCAAGTACCGAACGAGAGGACGCAAAGAAGGAAAGGCGTGCATCGTGCTCTTTGCCTGCAGCCTTGCCAGGGGTCTATACCTAGAGTTGCTTCCGGACCTTACCACTGACGAGTTCCTTGGAAGCTTGAAGCGCCTGATAGCCCGAAGAGGAAAACCGAAAAAAATCTACTCAGATAATGGCCAGACTCTCATTGCTGCAGCGAAATAGTTGAAGCAGTTAGAGAAAGACGAGAAGTCCCAAGATTGGTTAGCCAGGCAAGGAATAAAATGGAAATTCAACTTAAGCAGAGCGCCCTGGTGGGGAGGCCAATTTGAAAGACTAGTTGGCCTTCTGAAGCAGTCCCTCTACAAGACCATTGGCAATAGAAATCTACAATGGAAAGACCTTCAAGAGGTCATTTTGGACGTCGAGATAACTCTCAACAATCGCCCTCTAGGCTATATGCCTGTATATGGAAGAGGATGTTGAGCTACCCGTTCTAACCCCTAATGCTCTATTGTTTGGGCAGCCAAATATTCTCTCAGAAATGGATCCCAGTAGGATAGAAGATGCTGACCTCAGAATACGTGCAAGGTACCTTCCCAAGTGTAAAGAAGCCTTGCGGCGAAGATGGTCCCGAGAATATGTCAAGGCAATCCGAGAGCGACACAACGTTATCCATCAAACCAAGGAAATGAATATAAAAGAAGGGGAAGTGGTGCTCGTGAAATCCAAAGAACGCAACCGGGAAAAATGGAAACTAGGAGTGGTGGATACCCCGATAGAGGGCAGGGATGGCGTTGTACGAGCTGTGCGGCTCAGATCCGGAAAGTCATTTATCGAAAGACCCATTCAACACTTGTATCATCTGGAACTGGCTTGTGATGTGTCGACTTAAAGAGAGGCCATACCCCTGAATGCAAAGGCCAAAAAATTCAGGCCGAGCAGGCAAGCTGCAGTGACTGCTCGAGAGCAGATGAAAGCTACAACTAGCGCTGAAGACGGCGACGATTGGTTTGACTTAATGAACGTTTAATAAGACATCGTGTTTTGTTCGCTGATCTCTAGAAACATTCAGTTTTAAATATGTATTTGCCCATATGCTTAGTCAAATAGGGGGAGTACATGGAGAACTTAGTTGATTGTGTGACGCTTGCGTGACTGAATGAACTTTGATTGGATCTGTCAAGATCTGTCAAGATCTGTCAACTGATAGCTGTTTAGTTTACTCTGTAATCATGTGTAATTTTAGACTTAGGAACCCTAGCGTGGGAAGAAAAGGTTGTTGTGTAATCACTTGTGATCGGAGAGCATTAAACAGGATTGTGACAGTTCTCATGCGTCTGTTTTTGTCGAGATCTTTAAGCTATTCACGCCACTGTATTTAAAAGTATTAAGAATATTATTTACCCAAACTAACACATTTGCAAAATATAATGAATTCTTTGCAAAACCATAAAATAGAAATGGTGCATTCTGATAAAAACTTGAACTTAAACATAACCTTTTTATATAGGCCACAGACATATGGTAGCAATGTTAAATCACATTCAGTGTATATAAAGATTTCCCATGCCATGAGTACATGTACATGTATAATAAAAGGGGACTGTTCGACTATCATTTCCTAGAAATGTACACACTTCTCAGTCGAAGCCAGGACAAAACAAACATTTCACAGATACTATTTTCAAGGCTATGTTCTATTCCCAGGGGGGATACTCGAAATTTACATGACGGGGGGGGTCCGACGGAGCCTCATTTTTTGAACCCTAAAAAAATACTCGAGCTTGAAATTTACACCCAAAAAAATACCTAGCATCGAAATTTTATACCCAAAAAAATAATCTGATCCAGGTAAACCCCGGCACTGATCGCAACAAAAACGTCGCTCTGAGATTTGAAACCCAAAAAAATACGCTTATTTTTTTTAAGACCCCCAAAAAAATACCCGCCGGATTTCTTGACCCAAAAAAATACCGAGGGTCGAAATTTTAGACCCAAAAAAATACGTCGGACCCCCCCGTCATGTAAATTTCGAGTATCCCCCCTGGGGTTCTATTTGTATCAACTCTTTTTGGTTGGTTGGAATTTTTTGCTTTCTTTGGGTAAAAAATCGTTTAATATGCTTGTGTAACTGTTTCAACTGCCACTGAAATCGGTTGGGGCGTTTGAACATATAAATTGCTTCATGGGCAGTGCGGGCGTACGCCCGGGTCGGTACGGTATTTACGCACCAGTTGGTTCGTATCAGAAATCGAACGAGCGAGGCTTTGCGAGCGAGATCCACGAGCGAGCAAGAGAGATTACCCCGGGGAGGGTACTCAAGAAAGTTTTGTACGGGGATGCTCCGCCCCGAGGTCCATACCCTTACCCTTTCATATACCGTTTTTGACAGAAAAGGTACCCCTTTCATATCCTTTCATTGAAAATGGTACCCCTTTCATATAGCATTTACGTGCGTCTGTTTGATATATTTTGAAAGGCCTTTTTTTATAATACTTAAATGGCAGTTTTCCCTACCTCTTTTATGCTTCAACTCGTGTTTTCGCTACGATTTCCTATTCTTCGTGAAATCCCTACCCTTTCACATACTTCAACTCGTAAAATGCCGACCCTTTCATATACCTCCAGCCTAAAAAAGGTACCCCTTTCGGGCGGAGCATCCCCGTATAGCCCATTATAGGGAGTATCCCCCCCCCCCTCCCCCCCGGGGAGATTACAACATACAATGTAGCATAATCCATGTCTACACTACACGTGTTAGGTGTCCTATTACATTACGTAACATTTGTGATTGGACGCGACGAAACGCTTTTCTCACGTGTGGTAAAGTCGTTTCGGCATTCTGATTGGCTGCGAACCTCGAACGGGGTTTTCACACGCCAAATTTCAATAGAAAACCTCAAGAAGTATGAAATAAATATAGTTAATATAAACGTGTTCTGTTGGGACACTACAACAAGAAACATTTGAGCAGTTGAAACGGTCGCAATAGAACAAAACCAAAAAACGGCAAAAAAATCGTGCTGAGGGTTTGAAGGTTGAAAAAAACATCTTGCACTTCTGTTGGTTGTGAAAAAAATAACATAGCTTTCAGGAAAGTCCCCCCCCCCCCACCCTTTCACATTTCTAATGGTGCATCCCTGAACGGTATAGACATTCTGACGCGACATTAATTATCTTGTTTACTTGTGAACTTCCCGCGACCTCCCTTGCTTGGAGATAACAACGAGTTTCTGACCGTTTTTTATTGATATCAGTCCAGAATACATCAGAATAATATTAAAGATATTAAAGTATCACGAATTTTCCAATAACATTTACCAATTGCGCATCGAAAGTTTCCCGAGAAACAAACTTGAAAGTCAAAGTCATGACGTGTGATGTTGGATAATGTCTAGTTACGTTGGATGATGCCTAGCAACGGCAGATGATGCCTAGTGATGTTGAATGATGCCAAGTGATGCTAGATAATGCCTAGTGATGTTGGGTGATGTCTAGTTACGTTAGATGATGACTAGTTACGTTGGATGATGCCAAGTGATGCTGGATGATGCCTAGTAATGTTGGATGATGCCTAGTTGCGTTGGATGATGTCTAGTTGCGTTGGATGGTGCCTAGTTGCGTTGGATGATGCCTAGTTTTTTTTATTTTTTTTAATTTTTTTTTTTTATTGCAACACACAAAACAAATACTTACAAACAGATAAAGCTACATACAATACAATAATTCGTGCAACCACATACAATACGATATTCCTACAAAGTGCGCTTTTACAATATTATTACATATTTACATATAAATTACATACAAATTAAAAGCATTGGATATTTACATATAAATAAACTTACGATAACCGGAACTAACACTTTATCTAAATTAATAAATTTTACTTGGTTAACACGAAACATAAACCTAACTTACACTGATACATACAAAACAAAACCTAACGCCCATTACACTTATCATTCATTTGTATTTTTATTCTATTTTGTTCTGTTTTGTACTGTTAATTGTATTTTTACTCAGTTTGAAAGTCTAAGTGTATTCCATTTGTTTTTAAACTCTTTCTCGTTGTTTGACATGACAGCAATATATTTCTCTAGTTTGATTTTGTCGTGCACGAGCGAAATAAAATTATCAAAATTGCACCTCACTGTATTTAAGGAATTTACGTATAGGGAGTATTTTCCCAGAATAATAAGATGATTGAGGGCCAAACAGCTCGTGTGGTAAGAGACAATTCCAAACATAATCTCTAATTCTGAAAGATGTATTTGTTTATTGCTCGCATTAGACCACCACTCTTGGAATTTGTTCCAAAAAAAATTTGCTTGTGTACAGTGTACGAACATATGATTCATAGTTTGATACTCGGATGGACAAAATGGGCAGAAAGGAGAGGCAACTTTTTTCATTTTGTATAGCAAGCTATTCGTTGGCAAAATATGATGAATGATTTTATATTGGAACATCATTAGTTTAATTTCTTTCGTTGTTCTAAAAGGTAGAAGATAAATTTTCTTAATGTCCCCTTCATTAATGCCATACGCGAGCAGCTTTTTCTCGCAAGTGGGTGGCGGTAATTCTTCAAGGTCTAACAGCGTACAATATATAGATTTGCATGTCAGCGAGCAAATTGCGAAGGGAGGTGAAGATGGGTTTGGGGGATCTTCTTGTAAGAGTTTTTTCCAACCTTGAGGTATAGACGAAATAATGCTATAATATTGCAAAAAACTACATTTGAGATTGAATTTAATGTGAAAGTCGTTAAACGAAAGAAAACGGTTTTCATGGGAGTCGAACAAGTCTGAGATTTGTTTTATCCCTGCGCTACACCAATGCGAAATATACAACATTTTTCCGTTTACAGTAATAAATCGATTGTTCCAGATTGTTTGAGAAAGAACATCATTTTTATTTTTAGGTTTGGTTGATACGATGTTTTGCCAGAAAAAGATAATTTGTTTATAAAAGACAGGAAGGCTGTTGTCAAGTTCAAGACGTTTATACTCGTAATTACATTTAAACAAATCCATCCCCCCAACACCTGCTAGAAGCCATTTAGGTATGTACTTCCATGGAGCATCTGAATTTGAACATAACCTTTTAACCCAATTCAACTTTAACGCTTTATCGAAGAGCGAAAAATCTCTCATATAGAGGCCACCGAATGTTTTCTGATTTATAAGAGTAGTTTTCTTTATTTTCGCAGGTTTGTGATTCCAGATAAAGTCGAAAGTGATCTTGTCAACCTCTTTACAGAATTCCTTTGGTGTTTCCATGACACTACAGATAAAAACAAGTTTTGATAGTGCTAACGTTTTAATTATGTTCACCCTTCCGTAGATCGAGAGATCCCTTTGGGACCACATATTTAAAGTTTTCTTTAACGAGCCTAATTTATCAAAGAAGTTTTTCTTTTCAGACACTTTCGGATCGTAAGTGAAATGCACACCAAGGGCGTGAACAGGTTCGTTGCTAAGCTGAAGATCAAGGATAGTATCTCTTTTATGACGCAAGGAGCCAAGCCATAACATTTCGGATTTAGATTGATTTATCTTTAAGCCGGAGCACTTTTCGAAAAGCAATAGTATGTCAAACAAATTGTACACTGATTGAACATCAGCAAGTAGAACAGTTGTGTCATCTGCATACTGAGAAAGTTTAACTTCTTTATGTTCATGTGTAATAACACCTTTAATTTCTTTTGAACGTCTTATAGTCTGTGCGAGTAACTCAATAGCTATGACGAACAGTGTGCCAGAAAGAGGACTGTTCGCGCCAAAACCCGTTCACGTGACATTGTTGTGTTACATGCGATCGAGACTGACCTTTGTATCTTGTCTTTTCGCGGCTCGAAGCTCGAATTTCGTGTAGCTCACGTTGTGAATAAATCGTGTTGAAAATGTTTACCCGTTTACCGTTTTAGTCGTCTTAAATGCCCGTGAAATAGCCGGAACATCTGGTAGCAGAGCGAGGTTGCCGGTACGTAACTTTGCTTGCTTATTTTGATAAATTCTGAGACCGTGTGCGAGATTGAAATGTCAACAGAAGAGCTCGCTCCCGACCACGTGCGATATGTGAGTGAAGAAGGAATTCGTGTCGTCGTTGGGCCCAGCCGTCCTAACAACCGGAAAATGGAAAAGGAAAAAGCTAAGAGCAAACTGTCACGCCGAAAGGCAACGGTCACAAGGCACATTAACGTCGCTGAAAACCTGTTAAAGAGCCGTGGAAGTCGAAGGAAATTACGTGAACTTTGTGACAAGATCGATAAAGCATTAAAGGAACTCGAATCAGCCAGTGAAGACTACGAATCGCTTCTGGAACTCGAAGAATTGCAGGGTCACCTCGACGGGATGGAAAGTGCGATTGGAAGAGCGAATGTATGTCTCGAAAACATTGAAATTTCCTTGAGCGAAAGAGAAAACGAGCCGCCTTCTGAGATTGGCAGTGAATACGCGCCTTCGCTCCAATTCGAATCAGCCAGCGGCCATAGTTCAACCTCGCGCGCGAGCGAGAATGGAAGACTCGCGCGCGTGATGGATCTGCAAATCGAACAGGCGAAAAAGGAAGCACAGCAGCGGGTAGAAGAGGAGCGTATGCGGGCTGAAAATCTCGAACAAGAAAGGCGATTGCAGGAACACCGTCGTATCCGAGAACTCGAATATCAAGCCGAAAGATTGCGACTGGAAGCTCAGCTTGGCATTCAGGATAACAAGAAAAGGGACCCAGAGAATATTGAAGACCGTCTGAAGGATTTTGAAGATGTTGAAGTTGGAACCGCCTACCGTGAAATCAAACCCAAGGTGTTTGTAAATGCTGATAGTCATCAAAACCCAGGTGGTCTTTCGCCTCCGCAAAATGTAAAATTGCCGTCCCCGGTTAAATCGTCCACGTTGCGCAAGGAGACTTCCCAGACCGATCAAGATCACTGTGACACGGAGGAACGCTTTGATGTTTCATGGATCAAGGAACTCTCACCTAAGTTGAGTACACCAAAGGGAAAAACAAACGCAGAGTTAAAACCAGCGTTCGTAAAGTCGATACCACGTTTAGAGTTACCGCGGTTTTCAGGAGATCCGCTTGAGTGGCCTCAGTTCATATCACTGTTTAAATGTTTAGTTCATGACCAGCCTCTCACCGATACGCAGAGAATGACTTACCTCCAAAGAGCTTTGGTTGGAAATGCGAAGAAAGCTATTGGAGGAATGCTCAACCATGGCCATCTCTACAAAGCAGCCCTGACAGAACTTGAAGAACAATTTGGAAATGAGGAAATCGTTGCTGGAGCCTTCATGAAGACCGTGCTTGACCACCCAATCGTTATTGAAGGAGACACCATTCAACTTCGTTCGTTCTGCAACACGCTACACAATGCCGTTGCCACGATGAAGAGCTTGGAATACTCACACGATTTAGCGTCTTCAACTAACGCCCGTTCTGCCTTACAGAAATTGCCTGATTCGTTAAAAGAAAAGTGGGGAGAAAAGAAGGTTAAAATGCATCCCACCATTCCTACATTGGTCGATCTGGATGAATGGCTTCGTGCGAGACTGCGCGCCAAAACCTTAGTCAGTGAACCATTACCTAGCTTAGGTAAGCCGCCAAATGGGCGTACTGGCAACAGAAGGCCGCCACGAAGGGATAAACGCGTCCAAAACCGTCAAGAGCAACCTTACTTGTTCTCAACCCTAGCTACAGGTGCTACGACTGGGAATCAGAGCTCACCCGCAGCTAAGACTTGTATGGTATGCGATAAAAAACACGCGATTGAGAAGTGTGACAAATTTCTAGCGATGGATGTGAATCAGAGAGCACAGTTAGGCAAGGAAAGGAAGTTGTGCTTTTGCTGCTTTGAGTCAACGGATCACCAATCTCGTGACTGTACGCGCAAGAAACGATGTGACATGCAAGGCTGTAACAAATACCACCACCCGCTTATCCACGGGGCAGCACCAGTTTTCGTTGGAACACCACCTTTGAACAGTGCCGCACCCGTCCCGCCGTTGAACGTCGCGGCACCCGTCTTCGTTGCTACTTCGTCCGTGAATGGGGTTTCCTCCGCAGTCCTACTGCAAATCGTCCCGGTATCCGTTGTGACCTCTAGAGGCGTTAAAACAAACACGTTTGCACTTCTGGACTCCGGCAGCCAAACTTCACTTATTTTAGAGAACTTTGCTGACGCTATTGGTCTTGTTGGTGAAGATAGCCCTCTACAACTTGGCACAATTAACTCGTCTGGTGAACCAGTACGTTCTAGGAAAGTGTCATTCCACGTTGGTGCTGTTGAAGGGACAAAGCCCGACGCGCAGATAGCCGTAGACGAAGCTTGGACTGTACCACAGTTGAACCTGCCCCCGCAAAGGGTCACGCGTAGCATGATGCAGGACTTCCCTCACCTAAAGGATCTGAGTATCCCTGAGGTGGATTCCAAATACGTGACAATTCTGCTCGGGGCAAATGTTTTGGAGGCGATACTACAGCATGATGTGCGAAGAGGTCGTCCAGGACAACCCGTTGCGATTCTCACAGCCTTTGGCTGGACCCTTGCTGGCGCAGTCAATTCGGTCGTGAAACCCGAGCGTCTACATGTCATGCACGTGCATCGTGTCCTGAACGATGAAGAATCATTAAACAAGCAAGTAGAAGACTGGTGGCGAACAGAATCGTTTGGTACGAAGTATGAAGACGCATCACCCCGTTCTCGCGAAGACAACAGAGCTCTTAAAATGTTAGAGAGAACTGTGAAACATGTGTCGGACGGATATGAAGTCGGGATGTTGTGGAAGGAACAAGACGTAAAGTTTCCTGACAACCGCCCCATGGCAGAAAAACGACTCGAGTCCACTGAACGGAAACTAAAGCGTGACGAGGAACTTGCAAGGAAATACTGTGCCATTATTGACGACTATGTTGACAAAGGTTACGCGCGAAAGCTTACTCCTGAGGAGGCATCCGTCCCAACCTCGAAGCAGTGGTTTCTGCCACACCACCCGGTTCGCAATCCCAACAAGCCAGACAAGGTCCGGATCGTGATGGATGCTGCCGCCAAGCATGACGGAGTATCACTGAATGACAAACTTCACATCGGGCCCGACCTCCTGAATAGCCTAGTGGGTGTGCTGTTGCGGTTTAGAGAGGAGCGTGTTGGCCTGGCCGCCGACATCGAAGCCATGTTTCACCAAGTTCGAATTATAGAAGAGGATCAACCCGCCCTGAGGTTCCTGTGGCGGAACTTAGAACTGCAGCGCCCACCTGATGTGTATCAGATGCTCGTCGCGATTTTTGGAGCTGCGTCCTCCCCGTGTATGGCAAACTATGTATTGAGAAAGACAGCTCTTGACAATTATGGAGACACTGCATTTTCTACCGAAACGATCGAAGCCGTAGAGAAGAATTTCTACATGGATGACTTCTTGAAATCCGTACGTGACGAAGCTACTGCAGTGCGAATGTTCCATGAAATGACCTCTCTCTTGGCTCGCGGCGGTTTCAGGCTGACCAAGTGGATCAGTTCCTCCCGTGAAGTCCTGTCGCAAATCCCCCTCCAAGAGAAAGCGAGCCCGTCAGTCGATTTGAAGTTTGATGAATTACCAATTGAACGCACACTGGGTTTAAAATGGAACACTGAAACTGACTGTTTTCGTTTCTCTGTTTGCTCACGCCAAACCCCTGGGTCAACCAAGCGTGGCGTCCTTAGTCGCATATCAACCGTTTTCGATCCATTGGGAGTGCTAGCTCCATACATGCTACCCGCGAAATGTCTAATCCAGTCGTTATGGCGTAAAAACAAGGGCTGGGACGAGCCCTTAGATGAGGAAGACCAGAGTACTTGGAACGATTGGCTTGGAGACCTGACGAAGCTAAGTGAATTTGAACTGCCCCGTTGTTTCTGTGTTAATGCCTGCCCTGAAGCGTCGATACAACTTCACGTATTCGCCGACGCATCCGAAATGGGATTCGGCGCCGTCTGCTATGCTAGATACTCACTCCCTGATGGCACGATTAAAGTTTCGTTTGTTATGGCGAGGAACCGCGTTGCACCGTTGAAGCAGATAAGCATACCTCGTCTAGAGCTTCAAGCTGCTGTCTTGGCCGTAAGGTTATGCTGCCTGATCAAGCGTGAGTTGACTGTTACGACTGAAGACACCATCTTTTGGAGTGATTCTAAAACTGTGTTGCAGTACATAGCTAATGAAAGCCGACGTTTCCACACGTTCGTGGCTAACCGGGTCTCAGAGATTCACGATGTAACCAACCCCACACAGTGGAGACATGTCCCCGGTCATTCTAATCCGGCCGACGATTGCAGCCGAGGACTTCGAATTGCAGACTTGGATCAGCATTGCCGATGGTTTAACGGCCCCGACTTCTTGTCCAAACCGGAAGAACACTGGCCTCAGAGTACGTTTATTGGACCCCTCTGTGGAAATGACAAGGAAGTGAAGAACACCAAGTGGTCTGGGCATGCGTCTGTAAACGATCCAAGAGCGTATTTTCCAGATCCAGACAAGTTCTCCTCTTGGTCAAGATTCCGTCGTGTTGTCGCGTGGATGTGTCGTTTCACCCAAAACTGTAGAAGAAAGAAAGAAGACCGCGTTTTGTCACCTCTAACCACCGCGGAACTCCACAATGCAGAGATAATCGCCGTACGAAGAAGTCAACTGGACTCGTTTCATTCAGACTTTGTAGCCTTGAAGTCAAACAAGCGACTACCAGTAAAGAGCAGACTCAGTGCACTCAACCCCTACGTGGACGAAGTGGGATGTTTGAGAGTAGGTGGCCGTCTTCGCAAAGCCCCTCTTCCTGAAGAGTCACGGCATCCTTTGATATTGGACCCGAAGCACGAAATCACGCGTCTAATAGTAATGCACCACCATCTTCGTTTGTACTGTACAAGTAACAAGCATGTGTTGAACGAGCTAAGGCAGAAGTATTGGATCCTGAAAGGGCTCGCTACAGTTCAGAAGATTACATCTAGTTGTCCCTCATGTCGTAGACTACGAGCGAAACCCGAGCCGCCGGTCGTGGCCGATCTGCCCGATTCAAGACTGGGATATCAACAACCGCTCTTCGCAAATACCGGAGTTGATTACTTTGGTCCCATGCTTGTGCGCCACGGAAGAAAGACTGAAAAGCGCTACGGAGTGCTTTTTACTTGTCTGACTACTCGCGCGGTTCATCTTGAAATTGCCCACTCGCTGGACACTGATTCTTGCTTGATGGCTATAAGAAGGATGATAGCCAGACGTGGAAAGCCAGCCCATATTTGGTCGGACAACGGCACTAACTTCGTTGGAGCTGAGAATGAGCTCCGAGAAACTATCAAACGCCTGGACAGCGAACGAATCGGCGATCAGCTGTCTGATGATGGAGTGCAGTGGCACTTCAATCCCCCGTCTTCCCCGCACTTCGGTGGTTCGTGGGAACGCCTCGTTCAGTCTGCTAAAAGAGCGCTTAAAGCGGTGGCAGGAAAGCAGTGTGTCAACGACGAAACGTTACTCACTTTTATGGCTGAAGTGGAGTCATTGATGAACGGTCGCCCATTGACTCATGTTAGTACTGATTACCGTGACGAAGAAGCCTTAACACCGAATCACTTCCTGCTTGGACGGAGAAACCCTAATCTCCCGCCAGATGTCGTCAGCGACAAAGACTTGTGCAGTCGTCGGACATGGAAACATGCACAAGTAATGACCCAGCACTTCTGGAAACGTTGGCTCCGAGAATATCTACCAGCCTTAACAGAGCGCCGAAAGTGGAGAAACGAAGCCCGTAATGTCCGTGAAGGAGACCTTGTCCTCGTCGTCGACGAGAAGTCTCCCCGTGGGTGTTGGCCATTAGCGCGTGTGCTTAGAGTGTTTCCAGGAGACGATGGAAGAGTCAGAGCAGCAGAAGTCCGTACCAGGAGTGGTGTTTACACCCGACCTGCAGTTAAACTGTGTTTACTAGAAAGTGCAAAGTAGTGTCCGCCGCCCCGCCCGGCGTCGAACACGGGGGGGGAGTATGTTCGCGCCAAAACCCGTTCACGTGACATTGTTGTGTTACATGCGATCGAGACTGACCTTTGTATCTTGTCTTTTCGCGGCTCGAAGCTCGAATTTCGTGTAGCTCACGTTGTGAATAAATCGTGTTGAAAATGTTTACCCGTTTACCGTTTTAGTCGTCTTAAATGCCCGTGAAATAGCCGGAACAAGGACAGCCTTGACGTACTCCCCGTTCAAGATTAAAGTGTTTCGAAGCATGACCGTTATTCAAGATACAACTAGAGATGTCGTTATAAAATACTTTTATCCACTGTCGAAGGTCAGGACCGAAGTTGAAAGTTTCAAGGCCTTTATGAATAAAATTCCACTCAATCGAGTCGAAAGCTTTTTCGAAATCTAAGAACACGGCTATACCTGGGATGTCTTTCTCTTTAGTGTAATGCATTGTGTCTGCAATTAGCCTAATGCTTTCTCCAATGAACCTTCCCTTAACATACCCGGATTGGCACGGATGGATAAGGTTTGGCAAGACTTTCTCCATGCGTAAAGCGACGGTTTTTGTTGCAATTTTGTAGTCTACATTTAGTAACGATACAGGTCTCCAATTCTTTAAGTATTCGGTGTTTTTCTTTTTTTTTGGAATCAAGGAGATAATCCCTTGGCGTTGAGAAATAGATAGAGTGCCGTTCCGAAAGGCGTAGTTAAAGCTGTTTACCATAATGGGACCAATTAAGTTCCAAAAGTAGCAATAAAATTCAGAGGTAAGGCCGTCCGTGCCAGGAGTTTTGTTGTTTTGCATAGTCTTTAATGCGCGTTCACACTCAGCTGTCGACATAACACCTTCACAGGTTTGAGCGACCTCCTCTGGTAATACATTTTCGACTTTAAAGAACTCACTAAAAATCTGGTTGTTGGGGTCGGTGTTTCTTGACGTATAAATATTCTTGAAAAAACGTTCTTCTTCCTCGAGGATATCCTTAGGATTTATAATTTTGTGATTTTCGTTACTTATTAGGGAGGTTATATGTTTTTTTCTCTGATTGGATTTTTCTAAATTATAAAAATATTTGGAGTTTCTCTCCCCATGCTCGTACCAGCGCGCCCTGCTACGAATAATTGTTCCTCGTGTTTTAATTCCAACAATTTTGGAAAGCTTGGACTTAACTCTTTCTAACTCGGTTTTAAGCGAATCACTGTATTTTGTTTGCAGTTTGGTCTGCAATTTCGTCATTTCCGACAAAAGAGCCGACTCTTCGTCACGCTTTTGCTTAGCTTTCTTCTTTGAGAATTTTATTGTGAAGGCCCTAATTTCCATTTTAATCATTTCCCAAAACAATCCTTTGTCACTAACGTGCTGATGCTTCTTTACAAAATCTGGAATAAGAAAATTCAACAATTCTACGTAGTTGGTGTCTGTTAGCAGTGTATTGTTGAACTTCCAGAACCCCGGTCCTCTGGGGGATTCGTTCTCATCAAAGGAGATAGAGAGGCTGACGGCCAAATGATCTGTAAAAATATTTGGGAGTATTTTGCACTCTTTCGCGCGGTCTTTCAACTGCTTTGCGATAAAAAAGTAATCGAGTCTACACTGGATTTTCATTGAAGCGTTGGCCCATGTAAAGCCAGGTGTGTCTGGATTTTTAACACGCCAAAGATCTATTAAGTTGTTGGTTTTGATTAAAGTTTGAAGCTCATGTAGGGAAGCTTTGTTGCTGTCGAAAGGTCTTCCGCCTTTTTTGTCAAGGGTGCTAATTGTACAATTAAAGTCACCTCCCAACACAATATTCTCGCTGGCGTGTTGGCTCAAAAAGCTTTTTGTAAGGTCGCTAAAAAAAACTACTTGTTGACGTGAGTCGTTTGGTGCATAAATATTTACAAAAATTATTTTTGTTCCATCGATGACAGTTTCGGCTAGAATAAATCTTCCATGATTGTCGGCAGAAATTTTTTCAATATTTGCATCAAGACGGGGTTTAAATAAAATCATAACTCCTCTACTATGAGATGAGCCGTGGCTGAACACGATTTTGCCTCCCCATTCTGTTTCCCATCTCTTAATAGATTCCGGCGATGAATACGTTTCTTGTAAGAAAACAATATCGGATTTTTGCTGGTGCAACCAGCGAAAAACTTGCCTTCGCTTTCTTGAACTGTTTAACCCTCTTACGTTTAATGATAACAATTTATACATGAACATTCGATGGAGGGAAAATAATACTTTCAGTAATATACTCGTTGTGTGATTGATTTTCTTTTAAAACTGGTTCGATAAATGTTGTGATATGATAAGGACATTTGCAAGACAAACAACAAACAGGACAAGACGACATACAAAACAGAAAACATAAACTGTAACGAACTGTAACTGCGGACTTACCTAAATATTTGTGCGGCATTACCGGCTGGGTCGATAGGTAGAAGTGCAACACTAGGCAGAGGCCTAGGTTGTAGACCGACGACGGGTCGAAATAGAGCGAAAGAGTCAATTAATTACATTAAATTTAGCTGTTCATTAAACGTCCGTAAATAGGAAAAGTAGTTGTTTCTGGTCCTCGGTACAAGGAACCGTTAATAATGAGCTTCTCAACTTTGAAGAAGGCTTCTTTCTTCTCTTGCTTTGCTGCTTTTAGAACGGGATAAAGCTTCTTTCGAATATCGTCTACTTCTTTGGGATAATCATCAGATATTCCAATGCTTGAGCCTTTGGGAATGTTCTTTATGAAGGACTTGATAAAGTTTTTATCTTGAAAGGCGGTAAGCTTTACTATAATTGGACGGGGGTCAGGGCTTCGATCGTCGCGTGTGCGTGTAGCAATCCTGTGTACTCTATCGAAGTGTATCTCTTCTTCTTCCTTCGATGGAATTTTCAGCTTAATGCGTAAAAACTCTCGTAAAACCTCCTCGGTGTCGCTGTTTGTTTCATCTTTACGTTCCATCACCCCAAAGAATTTCAGGTTTCCTCTGCGACTATGACATTCTAATTTAATGTGACGGCGGCGTAATTCGTTTAGTTCACGGGTCGTTCGCTCTTGATCGGCGCTAAGTTTCTTCTGTTGGGACGCCATGTTACTTGCCGACTCCTTTAAGTCATTAATTTCTTCATGCGCATTTTCCAGACTTTCCTGTAAAGATTTGTTTTCATCCTCGAGTGAGTTGATTCTGCTCTTGTAATTCTCTAGTTCGGGGAGGACGGTTAATAAAAGGTTTAACTTGTCTTCAATGCTGCTTAGTCTTGCGCTTAATTTTGCATCACATGCGTCGAATATTTCGCCAGTATCTTCTTCATCGGTTTGAGAGCTTGCTCCACGCGGACGTTTCTTCTCTCCTCCTCTCACGTCTTTACTACTATTTTGTTCGTTTGACATCTTGTTATATTGGCGTATTTACCACAGCCTAAGCCGCTAAGAGAAAGATTTTCTAGGAGCTCTCGTTTGCCGTGTCCGCCATGTTTAGCGGCTGTAGTGGATGATGCCTAGTGATGCTGTATGATGCCTAGTAATGTTGGATGATGCCTAGTTACGTTGGATGATGTCTATTTACGTTGGATGATGCCTAGTGATGTTGTATGATGCGTAGTGATGTTGGATGATGTCTAGTTACGTTCGATGATGCCTAGTGATGTTGGATAATGTGTAGTTACGTTGGATGATGCCTAGTGATGGTAGATGATGCCTGATAACGTTGGATGATGCCTAGTGATGTTAGATAATGCCTAGTGATGTTGGATAATGCCTAGTTACGTTGGATGATGAGTAGTGATGCTGTATGATGCGTAGTGATGTTGGATGATGTCTAGTTACGTTGGATGATGTCTAATTACGTTGGATGGTCCCTAGTGATGCTGTATGATGCCTAGTGATGTTGGAAGTTATGTAGTTACGTTGGAAGATGCCTAGCTAGTGATGCTGTATGATGCCTAGTGATGTTCTGTGATGCCTAGTTACGTTGGATGATGTCTATTTACGTTGGATGATGCCTAGTGATGGTGTATGATGCCTAGTGATGTAGGATGATGTCTAGTTACGTTCGATGATGCCTAGTGATGTTGAATGATGTGTAGTTAAGTTGGATGATGCCTAGTGATGGTAGATAATGCCTAGTGATGTTGGATAATGTCTAGTTACGTTGGATGATGCCTAGTAATGCTGGATGATGCCTAGTGATGTTGGATGATGCCTAGTTACGTTGGATGATGAGTAGTGATGCTGTATGATGCCTAGTGATGTTGGATGATGTCTATTTACGTTGGATGGTCCCTAGTGATGCTGTATGATGCCTAGTGATGTTGGAAGTTATGTAGTTACGTTGGAAGATGCCTAGCTAGTGATGCTGTATGATGCCTAGTGATGTTCTGTGATGCCTAGTTACGTTGGATGATGTCTATTTACGTTGGATGGTGCCTAGTGATGCTGTATGATGCCTAGTGATGTTGGAAGTTATGTAGTTACGTTGGAAGATGCCTACCTAGTGATGCTGTATGATGCCTAGTGATGTTCTGTGATGCCTAGTTACGTTGGATAATGTCTATTTACGTTGGATGATGCCTAGTGATGCTGGATAATGCCTAGTGATGTTGGATGATGCCTAGTTACGTTGGATGATGAGTAGTGATGCTGTATGATGCCTAGTGATGTTGGATGATGTCTAGTAACGTTGAATGATGTCTATTTACGTTGGATGATGTCTAGTAATGCTGGATGATGCCTAGTAATGTTGGATGATACCTCGTGATCATGATGATGGATGATGTCTGGTTACGTTGGATGATGCCTAGTGATGCTAGATAATGCCAAGTGATGTCGGATGATGCCTAGTTACGTTGGATGAAGAGTAGTGATGCTGTATGATGCCTAGTGATGTTGGATGATGTCTAGTTTTGTTGGATGATGTCTATTTACGTTGGATGATGTCTAGTAATGCTGGATGATGCCTAGTTTTGATGGATGATGCCTAGTGATGTTGGATGATGCCTAGTTACGTTGGATGATGCCTAGTGATGTTGGATGATGTCTGGTTACGTTGGATAATGCCTAAAGATGCTGTATGATGACGAGTGATGTTGCATGAAGTCTAGTTACGTTGGATGATGCCTAGTGATGTTGGATGATGTGTAGTTACGTTGGATGATGCGTAGTAATGCTGGATGATGCGAAGTGATGTCGGATGATGTCTAGTTACGTTGGATGATGCCTAGTGATGTTGGATCATGTCTGGTTACGTTGGATGATGCCTAGTGATGCTGGATAATGCCTAGTGATGTTAAATGATGTCTAGTTAAGTTGGATGATGTCTATTAATGCTGGATGATGCCTAGTAATGTTGGATGATGCCTAGTGATGGTGTATGATGCCTAGTGATATTGGACGATGTCTAGTTACGTTGGATGATGTCTATTAATGCTGGATGATGCCTAGTGATGTTGGATGATGCCTGGTTACGTATGATGCCTAGTGATGGTGTATGATGCCTCGTGATGTTTGACGATGTTTAGTTACGTTGGATGATGGCTAGTGATGTTGGATGATGCCTAGTTACCTTGGATGCTGCCTAGTGATGCTAGATAATGCCTAGTGATGTTGGATGATGTCTATTTCCGTTGGATAATGCCTAGTGATGGTGTATGATGCCTAGTGATGTTGGATGATGTCTAGTAACGTTGGATGATGTCTATTTACATTGGATGATGCCTAGTGATGCGTAGTGATGCGTAGTGATGTTGAATGATGTCTAGTTGCCCAGGATGATGCCAAGTGATGCTGGATGATGCCTAGTGATGTTGGATGATGTCTAGCAACGTTGGATGACGTGTAGTGATGTTGGATGATGTGTAGTTATGATTAGTGATAGTTTAAGTGAAGATATTGTTGCTGATTTTTACTTTAGTGTACTGGAACACGAACTTACTACCCTCTTTACCCTCCCTTGTATTAAGCTCGGTAAGAAAAGTAGGCTCTGACGAAATCGTGTCGAGTCTTTCTTCGTTTGGGCTAGTATGTAAGGCCGATTTTCAACATGCTAAGCATAATTTTTGTTGAGAAACCGACGGTCAGAGCTGAGCCCACTGTGTGGAAGAAAAATGGCTACTACTAGATTCGACCTCGGGTTTGAAATTGTATCCAAGCGACACCTGCGCATGTTCAATAAATATTTGACACGATTTCAATAGACCCTTTCTTCTCTCGTGTTTTTTCTCCACACTGAGTTCTGCGTTCATTATCTCTTTATCCGAGGGATAAGTAATCCCTGCCGAAGAATACAACAAGGGACACCGAGTAACAATTTAGTCAACGAACTTTTCAAAACATTGTCCAGTTACAGCAAACTAAGTGAATTACTTTCATTATGTCGCTAAAGTGTTTTCGTCACACTCTTTCTCGCCAGGGCGTAACCAATCGATGACAATCGATGCCAATTAATCGATTGATATTGATAATCGATTAACAACCGATCGTCCAGGTTTGTGTGATTATCGATTTCCATCGATTACCAATATCAATCGATTAATTGGCATCGATTTTCATCTCTTGGTTATCATTGTTGATAGGTTTTATTTTCAATCAAGATTTCCAAAGGCACAGTCTCTTAATGCATTTTCATGACGAAAACAATGACATCGTGGAGGACATCGGTAGAAGATCGAGTTTTTTTACAACTTGACAGATAATCAGCTTAACTCTGCTTAACTGAATAAAGTTGTATAGCATTCACGTGCGTCTTGTCTCTTCTCATTTCCCGTCCTTTCCTCTGGTTTGTGCTCGATGAAAGTTACAACAATCTGATTTTATTGAAAAAAAAAAAACCAATAAACTTGAACGTTGAACCCCAAACATCTAGAGCATAACGTGAAAACACTTACAGTTTAATTGGCCGATACCAATCGATGCCAATTAACTGACATGCATCGATTGCTTTTCCGATCATCGATTTTCATCGATTGGGTACGCCCTGTTCTAACGCGTATAAAATTAGCAGGCAATTGGGAATAAACGCATGAATATTGAAACAATATTAATAGAAAATGGTAAGGAGCTAGAAAGGGTCCTCTTGGAATTTTTAAGAAATAGCTCAGTTTTGCTCATCAACAATAAAGTTTCTGTTGTTTCAAAATTCAGAGGGTATTTGTTCCGTTTTTACAAGAGCTGCCTTGAAAGTTGCCCAGAATGATCACGTGGTCACACTAACGCGCATAAAATTAACAGGACGTTAAATGCATAAATGCATAAATATTGAAACATTATTCACAGGGGATTTGCTTGTTTCTACAACGGCAGCAGCCTTGAAAGTTGCACAGAAACACGTGTTCAAATTCTTTATAACGCGCGTAAAATTAGCAGGCAAATCCCAAGGAAATCTTGGGAATAAATGCATGAATATTAAGGCAATAAAAAGTTGTTAATGAGGTAGAAAGGATCCTCTTCCATGCTTATTTTTGCTTATTGACAAATTTCGATATTCAGAGTGGATTTTCTTCGTTTCTACAAGAGCTGTAGCCTTGAAAGTTGCATAAAATGATCACGTGCTCACTCTTTCTACCGCGCATAAAATTAGCGGGCAAATCCCAAGGGAACCTTAGGAATAAACGCATGAATATTGAAACAATAGAACATTGTTAATTATATAGAAAGCGTCCTCTTGAATTTTTGAAAAAAAAAATGGCTCATTTAACAAATTTCCATTGTTTCAATATTCACACGGAATTTGCTCCGTTTCTACAAGTGCAGCGAATGATCACATGCTCATACTCTTTCTAACGCACAGGCAAATCCCAAGGGATCCTTAATTAATCCTTCACTTAATGTTTGACTAATCTTTAACTAATCCTGTACATTCACAGGGGATTTGCTCCTTTCTACAAGAGCTGTACTCTTGAAAGTTGCACAGAATGATCACGTGCTCATACTCTTTCTAACGCGTATAAAATTAGCAGGCAATTCCCAAGGGAACATTGAGAATAAACACATGAATATTAGAACAATAGAAAATGGTAAATGAGCTAAAAAGAGTTCTGTTGGATTTTTGAGAAAAATGACTCATTTTTGCGCATAACAAATTTCTATTGTTTCAATATTCAGAGGAAGCGAATTACAAAATGAAACATTCGACTACCGGGTTAGCGTTCACCAAATGGCGGGGCAGACGTAGAAACTCTTGGACAAGGCTGCCAATATACAAAAATTATTTTATCGCATTAAACATGATGAAAATGTCTTTGTTTCGTGTGAACATATTTCAGTTTGCCAGAAAACAAATACGGCTACCAACCGCTAAAATAACCTCCGAAAACGCCATTTCGTCGAGTCTCGCATAACAAAATACTGCATGATTCTTGGAGTATGGTATTTTTGCAGCAATAGAGACCTAAACATTGAGGGTTTCTCCTTAACCCTATTCGGCCTGGGCTTTTTTTGAGTTCCTGAGCCTGGGGGGTGGGGGCACATTGTGCCCCCCCTTCGTAACTTCAAGAACATTAAGGCTATGACAATGAAACCTAGAGGGTACATAGTACGTCCAAAACTGTCTCTTTTGCGGTCCGCACAATGGAACGATGACGTCATATGACGTAGTTATTAGGTAATTAGTTATACGGCCGCCATCTTGGATCCGCCATCTTGGATTTCTGAATTTTTTTAAAACCTCTTAAAAACCGTCCAAATTGACGCAAAATTAATAAAAACCAATAAATAAACGCTAAATGGCGTAAAAATACAAAAGTTATACCAATAAACATTGTTTTTCTTCATTCAAAGGTATAAATATGCAAATTTCCAAAAACATGGCTGTCAAAATCTTGTTGCCATGGAAACGTCAAGTCACGTGATGAAAAAATTGTCATATAAAATTGTTGCCTGAAAAATTTTAGGAAAAGTCACAAAGTTTTGATGGCGTTTGAATACATATTAAAGAAGTTCTGAATGTTGAAAGTTAGCGCGGGCACTTTGTGCCCCCCCCCCCCCCCCCCAGGCCGAATAGGGTTAAACCACAAACGTCGGCCAGCCCTTTACAGTTCGGAGTTCACCGTTTGAACATGATCTGGGCTTAAAGTGCCTATCACCCCTAGAAAGTTATTTTCAGAATCGAATCTATGGACATTTAATAGTTGCATGGTAAAATATTTCTTGTTTTGAACGTCGTCTTAATGAGTTATAGAGATTTGAATTTACAAAATGCTAATTAGATGACGTCAACCCGGGAATCATTTATTATACAACTACTTGTTTACACCTCTAATATTTTTTACGAATCAATTGACTATCCACAGTTTATTTTTAGTATTTATCAAATTAATTATCCTCAAGCTGTAAACTGCGCATTGTAAATTGGCGCAGAAATAATGGCAAATTCCCGGATTGACGTCATCTAATTAGCATTTTGTAAATTCAAATATCTATAACTCACAAACGCGACGTTCAAAACAAGAAATATTTTACCATTCAACTATTCAATGTACATAGAGTTAATTCTAAAAAAAACTTTCTAGGGGTGATAGGCACTTTAAGATTGAGGGTTTCTTTTTACCTATGCCTATTACCGGAGCCATCTAGGAAACAAAGTATACATTCATGCATTTTCATATCATCAGAAACTTTTTTTACTTTATTTATCGCAGTTTAACCACTTTAAGATTGAGAGTTGCTTTTTACCTATGCTTATTACCGGAGCCATCTAGGAAACAAAGTATACATTCATGCATATACATTCATGCATTTTCATATCATCAGAAACTTTTTTTACTTTATTTATCGCAGTTTAACCACAAAGTAATCCGACTGGCAAAACAGTTCCAACAACAAAAAGCCGGCTGCCATGTTTGTTTGCATTCATTCGTTCATTTCTATATTAGCTGAGAAATCGTCTTCAAAATTACGTTTCTATGAAAAAGAATTCGATAATAAGAGAAAGAGTTCTAAAAAGTAGTATTTTCTCTCAAACGTGAGATTGTGATGTTTTGTGGTGCAAAAAAACCTTGCGGTAAATCACTTAACTCTTGAGCGTGGTCAAGCCGTACCAACGTGAACCTCAAACCGCAAACCTGACGACAAGGCACTGGTCACGTGACTTCCTGACGTTCGCGGTTCGCGGGAAATGCCGAAAAACCTCGATCTTAAGGTCAAAACAGAGGTTTCTACGCCTGACCCGAAAATGAAAGTGAAGAAGACCCTAGGGACGAGATTATAAGGTCCCTACCCTAATGTCGGGGTCAGCATACTACTAGCTACTAGTCATACTGATCTACCGGATTTCCCTTTTTTATGCCGGGCACGAACAAAACATAAATAAGCAATTTGCTTAGGGGAATCAAAGAACCAGAAATTCTATATATCTTTATGTAAAACAACAAAAGCGTTAAATATCTGTTGTGGTTCAAATTTTTCTTTGGTTTGAAAATTTTAAGTCAATTTTATTTTTGTTTTCCTCAGTCTTGGATTATGATAAAATAAAAGGAAAATAAAAATTAAACTGGTTTGGAAAGTTCTTAAACCAAAAAAAAAAATTGAATCACAACGTATCTACCAGAACAAATCCGCAAACAAAATTCCGTACAAAATATTCATTTATTTGCAGACTGATTCTCATATTTTCAGCATTTTTTTTATATATTGCCTTCCAGGCGCGCGGACTTTTCTTATAAAAAAATTATTTTTCTATTTACAACCTGGTAAAAAAATCGCTCTACAATACAATAAAAATCTTATCTACGATCTACGTATATATCTTATTGATTTCAAGTGGGCATAAATATATCATGCTACAAAAATATCTTCCCAATAGACTGTTAAGTGTTGAATATCGCATACCGTAACTTACTAAAACAGAAAATACACAGATACGGCATTCATATGGCTCGTGCAACTTTGACAAAGATTCATACTTTTTTTAACGACAACAAAAAATAGCAATTTTGCTCCTTTACGGACTAGATACTAAAGTGTGACCATTCAAATGAAAGCTACTGAGCAGTACTTTCCTGTGGTACTGTTAATTATGCTGTATAAGGTGGTTTTAATTTTTGAGTCTGTGGATGAAATCCTAAAGTGTGACCATTCAAATGAAAGCTGCTGAGCAGTACTTTCCTGTGGTGCTGTTTATTATGCTGTACAAAGTGGTTCTAATGTTTGAGTCAGGATGAAATCCTTAAGTGTGACCATTTAAATGAAAGCTATTGGGCAGTGCGTTCCAGTGGTAGCCCTTGACTATGCTATACCAGGTGGTGGTGAAATGTTGTCAAATGTATGCCTGTCACGGAACACTATAAATCTAAATTGCAAGTAGAAATAAAGATACAGTCCTCAACTTATCAAGGGTGAACATGGTTTTTTGAGCCGGTTAACTTCCTAGAGTTCCAAAAAACAAAATTAAAAAAAATCCCAAATTTCATTTTGTAAAATATTGAAAAACAAATGGTACCATGAAAAAGTACTGCTGAAGAGGTTTCATTTGAATGGTCACACCATAGGATTTCGTCACCAGACTCAAAAGTTAGAACTTCACTACATGTCTCCATAATTGACAAGAGTGAAAAGGCACTTATGCCATATTCAACACTTTAATTGATATTTGATTTTCGCTTGTTTTTTGCTTTTGTGTTATAATTTAAAAAAAAAAAAATCAAATTTTTGATTATACCGTTTTCGAAATACTTCACGGTTACTAAATTCAATTTCTTCTTTGCAAGGAACATATTAAAACTAAAACAGCTCATCAGTCGTTACTTTAAGATGTAAACGTTTTCAATTCCAGCGAATGCGTGAAATTGTTTCAAGATAATAATTCAAAAGCGAAGATTTTCCTACAATTTTCTCGTTACAGGGACAAAAAAGAAATATGTTTCAGTAAAAATCAGATCCTAAAAATATTAATTAATAAAGAAAATAAAACTTTTCTTCTTCGTCAATTTGGTACAAAGCTTCGAAGCTGCGAACATACCTTATAAAGTTACAACACCTTAACAAAGTAACATAAAACATTACAACGAAATAATGCAATAAATATAATATTTGGGATATTAAAATCCTACCGCTGGCTCCTAAGCAATGGATCTAATTGAATTAAATTAATTAAGGTCACTACTTGTCTAAAATTCGAAATTTTGCTGTCTTCCGGCCAAGATACGAGCCTAGCGAGCGAAAAAGTAGGATGTACAAAAGATACTAACGCCGCATATTTGTATCTTTTATCAAATACCATATTAAACTGGTTAAGCTCGAAATACGTTTTACTTACAATGTCACAATCATAAAAGATCTTGATACTTTTAATTAGCGAATGTCTCATAAATGAAACACGCTATAATTCTTGCAAAAGCAGTTCGAGAAGCAAACCGCCATTTTGAAATACCTTCGTGTGAATTCGTCTCTGACACACCTGCCGGGTTGAACTGTCACGTGAACACTCTAAACCAATAGCATCACTGCATTAAGGTCACGTGACATGAATGCGTTGTTGAATAACCCGTAAAATTTCCTTTAACTATCACAGCTTCCCTTTAGCTCAATCACTACAGATCTGTGATTACCAATTCGCTGTCGGGAACGCTTTGAATTCCACTGGACCACCGAAGCGACGTATTCGACGAGCTTCGGAAACTGTCGACTTCCGCGGTGGTCCGATCGTCGCCGAGGTATTCTTCTTCGGTATACGAGTCGTCGTCATCCTCGCGTCGATTGTAAGCCTCCGCTAGAATCCTCTCAGCAGCTTCGTGAAGTTCATCTTCGGAAACGTCAAAAGCTTCTGCGATTTCCTGTTCGGCAACACGAACAAGCGGGTCATCCACAGTAATCGATATTCCTTCGTCGATGAGAGCGTCCTCGAGAAGATTCTTCGCGCTTTCCGCAAACTCGCGTGGTAAATACGAAATGTTTTCTGCGTCTACCGGGGCAGGCCAAGGCATTGGCAGTCCTAATGTCTCACTCCTGCTACGCTGTCGTAAGTATGTTATTGGACCGTGTATACCATCTCCAGGCGTTAAAGGCAAGCTTTGAGCTGCCTTAATGCTAGCATGTCCTTTTTTGGCTGGGCGAGAACCCGGATGCGGCTCATCCGGATCTTTTAAAGGAAGTTCATTATGAGACTTAGCGGCCTCGTTTTCGTTCGCGTTTTCGTCCGCTGATGTGCCAGGAACTAGCAATTGTTGGTCGCTAAACATCGCGGAATGCTGCAATAATAAAGAAAAAAAAGAGTAACAGGGAATGCAACACCGGTGGAAGCGCTGCAAATACCAAACCGGTGCCGACCGTAAGAAAACATGCAACCGATGCGGTTTGCAACCGGTGTTAAGTGCGGGAAAACATGTAACTGGTGCCAACTACGAGAATAAATGCGACCGGTACCAAGCTTAAAAGCGCGGGAAAACATGAAACCAATGAAAAGCGCGGGAATACAGACAAACGGCGACAACCGCGGCAAAACATGCAACCGGTGTCACAAAATTTGTTTACCACACAGCATGTTGTTATGACTGCTAAGAGCCATAAGAAAATAATTCGAATTATTTTCTCTTGTAAGAGCACATTGTTATAACGGAAAATTTTGTGATACATATTAAAATATTAAAATATGACGTTTCGACGACAACATGTCATTATGAAATGATAATTATTGCAAGATAGGTGGCGATATATATAAGGATTAATGTGTGAAAATACACTGAAATAAACTAAGGTGTAAAAACAAGAGAATGGGCATAATCCCGACCAATCTTCAGGAGCAATTGTGGAATGTCGTGGGAAGTTTGAGTGCAACACTTTTCGCAAGGAAAGCGCTTTAATAACATTTTTTTAAACGTATTCATTTCATAAGTTTGGCACTACACAGTTCATATCTATTTTGATAGCGCTTTTAAATATTGTTTAAATTGAGCAGGAGCTCGAGGAAGATATTGAAATGGAAAAGAAAGGGCGATGCACAACTTGGTGAGATTGTAGAGTGCCACATGGGAGGAAGTAGAAGATTGTTTAACTTTTTCTGCAACTCGCAACGTAATTCTTCGCAACTCTTCGTAGTTTTTCATAATTTTTCGTAATTCTTCGTAGTTCTTCACAATTCTTCGTTGCCAATGCGAGACAAGTTGCGAAGAGGGGTGTTACACGTGCACTTTCGTCCGCAACTTGTCTCGCAAAGACTGTCGTCAGCGTTACGTTGCAAGTTACAGCAAAAATTGCCTCGTGTCACAGCGCTTTCAGTTTTCTACAAGAATAACTAACGCATAAAATGATAGGTTTTCGCATACCATCTTTTCACTAAGATTTGACATTGACGAGCTCTTTTTCTTCGTCTCCAAGATATTACCATTCTTTCCCAGTATAGCAGAAAGACGGAAAGATGACGGACGTTTTAAGCCGCTCGAATGTCTGAGGCTGCAAAAAGAGAAAAAAAGAAGATAAAGCAGAAATACAGTTAAAATATTATCTTATTCAAACACCATTGTCGAACGAAACTCTCAAGGTAATAACAAAATAACAATAATCTTTATTTATCCTACAAAATGGACCAGCTGATACAAAAGAGAAACAAAATAGAAATTAACAAGACCTTACAACATCGTGCGTGTTTTGTTTACCTGTGACGTGGCGACGAGGAAACCGCACTTTTAAGACTCTCCCAGAATCCCTTGTGCTACGAAAACGACAGAGACAGCGTGTTAACAATCATGCAATGCATTTCGCTTTTGTCAAACTGTTATCGCCTAGAGTCAAAGTGGTTTCCTGTGGTTCTTTTATTATGCTGTACAAGGTGGTTCTAACTTTCGAGTCTGCGGGTGAAATCCTACTGTATGGCCACTCATTTGAAAGCCATTTCAGGCGGTACTGTTTATTATGCTGTACAAGGTGGTTCTAACGTTTGAGTCTGTATATGAAATCCTTAAGTGTGAGCATTCAAATGAAAGCTACTGAGCAGTACTTTCCTGTGGTGCTGTTTATTACGCTGTATGAGGTGCTTTGAACAACTGAGTCTGCGTAAATAAGTGTTAACAAATGTGCCGTGTTTACCTGGGATTTTTGAGAAGCGTCTTCTTTTAAAAACAGCTCATCATCGTCACTGCCCAACTGACCAGAAATAGCGCGGCGCAGTTGTGGCCCAAGACCGTGAAGAGTTCGTAGACCCGCCTAAAATTTAAGATAAAGGCCTCAGAAACGTAAAAAAAAGGGTCGTCCAGTGGTGAAGAGAGTTCAAATTCTCGCCTTTGTTTGATCAGAAAATTTCATGAGCTTTCGTCAGCTCTTGAAAATAAGCTCGCTTCACGCACCTTTGTTGTCTTTCCGCGGTTTGAAAAAATTTCATAACGTGATCAAAATTTTGTGGACCGCAAATTGATAGCCTGCGCGCAGAGCGTAAAGCAAAGGAATAAGGATACAAATCAGCCACAAATCAACTACGATGCGATGATTAAATTTCATTCTCCACAAGTGCGGCTTGATTGATTTCTGCAAAGCCTTTCTTTTCTCGCATCAAAACAGAGAAAGGTAAAGCGGGCTCGTTTTCAAGCCATTTCAAAGGAAGTCTGACGCCTTCAATAGTAACAGAAAGTTAAGATTATTTAACTCGCATTTTTTCGACCCGCAACTTTCATGCGAGAGCAACTAGTTAGAATCTTCTCAAGTTTTCACTGAAATAAACGCGAGTTGAAACTCTCGCTCTTGTTTAAGCTGCAACTCTCGGGCGCTTCGTGACTTCACCTACGCGTGACAATCTCAGCGCCTTTCGTGACATCATGTGAGATGTGCGAGCATTGCAGAGCTTTTCGTGACAATGCCCGACCAGCGCTCACCTGTAACGCAACAGTGCTATTTCCAGGAACCTCGTTCGCCTCGTCCTGGGCCTTCTGTCTTTCTTTGAAACGCCGAAAGTATTCTTGAATCAAGTACGTGGCATAGAACTTGCCCACTGTTACATCTTCATCTGGGTGAAAAAGAAACGACATTTATTCGCTCGCGGGTTAGGAAGGTCAGATGAAGTCGAGGCGCTTTAAGTGTGATTATTCGTGTTTATTCCTCTCCACTCTCGTGTCCACCTAGTGTAAATTCGTGTTCACTCGTGTTTATTCGGGGTTCATTCGTGTTCACTCGTGTTTATTCGGGGTTCATTCGTGTTCACTCGTGTTATATTCGGGGTTTATTCGTGTTCATTCGTGTTTACTCGTATTCACTCGTGTTTATTCGGTGTTTATTCATGTTCACTCGTGTTTATTCGGGGTTCATTCGTGTTCACTCGTGTTATATTCGGGGTTTATTCGTGTTCATTCGTGTTTACTCGTATTCACTCGTGTTTATTCATGTTCACTCGTGTTTATTCGGGGTTCATACGTGTTCACTCGTGTTATATTCGGGGTTTATTCGTGTTCATTCGTGTTTGCTCGTATTCACTCGTGTTTATTCGGTGTTTATTCATGTTCACTCGTGTTTATTCGGGGTTCATACGTGTTCACTCGTGTTATATTCGGGGTTTATTCGTGTTTACTCGTATTCACTCGTGTTTATTCGGTGTTTATTCATGTTCACTCGTGTTTATTCGGGGTTCATTCGTGTTCACTCGTATTCACTCGACAGGATCTGTATTTATAGATACTCACGCATTCCAGGTGGTTGTACTACTTTGTCTAACAGTTCCGTTGATGTCTTTGGCCAGATGCGAATAATTATATTTCGAATTTCTTCGTTGGCTTTGTCCATTGAACCTTTCCCTGTAAAAAAATAAGAACATGCATGTTAGAAGTTTCACATGGAAAAATGCTTTCCGCTCTTGGAGACAGCATTCATGTCAGCTGGCTCCAAACTATGGAACAGCCTACCCAGCGAAATCACCCATCTTGGCACATTGTCAGTTTTTAAACTTGTTATCATAAGACATAGCTTTTTAGACGTGCTTTTAACTTGTGACATTTGTAAATTTTGTATGTATTCGCAGTTATATTTTTTGTTGTTTTATCCTTGTAAAGCCCATTTGAACATTTCTTTATGAAATTTGCGCTCTATAAATTTTCATTATTAATTATTATCATAAATCCCTTTGTATAAAAGGAACCTTTCCTTATAGAGTGGTAGCCCTCTGCAATCAACCGCCTAAAGGTATTATTTACGTTTTAAAGCTTTACACGTTTTCTCCTCGAAGAATTATTTTTTGTAATTAGATATCTATTTAACATTTTTATGCACTTAAAAGGACCACCTTCACCCAAAATGCTATGCCCGCCGTGATCACTTTCTGTGCTGAATTTCGCGTAACACGAAATTCACGCTTGATTGCGTGCAACCAATCAGATCACGCGTATGAACAATGGAGCATTTCAAAACAAAAACAAAATACCGCAATGTCTTTTGGGTGAAGGTGGGCCTTTAATTAAGTACCGAGAAGCCCAATGGGAGCATTTAATAAAGTACTACATTATATTACGTTACGTTACGTTTAGATATGTTACGTTACGTTACGTTACATTGCATTGCATTGCATAACATTACATAACATTACATTACATTACATTACACAAGCTGCACATTTTGCAATTTGTCTTTCACAGATCTGCTGGAATCATTGGGCTTGGAAGCTTAAGGCTGGTTTTCACTAGCGCATAGGCATAAGCACAACCAACATAAGCAGACTCAGTATTGTGTTATTCATTAGTTCCAATTGTTTGAACAAAACAGAACAATAGGCACTAATGATCAACATGTTACTGAGTATCTGCGTATGTTGGCTTGTGCTTATGCTTATGCGCTAGTGAAAACCAGCCTTTAAAATTCATCTATTTTCTGGACCAAAACGTCTGACCAAAACGACTCGACTGTAGTCAGATTAATCAAGGATTCAGAGCTGATTACAAAGCTTTATTCCAACATGGCTAACCGAGTGTTCAGTAGTCACAATGCGCATGCCCGTAGCCTAATATCGCTGATTTGTACACCCTTCTTTCCTTGTTTTCGTAATTTTCATGATTTTGCGCCATTTGCTCAATCGGTACCACAAACATGACAACGAGATAATATCGCAATGACACAATCACCAATGAACTACAATACAGACCACGCGTCATTCCCGTCCCCAGAGCTCCGCGGTTTTTTTTAAATTGCGTCTCGTGTAGCTCTGGTAACGGACAAAAATTTGAATTTTTTGATTGGCCGTTTAAAAATGAATGCGCAACAAGGTAAAAAATTTTACGCCTCTACGCATAAGGTTTTACTTCCGGTTGAATTTCAAATGTTGAAGTCCTATGACTACATCAACAAAATCAACGTTTTAATTTCAACGCATTCAACGACCAATGTCACCCAGTTTTTTTTTTGGTTTAGCAAGTAAAGATACGGCTGCTAAATTTCAAAGTATAACGGGATCTGATTGTCGGTAAATATGAGCGATTCGTTCTTGGCAGACGAAGCTATAAGAGGCCACGAATATCAAAGAAGTATGTTGCTTGCAACAGGGACAAGTATTAATTAAAGGAGAGGTAGAAATCCTGAAGAAAGCCCACGGGTGAAAAGAAATATTACCACTAGGTTACCCATTTTAAATAACAACAACAACAACAACAACAACAACAACAACGCTATCAGCACTCTCGTAAGCAAGTTATATTTTCTTTATTAGGTAGTACTCTTTGCTACAACTTGAAATACAAATCTAGGGAAACGAAGGTCACTCGAAGCCCAATTAAAATAACATGAAACGAATGCAAAACAAAAATTCCTCGATATTTCTTACCACTGTTCGATGAAATAAGCCTAATCAATGACCACAGCGTGTCCATCAACAAACCTAGCTGTCCCATCAACTGATTTGGTCGGATATGATAGCGTTCAGTGCCGAAACGATAAATACACAGCTCCCAAACGAAAGAAATCGGTTGACTTATCGAGGAATTTCTAAAACCAGTAGGCAAAATACAAAGACAATCTTTCTTCAAAAATAACAGCAGCACGTTAAGCTTTTCTTCTTCCTTTTTAGCTCGATGTTTTCCTGTAATTGTTAAGTCTTGTACAGTCCTTTCGAACGCCATTGCACAAACACAACATTCTCGTCTCCAGAGCTCAACCAAACGAAACGAGGGCTCTGGGGACGAGAATGCACACACGAAAGGTTTTTTTATTTCCGGTTTCTGGCATTGAGCAAGCGCAATAGTACATTAATGCATTAGGCATGCGCTAACGGATGTCGTGGATTTTACGACATCCGGAAGGCACTGTTACCAGAGCCCTTCGTTTTTTCCGCTGACCAAACGAAACGAAGGCTCTGGGAACGAGAATGACCACGCGTATGTTCAAATGTGTCATGCGCAATAGCTAAAGCCAAACACCATGGTTAACCCACAGGCAGCCCAAGCTCAAGATGAGGGCAGCGCAAACTCGAACATTAACCCATTCCATTCACTATTCCGAAATACGTCTGTCCAATCAATAGGCCATTTGCACGATGACATCATGACTACAACTACCAGAATCCTTCAGTTTTTTCTTTTGCAGTGCAAATTAGGGCTATTGTTATTTAAACCGCACTGGGATTACAAAATTTAAATAAGAAAGGAAAAACGAAATGAATTCTGGTAGTTGTAGTCAAATGACGCCATCGTGCAAATGGCCTATTGAAGTCTTCATAAGTAACATCCAGCTTTGAGGATTCAAGCCCACTTTATTCCACGATTTCCCGCCGACAGATCATGAGATGTAAGAAATATAAAATGATTACGACTCCGAAAAACATCTCGCAAACTTAAAATATAAGTATAAGCAAGAAAACAACAAACAAAAATAAAGTGTTTGTTGTTTTCTTGTTTATACTTATTTTTTAAGTTTGCAAGATGTTTTTCGGAGTCGTAATCACTTTATATTCCACTATTTGATGGTATTGTTTTAGCTTTTAAAGTTGTATCTTACCTTCTGGTTTTTTAATGTTGAGAGAAGATCTAATAAGTCCAAACAGGGTCGCATTAAAGTCCACCATTCCATCTTTGGTAAGCGGCATGTTCATGGTAACAAGGCGCTGAAAAGGTCGAACAAACAAAACGTGTTTTGAAAGACTGACCGAGCAAATTAAAGGATATGACCTTATACCACCCGTTTTGTTTTGGTGTTCGCACTTGCGTCTGAACACGTCCACATTTTTTTGAGAATCTGGAAAGAGGCTAGAACACACCAAATTCAAGGTTTTGTGGAGAACACGCCAGCTCCGGGACAGCTTGGCCAAATGTGGACACTTTGAAATTTACAAAAACACGTGTTTGAATGTGACGTTTTCCTCGGAGCTGCCGTCGTTGTTGCATTCTCAAGGTAAGGGAAGTGCTTAAAGGAAAATATTCATGGCTGTGGTAAAATATTCACCCTAAAATCCCTGGAAAATACTACAATCTTGGGAGGGGGGAGGGGGGAGGAGGGAGGAGGGAGGGGGGAGGAGGGAGGAGGGAGGGGGGAGGAGGGAGGAGGGAGGGGGTGGTTGGTGAGGGGTGAGGGATACTCTCTGTGATTTTATTGAACGAGTTGTGGAAAAATGCGCACTTTTCGCGTTTTTCTCAACCAGTTTTATTCAAGATTGTAGGTAGGGTCTTACTTTGCACGCTTCTCTATGCGGGCAGAACTTTCCAAATCCCAGTGGTGGTGCTATTCTCTTCAGCACGGTCACGATATCCACGTGTTTCACGCAGCCACGTGCCTCGGGATCATACTCGGACCAGACTCTCACGTACTCGTCCAGATGATGGGGGCCAAGAATTGACCAATCACGTGTCAGGTAGTCAAAGTTGTCCATGATGACAGCGACGAACAAGTTTATAATCTGAAACACGGCAAAAAAAAAAATGTATTGAGAGGAAAAATATAACAAACATACTGTGGAAAACTTGATAGCAACGCTATCTAAATTAAGCTTCTTACCAAAAACGAACAGATAGAGTAGAAGGACACAAAATAGAAGTAGGCGAAGTCGGACCCGCAGAGTCCCGAAGCTTCTTGCGGGTCCGCCAGTGGGTCGCACTTCACGTCATCCCTATTCGTACAAGCTAACATGATTTGTTGCCAGTTTTCTCCAGTGGCAGACCTGGGGAAAAGTAGAGAAACAAACGAATTGCAGTTTAAGAATCTACCGTTTCCAAAAGATTGTAGACAACATAAAACAGGCAAAATAATGTAAAGTGACTCTCAAGGTGCACAGAATATCATACAACAAAAACTAAAAATCTAGAAAATAGAGCGGTTTGCAAATGAGTGTCGTAAAACCGAAACGTTAAAGAATCTGACCCACCCAGTTTGCATTGCGCGCCTACGTTGGTTCATCCGCCATTTTCAGGGTCCCCGAAAGTCCATACTGTATTGTAGATGAGAAATTCACTCGTGCAAGATATGCTTGCCCAAATATGGAATAGAGCCGTATCATAACAATAAGAGAAGCGCGCAATGCAAACTGGGTGGGTCAGACTCTTTAATCCAATGAACCAATCAGAACACAAAGCAAATACATGTAGCGGGCGCCAAGCGCGGGAAAACGCGTGCGAGTACGTCACGTGCACGATTGGTTTTTGTTTTGCTTCTGATTGGTTGATAAAGTGGCGGCAGATTTTTTAGCCAATCACAAGGCGTAGCAATGCAAAACCAACTCAATTGAAAACCGCTCATCGTACCACCAATGTGAGTGAGTGAGTGAGTAAGTTAAACAAATGTCAGGTAACGTTTTCGTTACCTGAAAAGCACCATTAGAGACTGCGGGAAGGTCTGAAAGTTGTTATTTCTGGTGATTTCCGTGTCCGAGTCCAGAGCGATACGACCAAACATCTGCAAGAAAACAAATTAAAAGTTGGACTAATGACGTTCAAAATCAAAACACGCAAAGAACCAACAAAGGACGTGCATTCGGCACCAAACTCGGAAAAGCGTGGAGCTGATGCCGTGGTCTTATAAGTAGCAACCCAGCCTTCCGCGCGACGTCTGGGAGGGAGCAGGCGGAAAGTGACGTCACCGATTAAGGTGAAAAAACCCCAAAGCCTTCAGTGGGGTTTTGCAATAGCCCATTTCCGAGTTGCTCTTCGCCGGGCCTTTTCAAACCGAGGTCAAGTGCAAAACCATTTATATGAAAATGAGTTTTCTTTCACATGCACTTGGCCTCGGTTTGAAAAGGAGGCTAAGAGCAACTCGAAAATGGGCTATTGTAGGCTATTTTTCCCAGCGAGTTAGCTTACAGGTCGGTCCCTAAGCGGGCATTTCATTTCATTTCAGGTTTAAGTCCACTTTCGTGGTATTACAATAGGATCTGAACAAGTGCTGATCTCACCTGCATTCCAATTACAGCATAAATAAAGAACATCATGACTATCAAAAGAGCCACATATGGTAGGGCCTGCCACAAACAGAAAACGACAATAAGAGAAATTTAGGATAGCAGTGTGTCACGGAAAAAAATCATGAATGTCATACAAGTTTTTAAACTTGTATGACGAATCTTAACTAAGAGAGTCAAAATCTGTAATTATCATACTATTGCAGTTTTTAGTTTAATGTTAGCCATTCTTGACATTATTTTGTAAGTTAGTAGTTTCAACTCAGTATACGTTCTATTTCTATCCATTTCTATCGAAGTTAAACACCTTTGACACTTAGATAACGTGCATGTAAAGAACTGTCACAAACAAAAAACAGGAATGGGACAAATGCTTGATAACAGCGTGACGAATACATACATACTTTATTGAGGCTCCCTTCAACAGGGAATGTGTCACGCAACAACAACAAAAACATGAACGCCCCCCCCCCCTTCCCCTACCCCTCCCCCCTACCCCCCCCCCCCCCCCCACCCCCCACAATTTTATAATCAATGATGCTCACCTGGAATGACTTGATAAAGGTCCACAGAAGAGTCTTAATCCCAGACCCCTGGTTGAGAAGTTTCACAAGACGCAAGGCTCGAAACAAACGAAAGAATCCAAACGCAAACATTTGCTCGCTCTGAGGAAATAATGGGTAAATAATAAAAAGAATGCATGTTAGACCACATTATACTCCTGTAAGTTAAACATTAACTTACAGGAGATAAAAACAACAATTAAATAAAATACAAACTTTCACTTCCAAATGGTGCCCAGGTGCAAACCTTTCAAATCTTTAACCATTTTCACGAATAAATAAACTTAGTAACAAACAGTACCACAGATTAACATTGAATAGTCACACTTTAAAATTTCAATCACGGACTCCAAAAAATAGACCAGTGGCTCGCCTACCAGCGGAGTTCTCAAGGCCTTGCTCACTAATGTCATAGAGAAAACATTTGAACGTACTGCTCAATAGCTTTCAATTGAATGGTCACACCATAAAGATTTTATCCACAAACTCAAAAGTTAGAACCACCTTGTACAGCGAAATAAACAGCACCACAGGAAAGAACTGCTCAAAAGCTCCCATTTGAATGGTCACACTTTAGGATTTCATCCACAGACACAAACGTAAGAACCACCTTGGACATTATAATAAACAGCACCACAGGAAAGTACTGCTCAGTAGCTTTCAATGGAATGGTCACACTTTAGGATTTCATCCACAGACTCAAACGTAAGAACCACCTCGTACAGTATAATAAACAGTACCACAGGAAAGTACTGCTCAGTAGCTTTCAATGGAATGGTCACACTTTAGGATTTCATCCACAGACTCAAACGTAAGAACCACCTCGTACAGTATTATAAACAGCACCACAGGAAAGTACTGCTCGATGGCTTTAAAATGAATGGTCACACCGCAGGATTTCATTCACAGAATCGAACGTTAGAACCACCTTGTACAGCAATGAGCATAGTAAACAGCACCAGTTATTATTTGAAAAATAAATCGTTGTTGTTGTAGAGGAAAGTATTGCTCCATAGCTTTCATAATAAACAGCACCGTATAATTAAGCACCATAGGACAGCACCGCTCAACGGCTTATTAAGTAATTCATCGACTTACTCAAACTTGAGACTAACATGGTTCAGGGATTGGTTCTTCACGGAAAAGGCCAATAAATAATGTCCAGTGTTCTTCAAATGTATAATTGGCAATATTCAAATGAAAATGGGTGTGTAAAATGGATTGTATGTTGAGTTTTAAATGACTACTCGGTGAAGTTTAAAGATCATAACTAATAGTTTAAATGTAATATTTACATGTAGCAGTGGTTTTATTGAACACATGACAGGAGAGTTGAATTATTATTATTATTTTATTTTATTTTTTTTTTGCAGTTAATTATTTAATTTTTTCATTCACTCGTGAGGTCCTACAACCATTTCTAAAAGCATTTAAATTTTAACCTCCTTACTCCATTTACTCGTATGAAACTACAACCATTTCTAAAAAGCATTTAAATTTTAACCTCCTAACTCCATTTACTTGTGTCGCACTGCAACCATTTTTAAAAGCAATTTATATTTACCCCCATAACGCCAGGTTTAATTTACATCTTTAAACCGGCGTTTATCAGCAGTGACTCAAAAAGAAATGCTAAACATTTAACTATATTAAATGATCATTATTGATGTATATGTTTAGTAAAAGAAATGCTGTGTTGTTTTTTATGTTCTTACAATTCTTTGCACATGTCCGTCGGAGCTACTTTCCATTGCTAATTCCAGCTCCGAAATACCTCGATGTCGCCGGAAAACGTCCTAGAAAGTAAAGTGTTCTTTCCCCTTAACGTGATTTAGCAAGCATTTAGTACCCTTTATCAAGCCTTTAAAGCAAAGTTTTAAAAAAATAAACGAATGAATAAAAATGTTGTGGACGTTGGGCGGTTTTGTGGTTAGCGCGTCGCTCGGCGCCTCCTAGGGCCGTTGCACAAGCGGTTACGTCGGACGCGTTTACTCAGGGGTACATTTATACGTCACTTGCAAACGTTTGGACGTAATTGGGGTATTTTTTAGTGTTGCGGAAACTATCGTTAGTCATCTATTGTGTTGCGCCTAATAAGGAGTGCGCTTATGTGACTGACTTTACACGTTAATGTCGGGATGTAATACTCGCTAACGTTCAGGGTCAAGCCCAAATCATACCGTCCAGAAGGATGTCGGACACCTTATTGAGACTTACATAACGGAGTAACTGGTTAGCTTTCAGTTGAGGTTAGGGGTAGCAGTTTATATAGTTAAATTTAGGACTAAGCAACCCGAGAAGCTAGGTGGTACAGTGGTACAGTAGGCTATGTAAGCCTAAGCCTAGCTGAGGTCACAAGTTCAATCCTGAGTGGGGATTTTAGATTTCCTTTTTTACGCTTAAAAATTTATTGAAAATAAAATTCAAGTGTCGACATTACGTTATATAAGTCTCGATAAGGTGTCCGACGTCCTTCTGGACGGTATGATCTAGGCACAACCAACGTTCAGCTGGTGCTACTCACTCCAACCTTCCGATACCACGCAGCTCTTTAGAACCTCTAATATCATTGGATCTGAGTATCACGCAGCTCTATTGTTTTCAGGGCTAGGGTCCATTCTTCTGAGTTTGTTCTACTAAGTTCGGCGTGCGTCCGACGCTCGTCGAGATAATTACGCCTGACATAAGGATGAACGACCGACCGAAGACCAGGTGGTTTGACCGACTTTAATGCAATTCACAACCGGCCCATGGTCTCTGCCATAGTGTAAATAACCTTCACAAGCGCCATACTTCGGAAAATTCGCGATAAACTATCATCAAATTCATGGTAGTCGTGTTATTCGTAGCCATTTTATGTTACCAGAGTGAAAGCTAAGCCATGCTCTACCGCGGTCAAACGTCCGAGGAGTTTTTCGTTTTATATAGTGGAATTTTATTTAATATTAAATGGAAATATGGGCAAGGATGTATAAAAAAAATTAGTTGACGTTACTATCTTTTAATTTTTCCCAAAATTATGAGCTTTTTTCCGTTGAAAACTGACCAAAACTCTCTGCGCCTGATCAAAATTACGTTGGCAAATGACGCCGACAATTCTGCAGTTCACAGTTTTTAAACGCTTAGATCTTTTTTAGTAAACTTTCAAAACGTTTGGTTAATTGACAATGTATTGGCAATATATTATACTTTAAACAGTGAAAATGACAACCTTAACTTTTAAGTACTTTGCTTAACTTTGGCAAATTTCTCTCGTTTGACCGCGGTTAAAAGCCATGCAGGCTTAGCACTCTCTAGACAACGAGTAAAATTGTTTACTTTAGAGGTTTGTTTTTAACATTTTAAAACCGAAAATGTTTAGTCGCTTAAATCACTTTAATTGTTAATTTAACCCGCTACAAACTATGGTTCAAGGAATTTTAAACTTCAGTGGCTATTGACAACGATCGTTCCGAACAGCGGACAAATATCGGAAAACTAAGTGTATTTTTAGCTTAGACATATACAGTCGGTTAAGTGTGATACCAAGAAATGGACAACTTAACAAAAAGCTGAATGAATCAAGAATGTGTAATGCATCGTACGTTTTTTAGAAAGTTTTGAGAAATTTGGCTGCCTATATTTTCAAAATGAAGGACGTTACGCTAAAAGTCAACGTAAACCTGTCTTGTAGCGGTTTTCAATTGAGTATCAAAAGTAATTTCGCTATTGCTTTGGTTTTGCATTGCTACGCTGTCGGCTTTGTGATTGGCTAAAAAATCTTGCTCTACGTTATCGACCAATCAGAAGTAAAATCAAAACCAATCGTGACTCGCTCGCACGCGTTTTCCCGCGCTTGGCGCCGGCTACATGTGTTTGGTTCGAGATCTGATTGATTCATTGGATTGTCTGCCTCTGTTTTGATTGGCCAGAGTGATTACTTTGGTTTTGGTTTTACGACACTCAAATGAAAAGCGCCCTATGTAGTAGCAACTGTGTTCAGGGGGAAAAATCGTCCCTGAATAAACCTCGGCATTGCATCTGCCAGTGGGTGCATTTTGTACTCACCGAAACCTCATTCATAGTAATATCAATAATACTTCCAACCACAATGATGAAGTCGAACAGATTCCATCTGTCTATAAAGTAGTTCTAAAAAACAGAAAAATAAGAGTTAGTTTGAGCTGTAAGTATAGATGTTAGCAACGGAGTTGGAGGAGGGATGCGGGAGGGGCATGGTTGCGGGGGGCAGGGGGCAAGGCTTCGAAACTTCCCACACACCCATACCTTTCTAAAAGCATCATCCTTGGTTAACGCCACTTTCTCTTTTGTTCTCTCCTCGCTTTATATCACGTCAAAATGCTGTTTTACCCCTGGCTTTCGCCGCTATAGCTTCCATTGTCCATCACCCCCCCCCCCCCCCCCCCCCCCCCCCTTTCCATCTCCCAACAAGATGCACGCGTCCAGTAAACCGCGCCCAATACTGCTCTTGACAGCCAGTGCTACACAGGCAACAATAACTCCAACCCTGTACTACTCCGTGACGGATCCAAAGTCCATCGTAAGAGAGGAGTGGGGTGGGCGAGGAGTGAATTATTGGGGGGGAGTGAGAGAAAAATATTTAGCCATTGGAAAAATTTGCTTTTGCAAAGTGAATAGAGGAGTGAAGGAGTGAATAAGAGGGGGAAGGGGAGAGGGAGAGAGAAAATGTTAGGAACTGATAAAAACGTTCGGCCTTTTGGTCCTTATATTTTTTGCAAGATTGTGGGGGGGAGGGGGTAGGCCCTCGAGCTTCTCCCTATATCCACCACTGCTACTAAAAAAATGATTCTTACCTTGGGTTTAAAAGCTATAAGCTTGAGAATGCTTTCCAAAAGAAACACTGCTGTGAATCCGATATTGAAGCCATCCAGCACTCGGGTGTAAAGTTTAGGCTCCTCGTAGTACTGTTAGAAAAGGAAAAATACCAAGTTCAGAAACGAGCCTCAAAGGATCATTCAAATACACCCGGATGTGGGGGGGGGGGGGGGGGGGGGGGAAGGGGGGTAGCACTTCCGTATTCGGCCATAAAGTGGGAGAATTGCTGGATAGAGTATGGTTTTTAGGTTCTTCTGTCTTAGACTGAGTGTACAAATTACTGGTCTTAAAACAAGTTATAATATGAGCGTACGGCCCCGCTTACGCAATCCTACAGAAAATAGAATCGCAAGGTGACGTGAGCCGGTCCGGAAAAAGCCGTCCCGTCCCGCTCGAGTTTAAGTGACCTCGCACTGCACGACTATTCTTGTATTTTCTAGTCATATTATTAAATACTTATTGACTGAGTTAGGTCAGGCCGGATGGGAAAATATTTGGCTCTCGAGCCAAATATTTTTCCGTCCGGTCCTCCCACTCAGTCAATAAGTGCATGGTACCCTTTTGGAATAGGCAAAAACAAAAAACTGTTGCCAGATGCATTTTCGACTTTTACGTTTGCACGAAAAGTTGAATCGGTTTCTACTTTCTGCAACCATTCTTTTCGAGTTGCACGACAAAAAAACGTGTAACACGAGTACCTGCAGCTTTTTGTCGAAACAATTTTTTTTTTTTTGCGAAACAAATTCCACGACAATTGTCACGTGCAACAGGGTCTTTGTGGCTCAGTCAATATCAAGGCTGGCCAAACGCTGCTCAGACAAAAAAAAAACAATCGGCAAACATCGACACCGGCAACGGCACAAGGCAAAATCCCGTTTAAGTGTCCCTGTGACCACTAGCGTGGCGACACTGCGTGAATCTCGTGACATCTCAACGAGTTACGCAAGGTGTATATTAGCAGTGGCATAATTGCACATACCTGCATCATAAGGACGACAGTGTTGCAGACAATAAAGGCGAAGATGAGGTACTCGAACGCCTGTGACGTCACCACACGCCATATATGGAACTGGAGGCGGTTGTCAGGAATGTACCGTTTCAAGGGTTTGGCCTTGAGAGCGAACTCAATACATTGGCGCTGATGGAGTGAAAAGAAAAGACATTCAACGGAAAGAAATTCACTTCGCCCATACGCAAACCCATCTACAACAAACTTCCCACTCAGGTCAGCAGGTAATCAAATCTAACAACAAACTTGCTGCACAAATAAGAAAGTTAACTAGCTGCAGTTCAAGGTGAAACGCTTCGAAATCGATTGCAAGTATGTTACGGGGCAGTACGTAGCTAATACAAGGTCTTCTCTGATTGGCTGAGAAAACAATAGAACAAACAACAGAACAATGGACCCAAGCCCTAAAAACAATAGAGCTGCGTGATACCCAGGTCCGATAAGAGGTTCTTAGAAAGAGCTGCGTGGTATCTGGATGTTACACGTTATGTAAATACGTTTTTGCTCAAATATACGCCAAGGGCTGTTATTACAAACTTAGTTACCTGAAAGAGGCGTTAATTCAATCAAAGGCTCCTATGAGTAAGCTCGTGAGTACTAACACCCCACCCTTCTCTCCCTACAACACCGTCCCCATGGGTAAGGTAGGTGACCATTACATATCGCGGGCTCAATGTAACAGCCGATCGAGCGAGGATACAACTCGTTCAACTCTACGCGTATTCAGGAGTTAAAAATAAAAGCGGCCAATCACCCACAGGTAGTTTCACGTCACCTATAAACAGCAATGTTTGCCAACCTGGTTCTTGTCGAGTTCACATCCCTTGAACTCTTCTTCCCCTTCGCTTTGAAAAGTGACGATCACAAAACCGACGAAGATGTTGACCATGAAAAACGCGATGATAATGATGTAGATGATGTAGTAGATGGCGACCCAGGGACGGTTGTTTTGGTGGGGTCCTTGATCCGGTGTGGTCGAGTCAATCGAGTTCTCCAAGATACTGCAAAACAAACACTTTTGTAAGTACAGTCAACTCTCTCCGAGATGGACACCATCTAGTCTGAGGTGTCGGCCGCTTTCTCATCCTACTCCCTGTGTGGTAGTGAGCGAGAGAAAGCTCTCTCACTACCCCACAAGGCGTAGGGCGAAAAAGCGGACGACACTTCAGACTAGACGCCGTCAGGACCGGCACCAACCGTCCGTCTTAGAAAGGTGTCCGCTTTATAGAGAGTCAAGGTAACATGACTCCAGTATTTTTAAACAAGTACTCTAGTAAAGTAGACAGTAAAAACAAGTATCGCGCCACTTTCTCGACCAATCAGAAGTAAAACCAAAATCAATCGTGACTTGCTCGCACGCGTTTTCCCGCGCTTGGCGCCGGCTACATGTATTTGCCACGAGTTCTGATTGGTTCAATGGATTTTCTGCGTCCGTTGTGATTGGTCGGAGTAATTACTTTGGTTTTGATTTTATGACACTCGATTAAAAACCGCTCTATAACACTGCAAATTTACTCACCCTGGCCACCCCTCAAAGGTCATGACGGTAAAGAGTGTCAGCATGGCGTTACCAACATTGTCAAAGTTAAAGTCGTGACCTTTCCATTCTCTTTGGTTTACCTGCCAGCAAGAACAACGCGGTTAGAAAATCAATGTAGAGTAATGAGAAAAAGTTTTCATGCGTATTAACATTCCACAGAACAATGATTTTTGGATGAAAATGTAAAGAAAAAAGAGCTCTTAAAAAGATTTATTCAAAAACGTTTAAAATACCGGTAAGCCAAATAAACAGTTTTGGAGTAGTCTGATATCCTAGGTTAAGCGTGACTAGTGGACCTCGCTAAAACTATTGCACTATGTAGTGTACGTGACCTGATTGAGCTGTGCGTGACTAGTAGGATCATGATGCGTGAAAAGTCGATGTCTGACCACTTGTGTAATGCGAGCCGCGATAAATATGCGTGACTGTATACGTAAAAAGTTTAATGTTGCCATGCGTGACAGTAGAAAACGAATGCGTGACAGTGGAAAAAAAATGCGCGACAATAAGCTTTGTAAGAACTTTCAGTCCTACCACAGGGTTAGACATGCCAGGTCCTTTAAATTCCACAAATGTGCCCCTGAAGGAAAGAATATTGAACTAGATTAAATCAACATCAATGCTGGCTTTCTCGTCAAACCTGCGTTACAATAGTCTCCTATAAGGTACCCCTCATTAGGATTGTCACTTGAGGAGGAGTGTTGCGTGACCACCCACCTCGAAGACCTTATTGATACTTATATGACGGATTAACTGGTTAGCTTTCAGTTAAGGTTAGGGTTAAGAGTTTTAGGCGTAAACAACCAGAGAAGCTGCAATCTTGGACATTTTGAATGAAAAATTAAGACCCCCTACCCCCCCCCCCCCCCCCCCCCCCACCCCCAGTTTAGTGATGGGAAAATGGCGCGTTTTGGTTTTCGCGCGAATCCATCATTGAATGGGGGAGGGGGGGAGGGGAGGTGTTATTTCTTTTTATTCCGTCCGAGATTGTAATCTTGGACATTTCGAATGAAAAATTAAGACCCCCCCACCCCCCCCCCCCCCCCCCGTTGGGGGGGCAAGGGGGGGGGGGGGGGTGTTATTTCTCTTTTTAAAATACTTCATGAATTCTCGAACCATAATTAGATTTCAACAATTTGCTGACTAGGAGGATACAAGGGTTATGAAAATACGTCATTTGTCTCCTCAAAGTCATACAAAAATCGCTGACAGCATAGTCTGCGCCGCAGGCACAAATAGTAGCGCGCGCCTCTCAAAAATCGCGTCCTATATTACGCTTTGCGCCTGCTACGTACGCTACGATAATTGAAAATTTTGCAAACAATGTCTTACTGGCAGTCTTCCCTTGAGTCCTTTTCTGGGTCAGTGCAATAAAAGAACGTTCCCTACAAGAAAAACAGAAAAAAAAACCTTTAAAAAAATACTGCGGGAGTGCTTTAGTCAAACCACCTTCTTATCACGGCTTCTTATTTTTGACCCGGCAAAGCTAACGACGATAAAGGGAGAGTGTTTTTATGATTATGGCCAAGAGCGTGCTTTAATTCGTTGCAATAGGAAGAGAAAATCGTTACAAGTGATGACAGCAAAGAAATATTAACTAAATTCCACAAGAATGGCAAAAAGTGATAGAAGCAACGAAATGTTAAATAAACAGACAAAATAACTGTCAGAAAGGCCAGAATTCCACAAGAATGCAAGTTTGATTTCTTGACCGCCTGTCACGAAATCAAATTCGATGAACTGTAATCCACTTCCATCCTTGTAATCCTGCACTTTATCTCCAAACTACCGTTTCTGTTTCGCTCTATAGAATGTTTTTATTCAATCTAGTTGTATATTTGGTGGCATTGGCGATATGGGCCATGGCTCGTGTACGACGACTGTATTGTGATGTGTTGTGTTAGGTAGTGTTAGGTTTTGTATTGTATTGTATTGTATTAGGTTTTATGACGTCAGTCAGGTCGTCGTACATGAGCCATGACCCGGCGACATAACAAGGAAATAAGCTAAGCGATATTTTGTTATCGGCAGGATAGTGTCCCATTAATTTCTTATATCATTTTTGAGGCCCGTCGTCTATCATATTAAAACGTTGTTCAGTAGCTCAGTTACTCAAGTTATAGCCTGAGGTTTTAATTGAGATTTTTGTTTATTAAAGAGTGGCTTAGAGTGTGATAGATGCTTTACCACGTGTCTTATTTTGACCAATAACGTGAGGGAGAAATCTTAAGTGGCTTCTAACATTGTGAGGGTTCCCTGTGGCACACCGCATGCACAGGCTCCTACCTTCCACAGCTGAACGCCAATAACAGCAAACAAAAAGTTAAAGAGCATCGTCACAAGCATGATATTCCAGATCGTTTTCACGGCTACAAAGACACACTGTACAACATGCTTTAAAAACAAAAAAAATAAAGAAAGAAATTAATGATTCACTGAGGCTATGCATTAACGTAGTGGATGGACGTAAAAGTTGCCAACACGAATCTTTTCACGAGGCTTCCGTAGTCAGAAGAGAGGGATGTTTTACCTTCAGTCCCTTGGCTCTGTTTATCGCCCTCAGAGGTCTCAAGACCCTCAACACCCTGAGAATTCTCACCACAGAAAACTGCGAGTCCCTGAGAAAAAAACAACAGGTGTAGCAGAAGTTAAACTTCACCCTAACCTTTTACCACCCAAAAGCGTTAAAAGTGTTTCGGCAGAAAGGGTTGGTGTAAAATAAACGGGAACTAAACTTTGAACCTTTTGACTCAGGGTTCTACAAATGCAAAACTCAACACTTTTGCAAACTTTTTACCGGATCATTTCCATAGTTTCCAGTCGTGGAAAGAAAATGGGTGATCAGAAACTGCTCAAAAATTGTAGAAAACGAAATTCTGACGAACGGGCTCAGACTTTAGCAATGTGAAGAGCCCTGACAAAACACAATACATGTACGTTTTTAAAACTAAAAATTATTTTTCCCACGGCGAGAAGTATGGCGTGACAACCTAAATAACGGTTGCGTATACTAAATTGTAAGCGTTTAATTACACATGATTCTTTGTGACTCCGTGTTCAACTATGTCAGCCATCTTACCTCACGCAATAAAATATAATATCAATCGTTGTTGATTTATAACATGGTTTCCGAAGTTGGATACAAGGCGTTGTAAACATTGTTGGCGACATTATTGTTCACAACGCCTTCTATCCCACTATTTCCGACACCATGCCATGTAATAAGTCAACAACGATTGATATTCTATGTCATTGCGCGAGGCAAGACGGCTGACATAGTCGAACACGTAGTCACAAAGGATCATGGGTAGTTAACGCTTTCCAACAATGCATGATTGGTAACAAACTTACCTGAGGGAGATCGAGATTACAGAAACAGATACCACTAATAAATCCAGAAGATTAAAGGCGCTGCGGCAAAAAGAGCCCTTGTGAAGGATAAGTCCGTACGCAACAAACTGAAAAAAGACGTCAACACAAAGTGAATTTAGCAACACTACACGTCCACATAAAGAAGGGGTAAAGGCTAAGGGCCATGACACTATACCGTAAAATTAGAGTTATCGTAACGTAGAATAGTGACCTTACTTTGCAGGGCCAAAAATGGTGTGACTAAGTAAATATAGCGTGACGTTATAGTTACCCAACTAGTTTAGCTTTTTAGTTATTTTGGGTAACCAGCTACTGTATCTATTTTTAATTTATATATTATGTATATGTTGTGGTGCAATTTTGTCCTTGGTGCAAATTTTATTTTCCTTTGTTTTTGGGTATGAAAATAGGACAATCACATGACTTTTGGAGGGCATATAGTTTATTTGTGGCCCGAGTAGCATCATTTGCGCCCGAGCGGAGCGAGGGTGCAAATGATGCTACGAGGGTCACAAATAAACTATATGCCCTCCAAAAGTCATGTGATTATCATTATTATCAATACCAAGGCCAAATCGTACAAATTCATTTAATAAGAAAAAAAGAAACAGGGCCGTAAATGCGTTTGCAGCCCGTCAAATTCAATATCGCCCGCCACTCACGCGTGTTTTCTCGAAGGCAGTTTCTTATTTGACCGCGTATATTGATAATAATATATGATAATGTATGACAATGAGTTTTAAACAAAGGAAAATAAAATTTGCACCAAGGACAAAATTGCACCACAACATATACATCTTTGTAATTTTACAGTACGAATAAACGCTGTTGTTGTTGTTGTTGTTGTTGTTGTACCTTGATAAGAATTTCCAGTGTGAAGACGGAAGTGAAGAAATAGTCAAAGTAGTTGAGAACCTGAAGGGGAGAAAGAAAAAACAAGCCGATGTTGAAACAAAAAAGACCTGCGTACTGCCTCCTACTTTTTCTGCAATTTACAGACGAGGATCTACAATAAGCTTACCTGATTTCGCTTTGCGCTTGCGTTGAGTGGATCTTCCGCTGCCAACAGAATACTGCTGACGATGATGAGAATTAACACAAAGTTCACAAAGTACTTGTTGGTGGCGATCTTGTAGCAGATGACCCGGATTCTGAAAACGAGACGTATTAAGCCGGGGCCAAACGAGAACGAGAGTTGACAACAAGCTTTCGTTTAGCCCGAGACTCTCTCTCGGCGACTCTCACACGCTCTCGGTAACTTTCGTGCGCTCTCGGCGACTCTTGTGTGCTCTCGGCGACTCTCGTGCGCTCTCGAAGAATTTGCATCCGCTGAAATTTTCATTGGAGTATAAATGTGAATTCTGAACTCTCGCTCTTGTTTGGCCCGTGACTCTCAAGCGCTCGGCGACTCTCCTGCGTTCTCGGGGACTCTCGTGTGCTCTCAGCGACTCTCGTGCGCTCTCGAAGAGTTTGAATCCGCTCAAATTTTTATTGGAGTATAATTATGTGAATTCTGAACTCTCGCTTTCGTTTGGCCTCCACTCTGAGACGCCCTCATTGACTCTCTTGCACTCCCAGAGAGTTTAAACTCTCGTCAACTATCGCTCTCGTTTGGCCCGGACATAAAAGCTATTTTCTTTCGACAGGTTTTAAAACAAAACCAGAGCGCATAGTGTCTGCAAACTAAGACAAGACATTATCTCAATCTGGTGTAGAAATATGCATTGTCACAACTGATTTATACTACTCACATGTTTGTTGTGGAGAAAACAAATAAAGCAGACTCTGGAGGCATGGGCGCATAATCGATATCCTCTGTAGAAACTCCACTCACGCTTTCATTGTCTAAAAAAATCAAATTATAATCATTACTACAAAAGTGCTTAATAGACAGGAGAGAATGTTGACGGTCACCGACAACAGAAGAAAGAGGATGTCAAATACGAGCGTCAAACGTAGAAATATAAATGGGATACTCTTTTAGTAAGCAAACCTCGACTCAGTCTACGTAGCAGGTGCCGGTTTGTATATAGAGCGCGATTTCGTGTGCCCTCGCGCGCACGTCCGTCCGCGCACGTCCGTCCGTGCACGTCCGTCTGCGCACGTCCGTCCGCGCACGTCCGTCCGCGCGCTCTATTTAAGCCGGGCTAACCTCCACTACAGAAAAACAGTAAGGAAATGAGTTGACTCTTTCAATCTCATAGATGAACCTTCGCTCATGTAGTATAGTTTTATCTTTTTGCGTTTTTGTGTCAAACCTTGTCCAATTTTTACCATCCACCGTTTCATATTAGTCCATTGATTGCGTTTGTCTGCAATTTGAAACCAGTACAGATTTACAGCTGTTCACTTAAATTTGGTATGAAAGGAGTTGATTAAAAATTAACCACCGTAAAACGATTCAAAGGCTGACATTGTGGGCGTAAGCGCTTCGTCATAGTGAATTATATTGACGAAGGACTAACACTCGAAATGACAGCTTTGGAATCTCTTTACGGTGGGAATTTAATAAACAACTTTGTTAATACCGATTTTTAGTGTTTGACTTTCCCACCGACGCAGAACCACAGTTTTTTTTAGAAATAAACCCGATCATTAAAGCGAATAAGAAAGGTTTTAAGTGTTAGTTATCACAGTGATCGCCTCGAGTAAAGAGTCCGAGCTAAGAGGCTACAAAAACTCAAAATGCCTACTGTTTATTGCGGTTTTTGATCCTCCGGCCTCTGAATGCTCAGATGATTGAGCCTCAATGTCGTTGTGTGACGTTGTCTGCAGTTTAAAGAAAGATCAACTCAGCAATTTGAAAAGGTTTTAAATGGTTCTTAAATATGATATAAGAAAAAAAGGAATATTTTCAGCGGCAGAACGTTCCCCGCGGCTAATCAAGAAAGGACTGCAAGAACTCTACAGCATTTACTTGAACTTACTCTGACAACACCATTTCCATTTAAATTGCCTGTGGAATGAATATCTTGCGTGGACTTGTCGATCGTCCTGGAGACAAAGAAAAAGTAAACTGTCTTTAAACGTTCTTAATTATCTCAGGACTTCAGAAGCACCTCCTTTTCTTCTTAACACTTTCACTCCCAGAGTCAATTATGGAGACATGTAGTGTAGTTCTATCTTTTGAGTCTGTTGACGAAATCCTATGGTGTGACCATTCGAATGAAACCTCATCAGCAGTATTTTTACATGTAACTATTTGTTTGTCAGTATTTTTCACAATAAAATTTTGAATTTTACTTGAATTTTGAAATTTGGCACTCTTGGGAGATATTCGTTTCCCGACTGCATCAAGGATCACACAGTAAGACGAAACTCTACAACTATCTTTCCCATTCCCCTGATGCAAAATTCAGCTCTTACACATTTGACGGTGAGGCAGAACTGTGATTGTGCACCACTGCTCCATCCACGCCCACATTGCTTTGCGACTGAATTGAACCTTTGAGTTTTTGCCGCTTTTCCTTCTTCTTTCTCTTCTCCTCTTCCATCTCTGTTAAATTCTCGGCATCGGCCAGGTTATCAACGGCAATGGCCAAGAATACATTGAGAAGAATGTCTAAAGTAAGTCAAGGAATGTTTAACAGACCGTGTTTTCAGTTGAACACCCGTGAAGGCCAGTCAGTGTTACGGCTGTCAATTAAGGCGTATCAATACAACGTTTAGTTAGGCCTGTTGGCCATGTGCCACATTGTCACAGCTGTTAACAAAAATGAAACAGTGATGAAAAATTTATTGAAAACCTTGACAAAGGCAAAAACAAAAGAAATAGGTTAGGTATGTTAACAGCAGTTTTCAATTGAGTGTCGAAAGTAATTATTTCCGTAATCGTATCAATAACAAAATTCTTGATTGTGATTAGTCATCCACGCGCCAATTTCTTACGTAATTGGCGCGCGGTCACGTGGGTGTCCAATTACAGCTATCCAATTACAACTTTTTGTAATTGGATAGCTGTAATTGGACACCTACGTTGCGCGCGCGTCAATCAGGTGAACTTAAATGGGTTCTTTTTCTCGCTGTTTCCTCCTGCTTTCAAACTGATAGAAAATATCCTTAACGTTTTGAGTACAAAAAACTCCACATAGACTTTTTAATCTCGAATTTTGTTATTGATTCGATTAATTAGTTCAATTACTATTGCTAATTGCTTTGATTTTGCGTTGCTATGCTTTGTGATTGGCTAAAGAATCTCGCGCCACTTTTTCAACCAATCAGTAGTAAACCAAAACCATTTTCGAATTGTTCTCACGCGTTTTCCCGCGCTTGGACACTCGGAGCGCTCGTGAAATGGTCTACGGAAAAATGAAGTTTTTAAAATGGCGTAAAAAGATGGACCGCACGAAGGCGCAAACGCATAAAACTATTGTTTCTGTTATGGCTTTTTGGTTTTGCTACCGCTGTGTTTTAATTGTTGTTGTTTTCATTGTTATCCTTGCTTATGCTCTTATTATTTCTTACGAATGATTACGGCCCCAAAGGATACAGTTTCCAACTACAACAAGAAAGATGAAGTACATGATGGGCAGGACAGCGGCGGCTTCACCAATACCACCCCATGAACGAATACCATCATACATGACTGCATTCCAGTCCTCCCCCGTCAGAATCTGGCGAGAAAAAAAAAAGAAAGAGACTGGGTAAGCTGAGTTGGTAGAACTCCAGTATGCAGAGCTTGAGGGTCGTAGCACAGGCTTACCATCCTCTATTTGTGTGGAGTACTGTGCAACTGTAATGGCCGCATCGGTTTATCAAACTAGCCTTACAAAAGGCGAAAATTAGGGCTCTTAAAACTGATGAAAGTGAAATAAAATCTCTCAAAATCACTGCCGTACTGTTTAACTTTGTTTTTCTCTGTTTATTTTGGCAATTTGAAGTTCGCGAAAGCGGTATTTTCAAAATAACGGTTTTGTCGCCCAAAAACAAACAGCTACTTCTTTAACAACGTCCAGAAACGTCTGTGAAGGTGCCCATTGTAGAGACTGCAGAAACATAAATTTTAACTTTCAACATGGACAAATTCAACACCACAAATTTCACTTTTAAATAGACAATGACGAATTAGTATTTCCTTACCTGAAAAACTGTTATCACTGCCCTCCAGAAGGAATCAAAATTGCTGCGCGGAATTTGATCATCGTCCATATTGAACCTTTGAGAAAACAGAACAAATCAACAATCATGTATCGCGTTTTGCAAGTGAAATAATAGTTGAATGAAAAGCGTAAAACCGGAGTGTGCGTAAACATCTCCTGCCCGAAAGAATGAAGTATGATCCAAAGTGTTAATATCAATTTGTTTTCTCAAACAAACAAAAAAATACAATAATCGACTTTGTTTAGCGAGGTGACATTTACCATACAAATTAAAAAAATTAAAAAAAAAAGTGTTATCTTTCAAACTTTCCTGCACGTCAAAGATGCAAACTATACGCTTGTTGCTGTTTTTCAACTGGTAAGACAATGGGGAGGGGGGAGGGGTGGAGAGAGAAGAGGGAAGGACTGATGCTCATATTAACGTTGGGCCTAATCGCAGGTTTAAAATTTCCTGTAACTAGGCATCAAAATATATTTAGGCGATAGTTTAAAGGAAACAAAAAAGTATTCTACTCATTAAGGAGAAAATATATTTTGATCATGGAAATGAAGGGGTTAAAGCACTCACTTGCCGCCAAAGATCTGCATTCCAAGCAGCGAACAAATGAGCATAAATAGAGACAGAAGTAACAGCAGACCAGCAATGGATCTCATGCTGTTCAACAGCGATGCCACCAAGTTACTTAAAGAACTCCAGTACCTAACAAAAAACACTTAAAATCAGTCACAGATCACTCAAAATGGGAGGGATTAGTAACAGGAAACCCACTCAATGGAATGGAGAATTTGGCATGTGTCACAGGACACCCACTCGTCACGGTAGACACGGGGAACTCGCTATTTAATGAAGTCATTGGACTCCTACCCACAGCTCATCACAAAAAAAAGATTTCTTACCTAGTTACTTTGAAAATTCTAAGCAAGCGAACACATCGAAGAACACTGATTCCGATGGGTCGCTGATTCATTGCTTCAACAATAGCCAGCTCGAACAAACTACTAATAACAACCTGAGAAGAAAGAATATAATCAATTAACAAAACAAATTCTCCTCTCCGCACTGAAAGGCACAACTGTATAAAGTAAACAAAATACGTTGAGAATCTTTAAGCCGATGATACACGGCGAGAACACAACGAGATGACATGACGAGAACACAAAGGAAATCACTACCGCGAAGGACGTTGGGATACCGGGTCTTAATTAGCATAGATTTTGGAGATTTTATTCCCTTGTTTTCTCCGCATTTAATGATCAGTTTGAGAAGCAGTTTGTATGAGGGTTGAAGCTAATCGCGTTCGAATTTCGTGTTGGTTGTCCTGTGGTTTATGTGCAGTAAAATTTGAGATTTTTTGGTAGACGGTCTTCTAAATGGCTGCCCCTATTGGTTTTTTTCAGGGGCTCATTTCCGGCGGAAATTCCTTCGAACGCGTCTCCATAATCTGTGATTACTGCTAGTTTATTATTAGCCAGAGCCGGGATAAATTATTGACTCGCGTAGCATATAGCACCAAAAATCATCGATTCTTGGCAATTTTGTTTCGTTATTTTTAAGGGTTTCTTTGCCAAAACGAATCGCGTGTATCAACATATGGTGGAAAGTTCGAAGCACGAACTGTACTTCACTTGATAACGAGTTTTCAGTGATTCAGTGATTCAGTGATAGGGGAGCAAGGGTGGTGTAGTGGTGTAGTGGTGAGAGCACTCGCCTCCCACCAATGTGGCCCGGGTTCGATCTTCGGTCCCGGCGTCATATGTGGGTTGAGTTTGTTGTTGGTTCTCTCCTTGCTCCGAGAGGTTTTTCTCCGGGTACTCCGGTTTTCCCCTCTCCTCAAAAACCAACATTCTAAATTCCAATTCGATCTGGAAAGAGGACCTGCACGAAAACCAGCTACGGCTAATGCGGCTTTCCTCTCTAAATATAGTTATTTCTCTAAATATAGTTATTTTATTTATTTCATTCCACGGTAATTCTTAATTTTTTGTTTCAGGAGTTTTGGATTTTTGGATTGAGTTGGAAAGTATTGAAAGAACCAAATGTTGTGGACAATCGCCCATTCACTTACCAAACAGTCAAATCTATTAAAAAGTGATGCAAAATATCCATGAAATCCTAAACAGTACATCTTGAGGAGCATCTCAACAGTAAATATACCTAAAAATAATTTATTCGCAATATCTGGAAGAAAAAAATGAGAAAATTTGTATTATTCCATAACGTGTACCATCATGTTACAAACGACAAAAACGAAAGAAAACATAACTACAAGCAGTATTGTCATGTAGTCCCGACTTGTGTATTATACTGTCAAGGATGTTCTAACATTTGAGACAGTGTTTCCATAAGACAGTGTTTCCATAAGACAGTGTTTCCATAAGTCTCATCGAACGTTATATTAAAAATTTATTGGGTTTGCTCTTTCGTGCTCTTTGGACTTAAAATACAGTCGAATCACTCCTTATGGACACCTCCATAATACGGGCACCTCGCTAATTACTGACAGTTCTCCTGGTCCCAAAGATGCCACATTTCATACAATCCCTGCCTCTTTAATTAACCCTTTCACTCCCAGAGTCAATTATGGAGACATGTAGTGCAGTTCTAACTTTTGAGTCTGTGGATGAAATCCTATGGTGTGGCCATTGAAATGAAACCTCTTTGGCAGTCCTTTTGCATGGTACCATTTGTTTTTCAATATTTTACAAAATTAAATTTGGGAATTTTCTTGAATTTTGATGTTTGGCACTCTTGGGAGTGAAAGGGTTAATACGGACACCTCTCTATTGCGGACAGTTTTCTTGGTCCCGAAGATGCCCCAATCCATACAATGAATCTCTTCCTCTATAATGCGGAAACTTCGTTGTATGTGTGTTCGTTGTAGGAGATTCAACTGTAATTCTTACCTAAAAATGTAGTTAAAAAGTCAGGTTGGCCATAATGCTCCAATGCCAATGTTAGAGAATTCAAAAATACAACTACTATGACAATCCAGTAGAAAGCTTGCGTTTTAACAGCTTTGCGTAGCTCTCTTCTTGTTCGGTGATGCCATCGTTTTAAAGTTTTCCTGCAAAGTAAAGAATAAGAAAATTAGCTTTCTTGCTACTTGTCAAAAAAAGTTATGTACTCAATGGAAGAGTTGTAAAAGGAAAAGAAAAAAGTTAAAGATATCCGTGAAGAGGACAGCTGGGGGAAGCATAGAAACAAAAGCGATTACTCTGCAATGATAGGAAGAACCAAATATTACTGGTATTCCTGTGCACCAACTGTAGGAGAAGAGACCATCCCAGTGTACCCGAGTCATAGCTGTATTCCTACAGTCCTTTGGACGAAATCCTGAAGTGTGAATATAAAATGAAAGCTACTGTGCAGCACTTTCCTGTGGTGCTGTTTATTGTGCTGTACAAGGTGGATCTAGGTTGGGATTCTGTGGATGAAATCTGAAGACAATACTTGTGGTGCTGTCTGTATATCAATTTGCTTAACACATTATTTGCATACATGCCAACTCTCCCGGATACCGAACGAATCTCCCGGTCTCCCGTACGGGTCACCAAATCTCCCGGATAAAAGCGACTTTGGATCTTTTCTCTAAAATAGGCTATTTTAAGCCAAATTTTCCGAAAATCCAAAAAAATGTGGTCTTTCGTCATTTACAGGTCTCAGGAATGCAGAAAATGGTACCTTTAGCGGGTAAAGCCAAAAAATTTGGCATCTCTGTATTTGGTGAACAAGGATAATAGTCTGTCTGAGGCTCAACTTCTCTCAAGTTACAACATCTGGTTCTCTAAGCCAGGGTATAATGACCTTACATGTCATCCCCTAATTCCCACAATAACACTAAAGAGAAGGAAAGTTGCAAGGCAAAAGGGAACCTGTCTTATCTTACTTTTCATTATGACACCATCCATGATGAGCGGTCTCTTGTGCAGGACTGTCCTGCCACTCACTCTTATCTGTCATCTCAATATCGTCAAGTCTTGAATGTTTTGCTGCATATGTAAAACAAGGGTGACATAATTTTTTTATTACTTGCTATTGTAATTTGCAATGAAAGAAGTAAATGATACTGTACATTTCTACAGGGTGGTCCTAACATTAGCATCTACCTTCCAAGTGTTACTGTTTATTTTGCTGTTCAAGATGGTTCTAACGTTTTTTATTGAGTTTACACGTAGATGAAATCGTTATGTGCAACCATAGGTACTGAGCAGTACTTCACTGTGGTGCTGCTCAGTTTTATATGCTGTAAAAGACGGTTCTAACTTTTAAGTCAGTGGATGAAGTCCTTAAGTGTGAATTTCTGATGATTCCAGCAAATTAGCAGAACTTTACTGAGGTACTATGCTACACAAGGTGGTTCTAACTTTTGAATCTGTGGATGGAGTCCTTGAGTGTAACCCACTGGCCATTCAAATGAATGCTATTTAGCAGCATTACAGCACTGGTTTTGTTTAACGTTTTCGGTACTCCCAAGAACAAATCACAGAAGACAGAGTCAAATTTGCCTAAGGGTTATTTGCAGACTTCAAAATTACTTCAACCCAAACTTACAAGCTTTTCTGGAACTTTTTTTCTCATCTTCCTCCTCACTCTCACTGTCACCTTCAATGTCCTCTGTTCATGCAACAAAGAAACCAAAAAACAGAAACTTAGAACAGACACCACTGAACAGATGTCAACAGCTACCTGCGGCCTACAAACAACTTGTCAACAGAACAGACATACAATAGACTGAACTCACCGACAAATTTGACTAACAATACAATGACAGAAATTACACTAACAATACACAGAGCGAAATGCACCATTCACTGACTTGAGTCTCTACAACCAATAGCATCATGGCTAAACTGACCAATGACAGCAATAACCAGACATATATACCATCAAATGACGATTCACAATTCACATGACTCTGAAGCTGACTTCCGCTCACGTTGTCGAAACATCAGTCAATGTCAACAACAACAGTTCTTTTCAGAACTACTCTTACCCGGAAGACCACAACCGACAGACTACTGATACTTCTAGGTTCAAACCATTTACAATGAAACCAAGACTTTTTGTAATAACATCAATAAAACAGCAATATGCTGAAAGAAATCGTCACTCAGTCAGGTATTGAAGGACCGATTGAACAAAAATAAGACCACTTAAAAACTTCAGGTATGACCCAACTGAACTTAGCCGGATACTCAGATGGTCCGATGTTGCTCACACTCACTGCCCCCCCCCTCCCCCCAATATTTTCACCAATCAGAGTATGTTCAGTGCCATTCTTGAAGTTCCTGATGGGCAAAAAACTGTGAGTCTAACATGCAATCTGATTCATGGAAATATTCAACTGTCAAATGATGTTTGAGCAGTACTTTCCTGTAGTGCTGTTTGATTTTAAATTTTCACAAGTAAAAATATTTGGCACAATCCTTACCAGCCTGAGTGATCCAATCAAGGTAGCCATTATATGCATCTTCAACTTGTTGCTTCTCTCTAAATTTTTGAAATTCACCACTTTTCTGTGCCCTTGCCTTTTCTTTGGCAAATTCTCTGCAGATAAAAAGATATAACCCCATTAACAAGCCATAAATTTTGGAGAAGCAAGACTATACAGTACAATGTAGGTGCGGTTACACACACCACGGTAAATGGCATTTCCCATGGTAGATCATCCCGCAGTGCATCACACTTGGGTTTAGTATACCGTGTTAACCAGCGGTTACACCCAATTTGTGATTTGCCAAGGTAAAAAAAATGTCACGCAATTCAGTAAATCACTTTTCTTTTGCGGTTACGTGTTGATGTCAAACGGAGCATTGTGATTGGCTCTTGTACCTTGGGCATCAAAACACCATAGCAACTTAATTACCAAGTTAAATGTCATGGGCGCTTCGTGTGATCTTTTTTATGTATCCATGGATATTTACCACGGGAAATTTACCAAGGGAAATGTCGGTCACACTCACTAAATGCAGTTTCCCGTGGTGAAAGGGTCATTTACAATGGTAAAAGTGCCCTGTGTAACCGCACCTTATGATACAATCAAAGGCTCCTATGAGCCACCCTGTGAACATAAAAACTTTAGACCCTCTCCTCTCCTAGGCGTTTTGCTCCACCGACATCCCATCCCCTGCATCCAACTCCCCATCTCCCCCCCCCCCCCCCCCCCCCCCACTTTTCAATGCCATGCATCCCAATGGGTAAGACGGGTGACTATCACATATAAAAAAAATAACTCACTTTATTTAAGTGTCAAAGGTATTTAGCACGCAAGTACTAATTGGGGACACTTTCCAGATCTAATTGGAATTTGGAGGTGTTGGTTTTTGAGGAGAGGGGAAAACTGGAGTACATGTACCTGGAGAAAGCAAAAAGAGAACCAACCCCCCCCCCCCCCCCCCCTTTCTCCCGACCCATGCGAATGCAAGCGAGCAGTTAGCATGCACTTGCATTGCAACCATGAGCGTTTGTCTCTGGGAACACCAACCCTAATGAAAGGGTTATCCCTGAAACATTTGACTGTTTTTTTAAAACCCTTTCACTCCCAGAGTCAATTATGGAGACATGTAGTGTTAGTTCTAACTTTTGAGTCTGTGGACAAAATCCTATGGTGTGACCATTCAAATGAAACCTCTTCCGCAGTACTTTTGCATGGTACTATTTGTTTTTCAATATTTTATAGAACAAAATTTGGAATTTTTTTTTCTTGAATTTTGATTTTTGACACTCTTGGGAGTGAAAGGGTTGATTCACTTTTCAGAACTCATGACATCATACAAATTACCGGTACATAAAAATTATGCATCATTTTTAGTCCTACGCAGCAAAACATTTCTTCATGAAATGACACCTACCCACTGAGAACACCAAGAACTAAGTTAAGAACAAAAAAGGATCCCCAGATAATGAGAGTAACAAAGTATAGCCATGGCCATGAATTGCCTACTGCATCATTTATCTGAAAGAACAAACAAAATTAATTGATATAGTAGGGTTTCTAAGATGCACCATTCTAATTTCAAGGACAAAAAGCTGGAAATTGCATTTTTGAGAAGCTAGAAGTTAACATTTTCTGGGAGTTATGCTACCCAGAAAATCAGACAAGAACAAGCCTGGTATAATACAATCGAGCCTCTCTACAATGGCCACCTTTGGACAAAGCACTCTGGCTGCTCTCGACTGGAGATTATCCCAGTTTCCAAAGCTAGAAGCAACTAGGAGTTTTGCTATAGAGCAGTACTTTTCTGTAGTACTGTTTATTATCCTGTGTTTCATTTATCAATATTTTGTAGAAATTTTGGAAGCCAAAGGGTTCAAATGGAAGCTACAAGGAGTGGACACACACCATATACAAAACATCTGTCCATCCCTCCAGAGTAATGCACTGAAACACAGTCATGCAAGCCAGGCCAATATTATCAAAATTTGTTATTCCAAAGTTGGGGCCTTTCCAGCCTCCTTCACAAACTTGTCCTTGACTAGCGTCACATTGAAACCCTGCCCCCCCTGAACTGCAGGGGTTTGGCTCTTCCATAGCCTCTGCACCTGCAATTGGAAATAAAATGATGTTCACATCAATTTTCAAATACAAATTTTGCAGATTGGGGGGGGGGGGGGGGGGGGGGGGGGGCACCATATAAAAGGGTAGGGATGTTGCAGGGGTGTAGCTAAGAAAACACTTAGCAGGCTCATTAACGAGTTCAGCTGGTTTTTATGGCTAGTTCACCTTCAAAAGTCTGTTTTCTAGTGAAATTTCAGCCGGTGATAAGTTCTCTTTTAGGTGGTGAAATTAGCCAGTACCGATAGCTGGGTCTTGCTACATCCCTGGATGTTCATCGAAAATTTTGAAAAGAATCCCTTAAAGGTACCGGAATCTCACAGTGTGGGTGTGCTACCTATTTTTTATTGCTATTTGGGGGTACCACAAGAAAAAATAGGCAATAGATCAATTTCACCAAAAAGGTTCTACTATATACACTGAATGCAAATATGGCCGTCAGGCAATTTTTTGTTTGGCCAAGTTTTCAGAGAAATTAATGATATCATGTTTACAAACAAGTGCTTCATAACTACCCTCTGCACATCGCACTAAGCGCCAATGAAAACACTTGACAACTATGGAGTGTGACTCGTGCTGGGTGCCTAATGGACATTATGGACCAAGTGCTGCTAAGTATCATCTTTGAGTGTTTTGGTTTAATGGTTGCAAAGTTATGGCTCACTGACATTTTAAGCATTTGTATGAAAAAAGACATTCTATCCTCACTAGCCTCGCTTTCATGTTTTGGAATTTGATTGACTAAAACTTCTCCTAAAATAAGAATATGGCCTTGAAAATGCACACAATGACTTATTTTGACCTGATCTTTATCATTAATCAATTGCTTTTCTTTTCTTGAGAACCTGTCCAAACAAAAAATTATTGGACGGCCACATTTGCATTTGGTGTATATCATTTGAGCTTTTGGAAAAATGAGCTAGAATTCTCAACCCTAAAAGAGACCCGTATAAGTAAACTAAGAGATCTTGAACTTAATCTTGATAGCCTCCCATGGCAGTGGCACTTTAGTCATTTTTCAGATTTTAAGTTGCTGGTTAACTTAATCGCAGTTGCCAGCCATATACAGGTACAGTGGAACCTCAATTACGGGGACACTATCAGGACCAGGAGAAGTGTTCCCTTAAAGGGGCATTGTCACGCAGATTTTGCTGTGTTTTGGTCAAAATACACTGTCTAAATATATGACAAAGTACCTTTGCTCAAACATAAAATTACTTTTAGAACACCAAGAAGATAATATCAAGTGATTTCTTCAAGGACGCACAAACCATAATCAGTTTTTCTGGGATTTTTCCACGACTCTTGGGAGGAACAAGTTGCATCCATTTCCATCCTGGCCATCCGCAGCCAAAGATAACAAATACTAGTTTCTGTGCAGTGATTAGGTATTTGTCAACAAAACTGGACTATTATTTTAAGGTTTCCATTGAAACAAATATGTTTTTTGGCTTTTCAAAGTGATACTAAAAATAGATGACAGTGTCCCTTTAATAAAGGTGCCCTTTGACCCTTTCACAGCGCCTTTTCCATAAGTGCCCTAAGGCAAAGAAAGAATGACATTTGAGGAAACTTGGCCGCGAAACGGTAAAAAGAGGTGATAATTACAAAGATGATACAGTCAACTCTTTTTTTAGCGACCTAGAGGGTACATAGTACGTCCAAAACTGTCTCCTTTGCGGTCCGCACAATGGAACGATGACGTCATATGACGTAGTTATTAGGTAATTAGTTATACGGCCGCCATCTTGGATCCGCCATCTTGGATTTCTGAATTTTTTTAAAACCTCTTAAAAACCGTCCAAATTGACGCAAAATTAATCAAAACCAATAAATAAACGCTAAATGATGTAAAAATACAAAAGTTATACCAATAAACATTGTTTTTCTTCATTCAAATGTATAAATATGCAAATTTCCAAAAACATGGCTGTCAAAATCTTGTTGCCATGGAAACGTCAAGTCACGTGATCAAAAAATTGTCATATGAAATTGTTGCCAGATAAATTTTAGGAAAAGTCACAAAGTTTGATGGCGTTTGAATACATATTAAAGAAGTTATGAATGTTGAAAGTTAGCGCGGGCACTTTGTGCCCCCCCCAGGCCGAATAGGGTTAAGGGAGGTGGTCGCTGAAGAGAAAAATCAAGACAAACAGTATTTGACTGAGAAACAAAATGGTTATTTGCAAAGTGGTCGCTTACGGAAAGTGGTCTCTTAAGAGAGTGGTCGTTAAGAGAGAGTTGACTAAATTTGCTTTAATATGCCGGACAGAACCATGAGAAGTTTCCCCTCAATGGATGGGACGCAAAAAACAGGTTTCACTTTAGTTGGTTGGCGGCATCCAATGAGTGTCCAGGTCCGGCAATAATAACAGGACACAAAACATTTCAAATTACCTGTTATATTGTCGTAACATGTCTTGTGAAGTCTTCCCATAAACAACTCGACACCAATAATTGCATAAATTATTACAACAAAAACTACCAGCAAGGCTATGTGGAAGAGTGGAATCAATGCCTTGATGATTGAATTCAACACAACTTGTAAGCCTGAAATTGAAACAAATGAAACACTTTGTCTTTGAACCACAGTCTTTATGTATAGTTATCTAGTTGAATAGTTATTATATATAGGTATTTTTTCTGTAATATTCTTAGTTATTAATAGTGTCCTTACTTAGTGGGTTGCAACTGCTATAAACAATGACACTTTAATAAAGTTATCATCATCATCATCATCAAAGCTCCTGATGTAAGCAGACACCTCACGGGGCAAAAAAACGTTTCTGTAAAATTTGAGCTGGCAACTTACAATCTGAGTGATAATAATTGAAGGGCTCCCTGCAATAACGTCCTGAGTGTGTTTTTGGTAACTTTCACTAAAATTGTATGTTTTAAGCCTTTAAAAGCACAGTTTTGTCAAATTAATGATTTATTATTGTTAAGGTACTTAAAACAGCTCCAAAATGGGGAAGAAAATCCACATCTTTGAGAAAATGTTTTGGGCCCCTATGACACCCTATGGCTCCCAGGACACCCTATGTATCTTTTCAAAATAAAAAACTATTCTGTTCGAAGATAGAAGATTTGTTGACCTGGATTAAATCCTTTCAGTCATATGTACATGATCCAGTCATAATTTTGGCAAGTGAGTCCCTTTGGAGGCCAAAAATCCAGGATTTCTGTGAAAATTTTCCAAAAACGCACTGAGGACGTTATTGCAGGGAGCCCTTCAATTATCAATTATTGTAAGAGAAGAATTCAAACAGGGGTTTGTCAAGGAGGCCGTTAGTAGAGCTGTCTGCTTAGGAGTGTCGGCTCAGAGAGCTTGGACAGTATAAACTAAGAACCGTTCATAAATCAACCACCCAACAATGGTAGATCTAGGAGAGGGGGTCCCAAAGGGCCTGAGGGTCCTACCCCCTCACCTACTTATCTTTAAAAATAAAAAAGGTCTGAAAGGACAAAGAAAATTCCGCCCCATGCACATCCTTATTCACTCCACTCTCCCGTGTGTCATGACCCCCTCGTCTGTGTCATGACCCCGTTCTGTGTCATGACCCCCTCTCCTGTGTCATGGTCCCCTCCTCTATGTCATGGCCCCCTCTACTGTGTCATGACCCCCTCCCTGTGTCATGACCCCCTCCCCTGTGTCATGACCCCCTCCCCAGTGTCATGAACCCCTCCCCAGTGTCATGGCCCCCTCCCCTGTGTCATGACCCCTTCCCCTGTGTCATGACCCCCTCCCCTGTGTCATAAACCCCTCCCCTGTCTCATAGTCCCCTCCCCAGTGTCATGACTCACTCCCGTGTCATGACCCCCTCCCCCTGTGTCATGATCCCTCCCCTGTGTCATGAACCCCTCCACTGTGTCATGACCTCCTCCCCTGTCTCATGACCCGCTCCCCTGTGTCATGACCCCCTTCCCTCCATCATGACCCCCTTCCCTCTGTCATGACCCCCTACCTGTGTCATTACCCACTCCCCTGTCTCATGACCCCCTCCCTTTTGGATAGACTCCCTTCCCATTACTCTGAAAATTCTCCTTGGAAAGAGGGAAAGACAAAAGTCTGGAAACAGAAACATCTCTTTTTAAATTGTTGTTCCATAATATATTCTTTAATTTATAGCAGAATGGTTGATAGGAGGTACTGTTGTAATTAACTAAGAAACGGATGTGTAAAACAATGTACATTTCATGTATGTGTTTTATATGGATACAATAAAAAATGTTTATAAGAAAAAAATATCTTTACCATTTCTTTCAGTGTTACGCGACCCTTCGAATCAAAACTACTTTGAGCAGTTCGATTTACCCTGCCGTCAATCATACCTTATATGGAAAGAGTTCGTTTCTTCGGATGCCATTGCAGGCTGGTGATCACGCAGGAGTATACAAACTCCTCCTACTAGGTATGATTGACGGCAGAGTAAATTGAGATTGCTTAAAGTAGTTTTGATTCGAAGGGTCGCGTAACAGTGAAACCAGTGGTAAATAGACCTTTTTTAGCTGATATATTGATTTTGCCCCCTCCATGGGCACCCCATAATGACAATAGCCCTTACGCAGATGAGTACGCCATGCCAACATATCAGCGGATTCTGACTACGATGAGCGTAAACATCAAAATGAGACTATAGGGTCAAGAAAGCGAGAAACCGCTGACATGTTGACGTGGCGTACTCATCTACGATAAGGGCTATTGATTTTTTTCTTAACAATTAATTTCGATGTTCATTACAGGATGCCCAGGGAAAAAATTCAATATGACTGCCATATCAGTGAAGAGGTCTATTGAATCTCATGCATGTGAGCTATCTACAGAGAAAATGCCTTTTTTGTTATAATAACTTACTTGGGACACCAGACACCAATCTTAATGGTCTTAGAACTCTAAATGCCCTTAAAGCTTTCACATCAAAGCTTCCAGAACTCATAAATGCCTTTACTAAAATAGTTGCTAATCTGAAAAATAAAAATTTTAAGAAAATGCACATTTTATCAAGCACATGTATCCTTTAAGCAGTACACACTATTTGTTACTACATTACAAGCGGTTACTTTAATAAGGTTTGTGGCTTCTTCAGGCCATCAGTTTAAAAATCACGTTTACGAGTCTGTAGCATGACTGGTTGGAACGATTTTCTGGGGAAGGCCCCCCATACCCCCACACCTCCTCCCATACCTAACCCAAATTGAGACTGCCAGGGTGAAATTAAAATAAAAAATCTGGGCAAGCTGTTACACATCTTTAGCTTACTAGCCGGGAGCACTAAGGAGCATGCCCAAAAGTAAATAATAATTTATTCAGGGTACGCTATTGTGACCAACTGGTCACCAGTGACTAAAAATTGAGTATTGGCAACCAAAAATTTAGGGGCAACTTTTTAAAGTATTGTTGTTGCTTTCCCAGTATATTTAACTAATGAATGACAAATGATGAAGGTGATTAGATACTGGTAATCATTCAATTTCTATTGTTTACCTTTGACATTTTCTTACATTTTTAAAATGTTTCTAACATTTACTTTTGTTTGGGTACTGTCTGCTACACACACTTCTTTCTTAACTTAATGATGAGAAAAAAGCAACAAAACTGCAATTATAAAAATACACTAGCCCAACAGGTCATTCCACAAGCCTGGGCTATCGGACAGCACTTTTGTCATGCACTGGACTGCGTGCCAATAAATGGTCCCTGTAATTCACAATTTTGTACCTCAGAGTATACCTGCCAAGTCTCACGCCTGCGAGTCCAAAACTCCGATCTCACACCTACTCACGCCTAATATTGGAGCAATTTCTCACGCCTGATTTACAGATTTAAGCTATCAGCCTTTACTGATCGCATGATCCAATTAAAAATATAGTTATGTTCATGAAAATAGCACTTTCTGTAGGTTTTTATCGTTCTGAACATTACAATAAGGTACGGCTGGATGCTATTAAATGGAGGTCTGAGGTCCAGGGAAACTTCCGAATTCTTCGGAACATTTTTCGGACAACTTCGGACATCTTCGGAATAGATCGGGTTCTCTTCGGATTTGGTCGGATCGCCTTCGGAAATCCTGGCACTTCCCTCGAAAAAATTATCACGCCTATCACTCGGAAAAAGTTGGCAGGTAAACCTTGATCAGAGTGTTATTGCAAACCTTGACAAAAACTCTGGGCCTAGCTCACCACAAGTCTCTCATAGCTCAGTGGTTAGAGCATCCCACTAGTATGTTGAAAGTTTATGATTATCTTTCTCATTTCACTACCAAGCTTAACCCTTTCACTCCCAGAGTCAATTATGGAGACATGTAGTGTAGTTCTAACTTTTGAGTCTGTGGACAAAATCCTATGGTGTGACCATTCAAATGAAACCTCTTCAGCAGTACTTTTGCATGGTACCATTTGTTCTAACTTTTGAGTCTGTGGACAAAATCCTATGGTGTGACCATTCAAATGAAACCTCTTTTAGCAGTACTTTTGCATGGTACCATTTGTTTTTCAATATTTTACAAAATGAACTTTGGGATTTTTGTTGAATTTTGATGATTGGCACTTTTGGAAGTGAAAAGCTTAACATTTACCATCTTTATTTATTTATCACCTTCTAAGTTTTTGTTGCAAATTAAAGACATTGAAGAAACAAAATTAAAAAACATGACAAAAAATGTTTACTTACCCTACTACTACAATTACAAAATCTAAAATATTCCATCCATTCCGAAGATACGCTCCCGGATGAAAGAGAAAGCCATAGGCAATTATCTTCAAAACAGCTTCTAATGTGAAAATTGCTAAGAACACATATTCAGCTATTTCCTACAAATAAAAAAAGTAATATCAAAATCAATGAAAACAGATATTTTTTAATCTAGGTGCATGTGCTTAAGTACCATTAGCAGGATTATCTGCCTCGGCAGTAAAGGGCATGTTTCATAGGGCTTCTGAGACCTATTAACTGCCCGACGGCTATGCCATGCTGATGAGTCCTAACAAGGACGAAACAGCTGTCCATGGCTGCCACTGCCGGGGTGATATGGCTGTGCACATGCACAAGGTTCTGGCCATACCGTGGGGTTGGTGTTTGAGTGTGCCTCTTGCTTATTTTGTTTTTTTTCCCAAGGAGGTTATAACAGGGTGGCTGCCAACCCCAACACCGCCCCCCCCTCCCTCCCTCCCTTCCCCCTCCCCACCCCACAAAATCCCCAGCCTGACCAATCGATGAAAATTGATGATGGGAAATCAATCAATCAGTCGATGTCAATCGATTGTTGTTAGTTAATTGATATCAGTTGGTCTCAGCCAATCGATGACCAAACAATTATCACAAATAAAATACCTTATTGGTACTAATTTTCGCGTCGCTTTAATTTCGCGATTTACTTAAAACGACGCGAAAAAAAATTCCCGCGAAATTTAATACCCTCCTATATTTCTTGTTTTCTCAATTTAATGAAGAAACACATGTCTACGTACATGTGTTGTGTATAACGTGTAAAAGCTCTATGGCATGCCTACAGATGATAAACAACAGTTTAACAGTCAAATTTCACTATCTGTGTTACTTTGAACCTCTTCATCTGTACCGCTATCGTCATATAGTTTGGTTTTGTTATGAGTTGATGATTTTCAGCAATAAGAAGTGTAAAATAATAAAATTCTCGAAATAAAATATGTTTTTTTTTCATTTTCGCAAAAATTAGTTCCCTAAGAAAATAATTTTGCACCCAAATCGCAAAAATAAAGACCCGCGAAATATGCCGACCTTTTTTTCGCGAAATTAAGTGCCCGCGAAAATTAGTACCAATAAGGTATCCTTAAGTGCATTGATTACTATTGATTTCCATTGATTATCATCAATTGCTATCAATGTTTATCAATATCTCGCAGCGTGATATAGCTGAATATGTATTAAGTGTTACCTACTGTACGTTGACAAAGCCCCTATAGCCTTACCGGTAAATAATTCTACTATTGCACGAGAATGAATAAATGAGGTATTCATTGCTTTTAAGAGTTGCTATTAGTTTTAATAATTAGTTGACGTATTAACAATCTATCCAATTCGAAAAAAAAATCGATAAAAATTGATTTCAGTTGATGACAATTGATCATGTTTAAAAAGTCACAAAATTGGTCATCGATTTTCCAATTTGGGTTATAAAAGTGTTAATGAGTTGTTGTGAAACTTTATTAATTATAAATAGCTTGATCTGTGACTATTAATAGACCTATGAGGAAAACATTTGATAGCAATTTTGAGATAACTTTTTCAGGTTTTGCATTTTAAATGCAAAATGTGAAGGGGGGGGGGGGGGGGGTGGGGGGTCCAAAAAGAAAACAAAAAATCCTGCAAAACAAAAATTTAAGAAAACAAAATCCTGTGTTGCAAAGGAACCAGAAAAAAATATCCTGCATGGATAACCAATGTGACTGTGTATATATAATGTACACAGTCTGAAAAACAAATCTGTGATCTGCAACAGGACATCCTCTTCTCCCAACTTCCTAAATTCATCCCAAACTGCATTTCAGGCTTTTCATTTTATAAAAAACAATTTGAGCCTTTCCCTGGAGATTCTTACTCAGGTTGGATGTTGCAGGTCCCTTTTATTCAAGAAAATATATTTATTTTTATATACATGTAGCCTCTGTCCACCCTCCACCCTCTCCTGTCTCAGAGTTTGTTTGAAGCCTTGTGTAAGAGGTATATTAAAAAAATTGTTGCTCCACCAAATATCAATGCTCAAATTTTTTCATGTGCAGAGACTTGGCAGAAAATGTACACGAACAATAAAAGGGGAGTGTTCGACTATCATTTCCTAGAAATGTATACACTTCTCAGTCAAAGCCAGGACACAAACATTTCACAGATAATATTTTAACTTTAGGCTATGTTCTATTTGTATCAACTCTTTTTGGTTGGTTGGAATGTTTTGTTTTCTTTGGGTAAAAAAAACATTTGATCCGCTTGTGTAGCTGTTTCAACTGCCAATGAACTTGGTTGGGACGTTTGAACATATAGATTACTTCATGGGCAGTGCGGGCTTACGATATTTACACACGAGTTGATTTGTATCAGAAATTGAACGAGCGAGGCTTTGCGAGCGAGATCCACGAGCGAGAGAGAGAGATTTTAACATACAATGTAGCAAAAATTGGACAAAGCGTTTTATTCGCGTGTGAGAATTAATTAGTTGTTTTGCATACTGATTGTCTGCCAACACCGAACAGGGTTTTCACACACCAAATTTCAATAGAAAATCTCAATAAGTATGAAATAAATGTAGTTAATACAAACGTGTTCTGTTAAGACACTACAACAAAAAACATTTGAGCGGTTGAAACGGTCCCAATACAACAAGAACAAAACAGGACATAGTCATTTTGGAAAAAAAAATTGTGCAAGGATTTGAAGGTTGAAAAAAAAATCTTGCACTCCTGCTGGTTGTGAAAAAAAAAACATGCCTTTCCAGAAAGTCCTACCCCCCCCCCCCCCCCCCCCCCCCCCCCCCTCACATTTCTAATGATGCATCCCTAATACTTCTTCTTTTATTAATCCTTTAAGCCCTAACATCAGAATTTAAATTCTCATTTCTTGTCTCTATACATTTCCTATAGAAGTATTGGGGAGATATTGTTTAGATATCAAGTGAATTCATCTTGTGTGATTATGTCCTTAATTCTCATGACCTTTTTGATTGATAAGGCATTGATATTACAGGGAGAAATTTGATGCTGATCACTCTTAGGGCTTAAAGCGTTAACACCTGTTGTAATTATATGTGCTGACCTTGTTTTGTTTGTTTGTTTAGTCAATTAAGGATCTAATGGTTATTTAATATGTATGTGTGTATGTATGTAGAGAGAGTTGACTTATTTGTTTACTTGCATTTATTAATTTTATTTTGTTGTGAAACTTTATAAATAGCTTGATCTGTAACTATTAATAGTCCTATGAGCAAAACATTTGATAGCAATTTAGAGATAACTTCTTTAGGTTTCGCATTTTTAACTTTTTGGTTTATTGTCTTCTTATAAAAATACATATACATGTATGCAAACGATAAACAAAAAAAATGAAAAAATCAGTTCTAAATTATCACCATTGATAATTAATTTAAAATTTATCTGTTTACTTGTATTTATTTTCGAAAATATTGTTTACCTTTAAATGCAATATAATAAAGCCCCAAAATAGAAACCAAAAATGTCATTATTTTCTGCCAAGAATAACAATTCTGAATACCAAGTAATCCCAATCTTTTTCGAAAAAGATAAAAACATAATAGAACTTAAGTTTCAATAAATCTGTATGTCTCAGCTGTCTCTTGCTGAATTGACAAGTATTTCTATTTTCTAACAAGAACAGATCGAAGAGTATTAATTAAGCTTAAAGATAAAATTGGAGTCCCATAAAACTTGAATTAAAATTATTTGTTTTTGTCGGTTCACTCGCACTATTTGTAAATGAAACTTGCTTATATTTCTTGGACGAAAGAAAACGGAAAAGGATGAATGAAACACGTAATACATGCTCTTGAAAAAAATATTGCCTCTGAGAACGTTAACAGCGCAGTCAAGTGCAATATGTCTACCTTAAACGAGCGATAACAAACTCCGATAGTTTTTCGTCGCTAGCTAATGCATAACAACGCGATACGCGCACTCATTTAATACTTAGATTCCACGTCAGGCAATCACAGTCCGTTTTTGCTAATTCGATAAATGTTCAGAGATAAACAGGGATTGCGTAGGTATCCTGTGTATGCCTTGAGCAAGAACCAGGAAAATTCACGAAAAGTCGTAAATATGTCCCTAATCGGCATTTATGCGATTTTGTGGAGTAAAATTGTGTACAATCGCAACAAGAAAAAATTATGGCATAAAGCGAATAAATTTGCTTCTCTCTAACCACGCAAAAAAAACACCTATATTTCGTGCGAATTGTTTTCTGTGACATTTAAAATGAGTTCTTCGAAGGTCAAGTCGAACCGTCAAAGCCAGCTCATGTGGGCTTTTGTTTACATTCAAAGTCATCAATTTCTCACAACTTTTATGACTGTGAAATTGACAACGACAATTTCAGCGGGATTACTAGAAAGCGTTGCTTTGACCAGTATTAAAGTTTAATTGATATAAAACACGATCAAATTCTATCTTTCTATCGAATGAATTGCGTTTTATGAATCTACGATGCACATTTCTATTTTACCACAACAAGAGACGAGTGATTGCTTTGTTCGTGAGCGGCAAATTCTAGATAAGTACGTCTTATGTTTGAAACTAAATATATTCACAGGTATGAAAGTGTACCGACTATTTACGGTAAGCGCCTGGAGTCGCATCTAATTTCTCAGTAGCTAAACAAAGGAAACAGACGATTCAAATACAAACTTTCGAACGAACAATCAATGATACATCCGTGATCATCTGTTCCATAAAAATATTGCTGACCGACAAACCCGGTAAATGGAAACCTTGTCAAAATATTGTATGTGTGACCTCGTAAGGTCTTGTTTTGCTCCGAGATTTATTCTCGTAGCGGATTGTTGAGCCAATAACAAAACTAAAACTAAAACAAGGTAAGCTTGTTATATGAAATATAACCCACCGCAATATAATATCAATAAAAATATTTTTATTTTTACAAGGCCTGCACAACGCTCGATCGTTTCATACAGCTAGCAGAGAACAAATTTTCGATTTCAAAAAATGAATTTTATGCCTGATCCTAAGGACTAAGCCCTTGTAAAGCCGATGATATATTTCGCCAATGTTTAGCTGAAACCACAGTTCACAGCATGAATATTCAAACTAGAAAAAATAAAAATCCCGCAACATTAGCGGGTTGAATATAAACCTACCAGGCCTTCATTTATTTCACTGCTATCTTTCTCTGGAAGTGGCTCGTAAGCGGCCAAAGCAGCACAGTTGGCAAAAATTGTGACTAAAATCATAACATCGAAGGGCTTAAGTTAAAAGTTAAGGCGAAAACCTGAAATCCATTCAATTAAAACACAGAACTAAGCAACAGAAATCTAAAGAGATATGACATTAGGATAAAAAGACCGAAACCATAACAAGTTCTTATTGACAGCACCGCAGCGGCCGCAAAGTAGCGCAAAAAAATGCCCCCAAAATGCTTAAACATCGCTATTTAAAAGGATATTTCCACTCCACGAGATTTATAGCAGCACTTCGAATAGGATTGCCGAGTGACAGGCACAGAAGAGCTCTCTTCGGTCGAACAGCATTTCCAGACTTTTTCTGTCGTTTAGTCGCTGCACCAGATTTCGCATACTTCGCAGTTTGTCCATTCAACCGTGCTCTGTTCTGCATTATATCTGTGCTGTTCGGCCAAGGCAGCTTCGTCCCTGCTGTAAAATTGGCCCTTGGATAGCCTAAAAATATTCAACAACAAGACCAAGTTAGCAGCTATTTTATGAGTTTCGGCGCGCCGTTGCAAGAAATTTGAAGACATCACGATGCGGTAAAACACATCTCGTGCTGTAATAGACAAGCGCACGCAGAAATGGCTGTTTTCATCGCTCAGATCCACGTGAAATACAAACCGTTTTGTTCCATTTTGGATGCTAAAATTAGCCTGCTTCTTAAACATTTAGCTTTGACAAAGTCGTTCCCCAGTCATGTCAACAGTTTGCAATACACATCATTAATTCCGTATTTATATCTCACAGTTCGGTCTATCCGCGTGAACGCCAAAAGTGAATTGAAGAGCATACGGGCACTTTATTACCGCCGAATTTTTGCGTGACTGTGTCACGCTAGGATAAGTTCAAACAACAAACTCAGTATAAACAACACATTTTTGACCTACCGTGTCTACGATAGGGGTCTCGCTTTTATGAATATCACAAATAAAGGGAAAATCAGCAAGACGTATCTCACAGATGCCTTTTAATCTCTTTTTTGTTGATCATTTATTCGTTTCGAATAGACAATCAGTCGGAGGGAAGATTTTTAGCTTGGTCCCGTCGCTCTCCCGTGCAACAGGACTGGTCGAATTTTTTTCCGCAGCTGCAAGGATGCTGAGCAAGTAATGTTTTACATTTTACGGTCTGTGTGCGTGGGTGAAATGCTAAACGACAGACGGGTTGATTGGAAAAATTGAACAAATAAACCATTCGCAAAAACGGCCTTTGGTATGTCCAAGATTTTTATGGGGTTGACTGGGGGAAATTGAGTGTCTTTGTATGATCGAGATATGTGTTTTTCAGAGAGGGAGAAATTAAAAAAATTTCGAACACTCGTGCTTTCACCTGGTTTTTAACTCGCCAAAATGCATGCGCAATACAGTAAAAAACTCCCACGCTCCATATCCAGCCTACACGGAAGCCAAATCTGCCTTAAACCGGAAGTCTTTGTTATCGTTAAGCGCTTTTTTACCCTCGAGAGCCCTTCAGATGCAAAATATTTTAGACCGCATGCAATATGCCGTGCAAAGGGTTAATCTTTTTCAATTATTTTTAAAAGGAAATCGTGAACATATCCCCTAAAATGACCGTATATAAATGTCCGTAATGTAATTCTAAGCAAAATTTTAATTCGAAGGATGAAATCCTAAAATGCGACCATTAATGTGCAGTATTGTTTCCGTGGTTAAAATTCCAAAGTGCGACCATTCACATGAAAGACTTTGACCATAACCGGCTTCCTGTTCTGTATCTGATGTGCTATTGGGCGCTGTCTGCATGTCTGTTATCTCTCTACCAATGGGAATTCTCGCGAACTTGTACTTTGTCACTTTTATCAGGGAAAAAAGGTTTATCTTCCTGCTCCGTGGGCGGGTTAATTCTTCGTAAACGCGGGTCAACTAGTCTGTTCTTCGTGATGACTATTAAACAATAATTCCATTTTTAAAGGCTCAAGGTGTGATATTTAAAACCGCATTCCGAGATGAATTTATGAATCCAGGAGATTATGGAGCTATCATCTGAACATGACCTGGAGCTAATCCTGATTACAAATTGCATGAATGATCTTTAATTTTTATCTAGGAATATGGCTACAAGTTCGAAACAGACTAAAAACTATAGTTTTCAGTTCAGTAAAATCCCGCCTCAAATTTTCGTAACATCAGGAAATTTAACGGAGGGATAAAAATGTCGTTTGGATACGAAATAAAGTCAGATAGAAAAAGCACCTAATTAAAAAAAAAATTAAATCTACTAGCGTTCTATCACAAATGCTGTTCTCTTATTGGCTATGCTACTCACTATCTATCCTGTTACAGAAAGTGAGTAGAGCTAGTGAGTAGGCTAATGGCGGCCGCTTCTTCGCGTTTTCGAAGTGTCTGTGAAGAGTATTTGTTGTTAAGTTTTGAACATCTAGTAGATTTATATAAAACAATTAGATTACGAGCTCGAGATTTCTATCGCGTGATAGTTGATTCGGGCTTCGCCCTCATCAACTGACGGTCACGCGATAAAAAAAATCTCGATGCTCATAATCTAATTGTTGAATAAAACACAAACAGCGGTGATAAACATGGTAAACCAACGCATTTTTATAATAAACTTGACGTTTCGTATGCTAAGCAACATACATTTTCAAAAGTAACCGTTACAGTGTTTGAAAACTGTTTATATAGTTCAAAATAGGGCTCTGAAACCAAGATCAAGAAACAAGCAATCTTAACAGTACTTTTATAGTACGAACTGTCCGTCCTTAGAACTGAGCTACAGCTAATAAAACAACAACTTCTCATTGCTGACGTTAACATTTAAAGAAGGCTGTAGTTCTTGAATGAGCAAAGTCTCCTTAATTTTACAGAGAAAGTCCGTTTTGCAGGACGTTAAAATATAGCTAAATATCAAAATGATCCCAATTAATGTTGCATGCCGGTGACCAGTGATTTTGATATGATAACCAATGCATGGCTGATGTATGGTCACTTTTAGTGAGGGCCCTGAAATGTTCGGTTTTTCTGTCATGAAGTCGTCGTTTTGTTTTCCCTATGTAGAATTCATCGCAATCCCAGCAACCAGCTTTGTAGACAACTTTAGACACTTGAGAGCGCTTCAGGCGGTCCTTGTATGGAAAGAAGCCTTCCGAGCCTACAGCCGTTAACGTCAGCATGCAGTGAGAAGCTGATGCCTTCAGTATTAGCTGCATGTAGCTTCTTAGGACTGATAGTCCGTACTATTAAATTACTGTTAAGATTGTTTTTTACTAATCTTGGTTGAAGCAAGCAAGCTTTGTCAGTGAGCGAGGTGAATATAGGAAGGGCTGCCAGGTCAATATTATCAATTTGTGGAACGCCATATATACTTCCGGGTCATATTCTCTATCAACTGGTGTTCCCCCCAGGGACATAAATATGAAAATATCATGAAAATATCATGCAAATCAACTGTTGAAAGTACACGAAGCCCTGTAAGTATTATTAGTATTAAAGTAGATAACAAAGTAGAACGTAAGGGGGTACATCTTAATTGTTTTAGGAGCCTATTCCCCCAGCCCCTTATTTCATATGCATGAGATAGAATTATGATTGTTATGGTGTACATACCAAAATATTGATCGATCCCTCAGACGAGACATTTGCTCCGGGCGTGCGCGCTATTGTTTTGCTTTTGGATTTCTATTGTTTTGGCTTTTGTTTTAGTTTTAATATATGGGGTTATACGGAAATCTTTCCGATATCAATAAGTATCTTACTTGTTTAATTATGTAACCTTGAAGCGGGGGGTTTCCTTGATATAGAACAAGGAGCAAAGGACAGCGAACGAAAACGCTGCTGGAGTAAGAAAATTGGCGTTCGCGCTGATTTTTATATCTTTTTGCTGCTACACCGTGCTGACGAGACTCAATCAGGTCGAAACAGTTGTCCACAGTTGCATTTTGGCTTTCAATTTGGGCTCTATCATGTCGTTGTCGCGTTAAATTTTCTACGTAGTATCAGCTTTGCGGCCGGTTTGTTTTCCTTGATATAGCCGTGTTTTTCTTCTGATTCCCCTCGTTCTCACCGCTAGGCCATGCACTGACAGACGAGCAAGCGAACGTAAACACCAAAGGAAGCCAAAATGCACTTACAAATTTCCCACCAAAATGTTTACTAAATTCCGTTTTTTCCAAAACCGAGTGCGCCTGTTAAAATGAGTTAGAACAGGCGCGCGGTCGAACTCCATACAAGCCTTTATACGAAATGACGGTACTTTTTTTAAAGTTATTAAAATATTTTAACGTTTCAAGATAGAATAATAACCATAGTACTGGAATCCGAGTGTGGATTTCATTTAAGTAACTCAGTCAGAGCCTGGTGACGAGTGAAAATACTATACAGTAATAACCCACATATAAGAACCTGGGTTTTAAGAACCTGTTAGGCTAAAATTCTCATTTTAAGCCCCCTCTACATAAGAACCTATTTAGCCTAAAATTTTAAGTTAGGTTCTTATCAGTGGGGTTGCTGTAGAATTTGTTATCAACATGAGTTTCTAAACTGTTATGTTTTGTTAAGAACATATAGTTTTACTGTATCTGCACTGAACTGCCTATAGGCATTGCTCTACATGGTACATTATAAATGATTTATTATGAGATGATACTGTATTTGCAATATATATACAATATATTCCGATGAAATACATATGCAAATTTAAGAACCTATTTAAGAACCTGTTTAGGCTAAATTTCCTTTAAGTACCATTTATATAAGAACCTATTTAGGCTAAATTGAAAAATTCAGGTTCTTATATGCGGGTTATTACTGTATCTGGCAAATGTCACCCAATTTTTTGCAATATATGCTTACTATTGTTACTTATTTAGCGACTCAACGCCATGTAACAAACTAATTTAATTATTTGTAAAGTCAACTTAGTTATTAGGGGAGGCCGAAACACATATAAGCTTTGTAGTTTATTTTCGGTCTCCCCCCACCCCCACTTTTTCGGCTTTGTAAATTTTTGCGTCGACGAAGGAGACGCTTCCTAATCTTGTCGGCTAGGCGGAACGAATCGAGAAAAGTGTCGGTACCAAATCTGCGCCATATTGAAACGTCACAACAGTATCCAGCATTCTTAGCGCGTCGTCTAGGCTAAGCGGAACGAATCGAGAAAAGTGTCGGTACCAAATCGGCGCCATCTTGAAACGTCACAATAGTATCCAGCATTCCCAGCGCGTGGAAATCAGGCATCATCGTGGAAATCAGGCATCATCCTGGGGAGCTGGGGTTCCGAAATGTCACATGTGAATAATCTATTTGTCTTGATTTAGTTTCGGATATTTTCCCGATTTTGGAATCGTACGGCTCAATATTTCAATGCCTGGTAAAAGTACGCAGTGGAAAAATTGGACGAAGGTTCTTCTCCGGACCAAGTAAGTTGTTGGGTCTCTTTGGAATCAAGCAAGAAGTTACAGATTTTCCTCGCTACCGTTCTGGTATGTTTTGAATGTTCTATCTTGATTTTGCTGTGGTTCTCTGCCTGACTTGGGAAGCTTTCACCTAAATACCGATCGTTCTTCGCGATGTTCTACGGTACGGTGCAATTCGCTTATGTCTTGTAGCAATAATTCACTGACCGGCCGCGCCAGGCGAACGCAGATTAACTTTACAGTGCTCGAAATTGCGCCTGTATCGGGCGCATTTGCGACTAAAGATTTCGCAATTTTGTGACTAAAATTTGTCTAGCTAATAAAGGAATTATATTCAACAGTCTTGTGTCTTACTTGCAACTGGTAGTTGTAATTTTATCCGAAAAATCCTGCGAAATTCACGTTAAATGTTGTGTGACTTAACCGTCGGTGTCCAAGAAGTTTATTTCAGGCTTTTCTCAGAAATTTCTCATTTCCGGTTCCGGTATTAGTACATGTACTGAGGAGTATGATTTCAGAATCGGAGAAATAACCGAAATGAAATCAAGACAAATATACCATTTATATGTCGTAAAAATCTGAGACCTTTCGGAGTACACAGCACGGCAGGATTTTGCCCGATCCCACGGCGATATCGTGAATTTGTTTGATGTCGGCCCGACGTTTATCTCGCGACAAATCCCTTTTAAACAGTGGCTGAATTAATTCATGACGAGGTGCCACGGGATAAGGAGACGCACTATAATCTATGATTACTACTAGTTTTAAAATTATTTATATTGTATTCTGTTTTGTTATTACTTTGTGTGGCAAAAATAAATATAATAATTTAAAAAAACTCGTCCCCTCTGCGTTTTCAAAATGGCGGAGTGGGCGTAGAAACCCTCACAAAGCTGCCAACCAGGAAAGAGTTCGAGTCCTTGAGCCTCATTCTAAACGGTTCCGTTTACTCTTCGCAGAAAACTAACCTCAGGAATTATTCTAGAGAGTGGGATTAACGCAGTTCGCAAAAATATTGGCGCATGTAGTTGGCGCGTCAAGTTCGAAGACGCAGAAATATTTGCCTTTTTCTAAGCTCTTATAGTCTCAAGTATTCAAGACATAAAGTATTAGAAATAACTAATGACTAATGACTAACTAAGAAAAATCTAGGTTCTTATATGTTGGTTTTATTTTATACTAATTTTTTTAATCAGTTTTAATTAATTAATTAATTAATTTTATTCACCGAGTTCAGATGCAAGCTCTTGAACAGAATGGTTCTAGATCTCATTTTTCATTGGAACTGTCGATAAAACCCAAATATAATCTGAAATTGATGTGACCAAAAAAAGCTGCTACCAGTGGTGCTGTTTATTATACTGCGCACAGTAGCTTTAGCTTTTTAAGCCTGTGGGACGGCGGAACCCCAATACATGACTATTATGTGCAGTACTTCCTGTGACGGTTTAATATGCTGTGCAAAGTGGTTCCAACTTTTGAGTTTGTGAATGATTGCACACGAAGTGTGACCATTCAAATGAAAGCTATTGAGCAGTACTTTCCTGTGGTGCTGTTTAAAATGCTGTACAAAGTGGTTCTAACTCTGAGTTTGTGGATGAAATCCTAAAGTGTGACCATTCAAATGAAAGCTGGTAAGCAGTTGTACCTTCCTGCACTCTGGATCCAGAGGTCCGTTCTCTGAATATCATGAGTGAAATTAACCGCATTCAGTTTATAAACGGTTAGAAGAAGCTCGCGAGACGCGTTGCGTCTCGTTGTCTCGTTGTTGCGTCTCGTTGTCGCGTTGCGTCTCGTTGTCGCGGCTTCGCCGCTCAAACTCGCCGGTTTTCACTAAAAAAAGAAAACCTCTGACACCCAGGATAACCTTCCTGTGGTGCAGTTTTCGTCGATAGATTGCAAAAGGCAATTTTGTATTTTTTGTTGTTCTTTCTATATATCCTAGCCGCTATGGTACTGTGAAAGGTTTTAATCACCATCCTACCTACTCAGCCCACCTACTCCGCTCATTATTTTCAGTTTCTAGTAACTTTTTGGTAAAAACAAATAGCCGTTTTACCGGGTATAGATTCTGTCACTGAACATAACTTGGCACTTTTAGACTCACTATGCTATACCTGCTATATAAGCTTTATGTAGGCCCAGGAGCCCTGGTAGGCCCAGGAGCGGTAGGCCCCATGCTAACCTTAGCTGAGATGGTATACTCTTTTGTGGCATTCAACGACGAATTTGTTTAGGAAAACGCTTGCGAATTGGAATACATAATGACGTTGTACTGTTTTTAAATTTCTATAGCATTTAAGCGCTTGTAAAGGAGTGAAAGCTAATAAAGTTTAATCGTTTCGGTCCTGTTATATAAGCTAAATATTTCAGTTAGTAGGAAATTTTAGTGAAAGAAATCTTATTCCCCGAATTACTTATTGCCTTCTCCTTTTCGAAAATCCTCGCGGGCTGACCTTATGTTGTACCTAAAAGGCAAAGCGACATTTATTATCCCTCCGCATTAAATTTGGGTGTCAGTAAAACGCGGAGTCGAGTCGGGGCCTATACCTAATTCTATACCTAATCCTACCCCGAGCCCGGCCCCGACCCCCCGTTGTACTGACACCCGTTAAATTTTCCGATGTTAGGAAAGTTTGAGGCGACGTTTCACTAAAGAAAACTCTAGTTTTAGGTCTAATTAATTGCGAGTTCTTTAAATGACTAAATGCTTTCGAACAGATTTTCCCCGGCACCGAAACGATTTGTTGAATTTCTGACTGTTTTTCTTTTTGTCACCTGCATGTTCACGGTTTGCACCTACTTACCTTCACACTTCCAGCATAAGGACGAGCGGCTTTTATGGCACTCTATCCAAGTATATAAGTAATAAAGCGGCTAGAAACTGTGATGCTGCTTCGGTGGAGAGTCAAACACGGAAATTTGTTTTTAACTATCAATTGAGTTGATAAGGGAAATTGGCCACCGAAAAGAAGTTCCAAAGCTGGCGTTTCGAGCGCTAGCCCTTCGTCGCCCTATGTGTGAAAGGTAGACAAAACATACTACACCCCGTTTCAGTACAAAATGATCTTAATCATTCCATGACATGTCACAGCCAAACGGCTCAAAAACCATATCGTCTAGGTGACACATACCTTTTGTAGCTTACATTACCCTTTTGGTGTATGGCTTTCTCGCAGATAAAGTGCCGCCCATTACGGCTGTCCTACCTTAGCATGATGCAGTGTGTTTAGTTTACCGTAGCTATTGATTCACTATAAACTGTTAAACCATCCACTACGATTAGAACCCATGTTCTGTGCGGGTGGTAGAGTATATTATACTGTGTATTGTGTCATTTAGGACAATGGAAATAAAATTGAAAATTTAAACAGCGAAAGGTTGAAAGCTTTCTTCTTTTGTTTTGGAAGGAATGCGGGAATAACACTTTATAAATACGTAGCCGCCCAAATCTCAGTTCGCGAAACGCTCTAGCGAATAGGTATAGAGTGAAAGGTGCACAACAAGAGTTTCATTGAACAGTGTTTGAAAAAGTTCCACATTAAAAATGAACTGGCTGGTGCATATGTAGCTAAGAAAGGAGAATGCTAGCTGTGAGAGAATAATTCACTGACAATTGCCTTTTCTTTTATGTAGCCGTTTTTTTTTAGGTAGCTCATTCTTTTTTCCACGTTCGTGGGGGAATGAGTGCTTTAAAATAACAAATAACGTGGCCCAGTAGGCTAACTTGTTTTTTGATATGAGTGAAATCTCCTGTTGCTTACACCCGCGGTTGGAGGCCTAAAGTGAACTAAAGGTGGCTTGCGTCACTCAATAATAAAATTCCTATTAGCTAGTACTAATTGTAACTTGAATGTTTAATTTTCTCAGTGGGAGAAAATTAATTGCCATCGCTATGATTATGTACCAGTCAATTCCAAGACCGCCCATCCCCTCCCCGGGCATACCCCGGGCATTTGACGAGAGGTTAGCTCCACATAGTGGGGCATTTGACGTGAAACGAGGCCCGACGGGGCGGGCATTTGACTTCAACAAAAACGTTGGTCAGCGGTCGCAAGGTAAAAGATTTCGTAATCCATTCTTTCCGGTTCAACGTGTCTGTTGACTCGGTTGACCTTTGTCGTAAAATATAAATATTCATTTATATTCTGGAGTTCCTGAGATGCCTTTTTTTAGAGTGTGGAGTGAAAACAAGGACATCCAAAAGGCGTTTCAGCGGAAAATTATTCCGAGCTAGTGTCGAAAGGTAAAGTATTAAAAATTCATATTTTATAATATTCCATCGCCATGAGTGGCGGCATGATTCATTGAATTTGCTCGACTTATCTTTAATTTATTATTCATTTATCTTTTAATCCCTCCGTGCCCTGACGGTGGGGCATTTGACGCTCTGTGAAGCCCTGCCCGGTGGGGCATTTGACCGTATAAACTGCCCACATGGTGGGGCATTTGACAATTTTTTTTTTAAAAAGTCAAATGCCCGGGGGTTTGCCCGGGGGGGGATGGGCGGTCTTAGAATTGACTGGTACATTAGTATAAAATGATCAAACAGAAAATGCGAAATTAAATGCAAGTTGTAACAGCACCGAGAGATTGTAAAACAACTGATTCAAGTAAGAATACTAATCATTGCTTTTTTATCTCTTTCACAGGGACTGAGTCAAAAAAGCGAAATGCGCAAACGATCGAGCGAGAAATAGCCTGCTGCGAGGAGACAACTTTTGCGCGCGCTCGTGTGTTCCGCTAGACTACTCTGGTCCGGGCGGTGTGCGTCACGAGTTGCAATGCTCCATGGGTTAATTTGTGAAGCGGCTCATTTTCCCTTTGTCTTGACGGAGTGAACATCTCGTACGTTTGCGGTATTTAGCCTGAATTTAAATCTAGCGCCTTTTCTTTGGTAAAGTAATCAAAGATACAAGTCTACAAACGCAAAAAAAAACCTCGTAAAGGGCGGTTCTTCTTTTTTTTCAAACACATTCCTTCTATTTCAATCGAAACATGCAGTCCGTGTAATAAACAAGACAGCCAGAAAGATCAAATTCACACACGGTTCGATATACCTTGAGATCTGAATCACGCAAAGACTTTTCCTGCTGCTATGAAAGGAGCAACCTCGTCCCCAGGGTACCTCTTCTTCCCGTCCCCTCTCGCTCCAGGAGGACCCTGGGAACGAGGTTGTGAAAGGAGGATTTTCAGGTATCCCATGATACAGCGCGGAACAACCAATGTCACACTTGCTTTGATCGAACAGGCAGCACTCGTTTCCAAGCCATTCGCGCTTTGATTTCCCACTCCACGCGCGCACTCACAAATTGCGCGCGCGCTTACCACCCGTGAGCATCAAAACAATCCAGTTGGATCAAGTTTAGCAAAAAAAATCAAAGCTCAATTTTTTATTGTGCTCAGAGTTGTTTTTGTTTCATTTCTCTTTTCACATGAAAACCCCGTGAAAAACAAATAAGGCCATTTAGTGATGTGTTACATGACGTAGAATTTCAAATCATTTAAAATGGCGGCGGAAAGACACTCGACTTCGTTTGTCAAACTAAATCTTAGTGCGATCAAAAAGAGTGATCAGTACGTGGTGAATATCATAGATAATGCTTCACAAGTGGCGCTTTATAAGTTTAACGGCGAAATACAGGCGTGGGTAGGTACAACTCAGTTTATTTTTCAATTCTGACACGTGTTGTTCGCTTTCGTTTTATTCGTTTGGTTGATTTTGAATTGTTATGTAGCTTATCTTCCTCACGGAATCTTAAAAAAAGGCAACATAATAATATTGTTCCATTAAAACTTTTCATTCTAGATAACAGATGTTGTAACCGGCTGTAATCAAATCCTTTCTTTCCAACTGTACTGTTGTTATCATTTACAAAGATTTCAATTTTTGTTGGGTTTAATAATTAATCTAATGGATTTGTGCGATGCGCAATTAATGGGTGAACAAAGGATGAAAGAAGGAGCGAACGAACGAATGATTGAATGAACGGACGATCGACTACACAAGTAATCTCCAAAACCAGGATCTTCTCGTAACAATTTTGATAATCCTCACAATGAAATTGCATTCCTCAACACGCATTGTTCAGTTTGGACGGGTTAAAACGGGAGGGGGGATTGGGGGGGGGGGGGGGGGGGGGGGGGGGTGATGAAATTGCAGTCCTCACAAGCATAAAGCTGGCACAATATTCATGACATCCAAGAATTGCATATCAAAAATATAGGTGGGAAATTATTCACTTTCATAGCTGAGGTAATACATGGTTTTCACAGTAGCCATGTTGGTGTTTGGAAGCAATAGAAATTGTTTGCATAAAAATAGAGTTTTATGCCTTAAGGATGGATATTTCATTGTTCTTACCACCAACATAGCTGCCACGAAAACTATGTGTAGGAAAATAAAGTTACATTTAAAAAAGCCTCCCTGACAGGCATACCAGTATGGTCAAGGGGGTTTGTTAAAATTAAAGACAAAATGTCCTGAGGTTCTTCATGTTTTGAGACAACCCTTATGATTATCATTGATTAGTACATCATAAAATGTGGTTGATCTGTGTGCTGGCTTTACCATAAATTAAATAACCCAGCCAGTGCTGGGCTCTGGCAGTGTGCAGGAGCTGAAGGTACCTTCTGTGAGCGAAAAGAAGCATTAAATTCACACAGTTGATTCATTTTTATTTTAGGAGAAAACAGATGTGGAAGGAGCTCTATTTGTTTATAGCAGGTAAGTCATCTTTCTTTCTAGTCCTTCATCTTGTTAACCCAGCCCCATTTTCTCCACAGTTGCCAGCTCTTGTCCACTCTCATAATATTCTTGGCTTTGCACATGATGTCATAAAAATTCAAAAATCAAACTTTGCATCCTAACTTTCTAACATGGTATGTTACAATCCTTCACAAAAAGTTTCAGGTTTTAACCATGTTTTGCTTTCGATTTGTAAAGGTTTTAAATGTGTCACGCAATTCATCACGCTATTTCAGATAATAATAAAAATAATAATAATAATAATAATAAGCCCTAAGATAAGCCGTGACAATTAACAAAATTGAACCCGTTGAAAATTAGTTTTGCATTTACATGTATAAGCTGATTTAATGTAACTTATAGTAAATGCAATCTTTTGTGATGAGATTTGTTGCATAATTATGATATTGAAGTTTTTGCCGCCATGTTGGTGTACCAAAGTGGTACACCAAGATGGTCGCTCCATACATTTTCACTTAAAATGTCTAATATTCGTTCGCCTGTAAGTCTTGAACGAAATGCTCTGGTGCTTCAAAATTTGGCCCAGATGTGTAGTTTTAAACTCTCTACAATTTCATAAACTTTTTGGAATAAAAATCTGCTTTTAATGCTTAAAGCTATAAATTAAGGGTGGGGAGACTTCATGGGAAGGGGGGGTGGCTAATTTCAAATGGGGAGGGAGGGAAAAGGAGGGAGCTTGGGGAAGCTAGAGGAGGGAGCTACATGTATGGGAGGGAGGGAGGGAGAAGAGGGTGGGGATTTGGATGCAAGGGGTGGGGGGTGGGGGTCAGTGAAGCAAAACATCTACAATGTAGGAGAGGGGAGGAGGGGAGGGGAACGTCGGAAAGTTTTGTATTTATTTTATGACCTGGCTCATAGGAGCCTTTGATTTGTAATGTATACTAATCTACTTGCGTTTAAACAATTTTCTTTTTCTAGATCCACATCTCCTACCAGTGCATTTTTCATAATGAACAGATTAAATATGAACAATATGATGGAACCAATAACAAACAATATGGAGTTTAAACTTCAAGATCCTTTTTTGCTATACAGAAATATCGGAAGTAAGTATATGCACATGCAAACACTGCATTTAGATTTTCTTCAGATTTGTTGTTTAATACAGTGGAACCCTGCCTTACGGCCACCTTGCTAATGCGGTCACCTCGTTATTCAATCACTTTTTTGGCCCGGCAATACGCCAATACATTTTCTTATAAAAAACCTTCGTTAATGCGGTCACCCATTAATACGGCCAACGGCCACATTTTAAAATCCCAAACAGTAGAATCCTAAATTTCACCCCGTTAATATGGCCACTCGCGCTAAATTTAGAAAACCAAAGCGCCTGTGACATGTCAATTTTATTAACCTCTGTCATTTACTAATTAAACAGCCGATTTACTTTACAAAGTAAGCAATACTCCTCCCTGTTTTCATTAAAAACATGATAAAGGAAGTAAATCTTGACGCTAACATCCGCTTAGGCTAATTGCGAAGCGATTAAGTCAAATGTTGTGCTTCGTCACAAAGACGATTAGTACTAAAGTCTTCCTGTTAGGTTATTAAGACCGCTTGCTTTTTTTCTTGCATCTTCCTCCTTGCTCTGTGGTTCTTTTTAACTTTGAGCTTTCGTCTGTCTTGTGGGTATGTCTCATACATACATACATACATATAACTTTATTTAAACTCGGTAAAATCATTCAGTATATAAAAAGTGACAATTATATCATTAAAAATATATATACACTTCACTTACTGTTTTACAAGGTTGCCGAGTGGGAAACTGATGATTGAAATAGTCGGTTTATTTCCCTTTTGAATTGCCCTATTGACTTGATATTCCTTACATCTTGTGGTAAGGAGTTCCACAACTGAGCCCCGCTATAGCTAAAGCTACGCTTTAGATAATTGGTGCGTGGCTTGGGCAATGTTAGTTTACCGCACGAATTTCGTAAATTGTAATTTGTGCTTCGTGTATTGAAGTCCTGCAAGTACACTGGGGCTAATTTGTTGAGGGATTTAAACATCACAACTGCCTTTTGCTTTTTTCGCCTTACTGAGAGTGAATCCCATTTCAGCATTTCCAGGAGTACGTTGGAGCTTGTCTGTAATTAGCCCTCGCAATCACCCTGGCTGCACGGTTCTGTAATTTTTGCAGTTTATCGCTCAGTTGGTCTCACAGAAAGATTGTTTTCAATGTCCAGAAGGTTCTTCAGTAGCTTGATATAATTCTGTCTGTTGTCCGGTAAATCTGTACACACAAGGAACTTCCATGCCGTATCCAGCGCCTCGATCTACAGCTTTTCCAACAACTTTCACATCTGCTGTGCTTCCCGTTTTTGTTAGGAAATGAAGAATAATTCCTGTGCCTTCCTTTGTGCTTGCAATTACTGTACGCATATCTACATTCCGGTTGTTTATTAAAGAGAACAGTTGTTCAGGAAGTGCGAATGCGATATGTTTGTCATTACGGCCCTTAAATCGTGAAATTTTAGTTACCCTGCCCCGGTAATACAGCCACCCCGTTAATATGGCCAATTTATTTTACCCATCGGTGATCGTATTAACGGGGTTCCACTGTAGAGCGATTTTCAACGAACCAATTGAAGGGCTCGGGGCATATCCAGCCTATGTTGCTTTTGAGGTCGTTTTTTATTTTTCTCGCTCAGATTTGTCCATTTTTGGCATGTGAACTACAAATTCGTTGTAAAACATTGTTTAGCTTTTTTTCTGTTGTTTTTTTTTCCGTCGTTTTCGAGAATTAACGTATGCAAAAAAAAATAAAATCTGCATGTCTCCCACTGAATCCCGCTCGAAAAAATGAATCCCAAGGTTGATCCGAATTTCTCGATTTTACGCTGATTTTTCACTTCAGATGGCCAAGTTTGGGCCCGTACCGCTGAATCCCGCTCAAGAAAAATAAATCCCAAAGTTCATTCCCTCAAAATCGCTTCATTTTTATCACCGATAGTCAGCCACTTAGATTCGCGCCATCTCCCTTATCGTTACGGACCTCCTTTAGGAAGCACTCCCGGTCCTCCGCTGCCGGCTCATAGTCTTTACCCGCCTTGCTGAATTTCACCCGGCCGCAAGAACTCACTTTGAACTGCCCAATGCTGTATTTCAATCTCCCACGCGACCACCCAAAGCCGACCTATCTGCCACTGTCGCAAAGCATGTCGGGATATCAATGGCGAAAACGAAAACGGAATGTCCGCCAAACGAAATACGGAAAATATTATAAGTCTCGAAGCACTTCGGATATTGGGCATTTCGACTACGGCACGGGATGGGAAATGGCCCACAACTCACAACGCTGCCCCTTTTCTGATCCAAAGTGATTCCTGACTTTCCCGCCGGCTCGCCTTGTCCACCAACGTCTATTTTCACCTTCGAGCGTGAAATAGAGATTTAGGCAAGAAACACGACTCGTTTCTTTGAGAGGTGCTAGAGACTTACGGATTTCCGGACTTAATGATGTCCTTCAATCACCGGACGGGCCTTAAACATATTGGCTCATACGCACGCTACAGACGATGTCTTTGCTGTAGCGAGCTCGCGGTCGATAACGAACCAGGCGCGCGTAAATAACGGTATTTTCGTTCATGTCGTTGGCGCGGGTCAGGAGTATTGCGGTCGCATATTCTTGCGGCCAATCTGCTGTAATGGCGTCAAAATTACGCTCTGAATGTAAACAGCCACTAGAAGACCAGAACTCTGCTTTTTTTCAGGTGAAATTAGTCCAGTTTCTTAGGATTAGTGCAAATTTGACAAGGGTTTGTGATATTATTCGTTGTATGATAAAATTAGGCAAATCTGAGCGAGAAAAAATAGTAAAACGCTCAAAAAGCAACATAGGTTGGATATGCCCCGACCCCTTCAATTAGAAACCAAAGCAAATTATGCATGTAGCTGATGCATGTGGAGAAGTCACAATAAGGGGTGCATAGAATAAGGTCCTAAGTGACTTTTGATGTAACATCAAATTCTCCCTGTGTTTTACAAGGGAATACAAGGCAATTTGGAATGAGAATCTAACAGTTTATCAGAAGTCCCTTCTTTGGGTTTGGTTTTACTTCTGATTGGTGAATGAGGTGGCCCTTAATTTTTAAGCCAATCACAAAATGTAGCCGCAATGCAAAACCAAAGCAATGGCAAAATTACTTTCAACACTCAATTTGAAAACTTTTCTAAAGTGGTGTCAGATTTCATAGCCAGTCGCAAAGCATAGCAAAGCAAAACCAAAGCAATATTTAGCCTACATGTACATATGTAGCTAGGATTGATGTACAGCACCTGAGAACTTTAGGATCATATGTACCATATAAAGCCTATTATAATTTTGTTTTTAATTAATTATTATCCAAATCTTTTATTGATAACAAAGCTAACTAAAAATCTTATTTTACAATTAATTTCACTTAAAAAACTATTCAATCAAAACACTAATTTACATGATTCCTTTCGATTAAAAAAAAGACACTTAATTTCGATTAAGAAAATTCATTCCATTAAAAATATATCGTATATTCAAAAAAAGAAAAAAAATTCAATTAAAAAACGGTTCATTTCAACTAAACTAAATTAACGAGCTCACGCCATTATCACACACGCTTGGGTAGCGTTTAAGCGGCAGTCATCAATGACATCTCCTTGTGGAATTTTGTGGAAGGGTGTCCTAGAACCTCTTACGCATGTGTGTACCGACCTTAAAATCTCAAAAGAAAGCAATGTTCTAATCCAAGTAATAGTACATGTACTATTACTAGGCGTTTGAGAAAGCAGTTGCAGTCGGCTTCCATCCCACCATTGGTTCCAAAAACTAGGGGTGTGAAAGATCCCATTTCAATGTCTAGCACCCTCTGTTGGTACTTTCGCTTTTTCTCCTCCTCCTGCTCCTTAAAGATTGTGGAATGTTCTTTTCCCTGGTTGCACTTGGAGTTAACATGCGTTACTCTGACATAAAAAAATGCTGTAACTCCACGAGATTATTAGCCTATTATTATTATTATTATTATTATTATTATCCCCATTTAACTCCAAAATTTTCGGCTATTCTTTTAATGAAGTTTTTTTATCGAAAAAATGTATATATAGAAATGTAATTCTTTTTAACTTCTCATTTATTTTCAAGTATCAATTTGTAGTTATTGTAAATTATTATTATTGCCCAGCAACTTTTTTTAATAAAGATATTTTCTATTTTTATTATTATAATTATTATTATTACAAAACTGCTTTTGATTCTCAATTAAAAACCATGCTATAATACATGTAGTTATTTTAATGACCTACTTCAGATTAGCTTACCCCCCAATAAAGCCACTAATTTAGTTGCTCCTCTCCCTCCACTAAACAATTGCTATAATTTCAGAAGAGATATTTGGCATCTGGTTCTATGACAGTGATGAGTGTAAAAGACTGGCTACATTAATGACAAAGTGAGTGATTTTTATTTTGCCCAGTATACTACTTTGTATTTACAAAGCAACTTCAGCACTTACAAACAAAGCCCAACAAAATTTGGGGCTTATTGCTTTTAGTTCCATTAAATGGAACATCTTGTAATCCACTCAGGTTTACCAATAGGTACTGGTATTAGTCATTAGGACACTGACAAAAAAATGTTATATCTATAATAATAATAATAATAATAATAAAAAAATAGCAATTATTATAATTTTCAATAACTATAAATTGATACTCAAATTTACTTAATTACTTAATTGATTAATTACTTAATTACTTAATAAATTTCTTCACAAAGCCTTTAAAATGTATGTATACCTACATGTATATGAAAAATATATCAATTAAAAGACTAAAAAAAGATAGTACAAAGTTAATGTAAAGTATAATTACATTTTCAGATTTATGAAAATCAAGAGCACTTCTTTTAAAAAAACCTATATTACATCTCAACTGGCCGATCAACTGCAACACTGTAAATCCTTGGCAACCTAGGTCCTGGGTACCCTAACGTAACTTATGTCTGGTTATGTTGACTTATTATAATAATTTTTTTTAAAATTATTTTAATAATAATAATAATAGTAATAATAATAATAATAAACCTGGAAAGTGAAAGTAGTCCCAGTTGATATTGGAGTATTGGGAACCATCCCCAGAAGATTGGGAGGCAACCTGGAACAGATTGGTGTGCGGACAAGATCAGTAACTATCCAAAAGACGGTTTTGTTAGGGACTGCAGGAATCCTCCGAAGAGTCCTTGGGATCTAAGGTGGCTTGTTTGCCATCTGACCAGGGCCAGTGTCATCTCCAGCAATGTTGCTGAGTTAATTTGTTATGGAATAAAACTTGGGTACAATAACTCATTTATCCTGTTCATTGTGTTAGAAATTGGGTGTCCTGTTCATCTTGGGATAAGTCAATGCCTTGTTTCTCAAGGCATAAATTGCTGAATGTGTGGTCTTCTGGTCCTTTATTTCATTGATAGGAAGTTTAAGTCAACCATGAGCCACAAGTGGCCCACACAACTGGAGCTAATCCCGGTTTCTGCAGCATAAAAAACTGGGAGTATTGCTACTCTCTCTGCGACTATAATTTTAAGGTTATCTAAACAATTTTCTGGTATGATTTTCACAGCCTTAGTTCTCAGACAGCAATGGGAAGCAGTGCAGTTAGCAACCCACCCGCTTCACAAATACCGAAGGTAAAAGTGTTTATGTTGTCATAATATTCTGACTTTTGCTTTACATGTACAGGCTTTCATGAACTCTCAAAGATATACAAAGATTGAGAAAAAAGTCTAAACCATCTTCAAGCATGGCGGCATCTTTTTCAAGCCAGGTGGCTTTCAAATTTTGCTAATTCAAGCCAGATAATGAAAAGGTTGGAGAGATCACTGCCAGGATGCAAAATTAAATGTATATTAATTTTGCTATGTTAACCTAATTTATCAAGAAGCAAGGTTTATAAATTTGTCGCATGTGGATCGCTTTAGGGCAGTGGAATCTTGGGTTGCCTTGGTGTCCTGCAGTTGCCCAGCAACAAAACTGTGACAAAACTTTAATTTACGTCATCGAGTGTGACAAGCAACTGGGAATGAGAATGTCTCAACTTCAAATTTTGGGGCCATTGTGGGGCCCCATGTGACCCAACCTTTCCAGTTAAACCAGAAATTCCATCTTTCCCTCCCCCGTCACTAAACTTTTGTTGTGCACCCTCCCCTGAGCTTAGCGAGGTTCTGTGAGACACATATTTGTAGTTTAACAAACTCTTTCTTTTTAAAGGAGAGAAAAGATAGTTCATCAGAGGAAAAAGTTGATATTATGCAGTTGTTTGTTAAAGCACAAGAAAGATATAATCAGGTAAAATATCACCTGGGTGGGCTATATTAAGCCAGAATATGAGCTCATCAGGCACATGGATCCTTTGGGTTGGATTTCCTGTTCATTCAGATATGAGTAGGATGTCCTGTTTTGTATGGTCTGGGAAGCCTGTGCATTCAGGTGCAAGTTGAGTACATTTTCAGGTATAATTTAAGTGCTCATTCAGGTATGCTATTAGACAGCGTACTCTTCATTCAGATATACATGTAAGTTGGGTATACTGTTCATTCAAGTACAAATTGGGTGCCCTGTTTATTCACCTGTTAGTTGGTGACCTGTTTATTTAGATGATCAGGGTGCAACAACTACTTCATGTAAGCATAGAGAAGCATAGTAAACAAAGATGGCGGAAGGTAAAGAGTACGAAAACCATCGAAAGGACCTTCTACCAATGTTTTTGGTTTCGAAGAAGACAAAGTGGAACGGCAAAAAGCCTTCTATGAACCAGAAATGCCATCTCTCCCTTCCACATCACTAAAATTTTGCGGTGCACCCTCCTTTGAGCTTCAGTAGTTTATGCAAGACATGTATTTCTAGTTAAGTTGAGACATTCAACAGCATAACCAGTAAGAGTTGGTGGATCTATGACAGACATCTCAATCAGCAGAAACTCTTGACCTGTTTTTTGGTGGTTTCTCCCTGTATATAGACCAAAACAAGCAGTTCAGGCACACCACCTACTCCAAGCAGCAATCCGCAAAAACAACAGATACCCCAAGAACAAAAAGAACAGCAACAAAAATTCCTCCAAAAAAACCTAGCACAGCAAGAACAACTTCAAAGACTGTTTCAAAATGAAGACACTTTTCCAAAGAAGCAGCGTGCATACTCCACCCCTGCCCCCTACCTATCAGGACAAATGTCACCTTCATCCGTGAGTAAAAAGATGCCCATGGGGGAGGGACAACAGAATGGTGTGTTGCCAAGAGGGGAGGGACAGTCGAAGAGAGGGCATAGTAAAGTGAAAAGTCTAACACTGTCAGATGTTAAGGCACCCATTAGTTCAGGTGAGGAAAAACAGCTTCATACTCAGGGGCAGATCTAGGGGAGGGGTGCAGGGGGTGTGCCCCCCCCCCCCCCCCCCCCCCCCACCACCACCACTGAGATGACCTGCATCTTTCTAATATAACTAGTATTCTGCAAAGAAAAGAAAAAAAACTAGGTGGTTTATTGGTGTTTACGTCACCCTTCAGTTACGTCATTCCTTAGAGGTGCACCCCTCCTAAGAAAAATCCTGGATCTGCCCCTGATACTCTTCAACTTTTCTTCTCAATAGCTTTCATTTGAATGGTCGCACTTAAAGAGTTCATTCACAGACTCGAAAGTTAGAACAACCTTGTACAGCATAATAAACAGCACCACAGGAAAGTACTGCTCATTAGCTTTCATTTGAATGGTCGCACTTAACGATTTCATCCACACACTCAAAAGTTAGAAACTCAAACGTTAGAACCAGTGTCTTGTACTGCATGATAAACAGCACCACAAGAAAGTACTGCTCATTAGCTTTCATTTGAAGGGTCGCGCTTAAACAATTTCATCCACAAACTTTAAATTAGAACCACCTTGTACAGCATAATAATCAGCACCACATGAAAGTACTGGTCAGTAGCTTTCACTTGAATGGTCACACGTTAAAACTAGAACCACTTTGTACATGTTACATGTAATTAGAAATGTATGACTTGCCGAACTTTGCTGTTCAAACTGACGGTAACTTAATTTACACTGTTTTTAGGTGACTCAGGGCCCATCACGAGGACACAAGATGATTCTGCAATCGATAGCACAAAACCAGGAGCACAAAGACAGGTAAAATTTATGCAATGCTTTTTTGTGTCCTTGAGTGTTGTCATAAGGAATCTTGATATTAAAACTGAGCTCAAGTAAATTTGTCTCTTTTAGTTATTTCACAATGAGCGACAGGAAGTGAAGAGTACAGGTACATTACCCTCGCAACCAGCTGCTCCCCAGACAACAGCTAAGGTGAATTAATTAATTAATTAATTAAGTGAATAAACACTCAGTCATGGTCCCAGCCGAGGAGGCGCGGTGGTTCAGTGGTTAGTGCATCAGACTTTCAACCTGAAGGTCGGTGTTTTGAGCCTGGTCTCTGACGTCGTGTTGTTTCCTTAGACAAGAAACTTTGCTCCCCGTTGTCTCTCTCTACCCAGGTGTATAAATGGGTACCGGCGACATAATGCTGGGGGTAACCTTGCGATGGACCAGCATCCCATCCAGGGCTGGGGGGAGTAGTAATACTCTCAGTCGCTTCATGCTACAGAAATAATAATAATAAATAATAATAATAATAATAATAATAATAATAATAGTTCATTTATATAGCGCACACATCCACTATTTGTTCGAGGCGCTTTACAAAGTTATCTCTAAAACCACAAATTCAATCTAAGAAGAAACCGGGTTAAGCTCCGTTAGTTGTGAGCCATTAAGCTTGTGAAGACTTACCATGGTCCCAGCCACATATTATGAGCACTTTTTATTATCATACAAATTTCAGAGAATTACAAAGGATTTCACCCACTGAGAAAAATGGTGTAACAGCAAATTTGAAGATGGTGTTCTCAGTTGAATTTGTAACCCGTAAAACCTGTTAGGGTGCCGTAGTAAGTGGGCACAGCGGTGCAAATAAGAGATTTAATACAAAGTTTTGTCAGGCATGTTAGCTTGTATACGGAAATACGTTGTAAATGGTAAACAAGTTAAAAGGTGATAAATAAAGAAAGATGGTAAATGTTAAGCTCGGTAATGAAATGAGAAAGATGTAATGTTCCTCATGTCACGAGCGTGGGACAAAGAAAAAAATCTGAGTCCACAACAGGAATTGAACCTTTGACCTTCCGCACACTGGTCGGATGCTCTAACCACTGAGCTACGAGAGACTCGTGGTGTACTTGAGTCAAGCCCAAATCCTGCCGTCCAGAAGGACGTCGGACACCTCTTTGAGACTTATATAACGGAGTAACTGGTTAGCTTTCAGTTGAGGTTGGGGGTAGCAGTTTATATGGACTAAGCAACGCGAGAAGCTAGGTGGTACAGTGGTACGGTAGGCTATGTAAGCCTAAGCCTAGCTGAGATCACAGGTTCAATCCTGAGTGGGGATTTTAGATTTTCTTTTGTACACTTAAAAATTTATTGTAAATATTGTAAAATAAGTGTCGACATTACGTTATATAAGTCTCAATAAGGTGTCCGACGTCCTTCTGGACGGTATGATTTAGGCACAACGCCATATACTAGGTTCATGTATGACATGCGTCCTGCGTACTGCTGGGATCAGCAATGTTAAAAGCGTCATGCGAGGTGATTTAAGGCGAACCTGCGGTATAAAAGGGCAAAACCCACGCCAAATCTAATGTAAATGAGCAAGAACAATAGTTTTTGCTCCTTTGCATGAGTTGGACAGTCCAGCCGCCTTTTATATTGCGGGTTTGGCTTTAACAAAGACCAATGCTCGGTAATGAAATGAGAAAGATGTCCCGACAGGAATCATAGATTCGATTCAATTTCAAGTTTGACACTTTGTTCTCTGTTGTAGGATTCACCCCAGAAGCCATCACAGGATCTGGCAGCCGCAGCTGGTGCTTCACTCATGTCGCCGCTAGCTTTCCAGCCTTCTGGAAAAGTGACAATCATGACACCGCCATCACAGCCTAAACAGCCACCAAAAATGGAAATTGCCCCTTTGACACAGGAACAACTTGTTCAAGCTCTCAGTTATTTATTGAAGGTAATGTTGGATTTGCTCTTTAAAGGGTCGACACTCAATTGAAAACTGCTCTAAAATGGCATTTGAAAGCTGGAATTACTATCGTGAAGTCACAGCATTACCACCACAGGTATCCCACAAGTAGCCACCTCTCCTGACCCCTCCCCCCCCCCCCCCCCCCCCCCCCGTCCCATCCCCTCCCCCCAGGGTGGCTACATGGAACAGTAAACTGTACAGGCTTAAAGGCCCATGTTCATCCAATCTGCTTTGCGCGCACGGGCTGATTTTCGCACAGACGGAAAATCGAAAAATCGACGTGCCAGCCAATCATAACGTTACATTGAACATTTGAACCGTTCCAAAACAAAAACACAAGCGCGCAAAGCAGGTTGGGTGAACATGGGCCTTTAAGGGACACTGTCCCGGCTGATGTAAAACCAAAACCAATGGTTTGTAGATAAAGTGCAGGGCTGGCCAGGAGCTTACTTTAAGTTTGCTTTATTCGACTTTTTATCTTGAAATACGAAGAAAAAAATCGCCAAAAGTGATGAAAGCAAAGAAATATTAACCAAAGAAACAAAATAACGTCTAGAAAGGTCAACATTCCACAAGAATGACAATTTTGATTTCTTGACAGGCGGTCAAGAAATCAAATTTGATGAACGATAATCCACTTTCATCCTTGCAGTCCTGCACTTAATCTACAAACTATTGCTTCTGTTTTGTTCTATAGAATCTTTTTGTTCAATTACTTAACTGAAAACTGTTCTATGCTCGTCACTATATAAGAGCGGGGTCGTAGCTGTCCAAACGATGTCTGTGATTGGCGAACGATACAATTGAAATATCACTTGAACAATGCTCCCATCCCTAATCCCTATCCCAGCGGGACAAATCTATCGTTTTCTTAGCGAATCACAGACATTGTTTGGACAAGTGCACGACTACCCCTATATAACCGTTTATCCATTTTGTTTTTTATTCAGAATGACTCGGAATTTGTAACCAAAATCCATGAGGCATACTTCAAGAGCTTACAAGACAAATTACCAACTTAGCGGTCATCCCTCAAATCAGCTGCAAACAGTTGGTGGAGTCGCGAAAAGCCCCGTAACCCAAGAGACACGCAGAAACGACAACAAGGGAAGGACGGATCGGCAAGGTTAACCTATGCTGGAAGTGTTTAAAATTTGTTTGAAAAATTTGAATGAAAAGAATGTTATCAAAGTAAAGGACAGTTTACAAATGCGATATTTTGCGCAATTTTTGTCGCAACTTTTGTCGCGTTCGAGCTCGCGGTGAAAATCGTAAGAGTAAACAAGCGGCGATTTGGGCGCGATTTGGACGCGATTTGTAACCGCGATATCGCAGAGGTTTCGAACATGTTCAAACCTGATGCAACTTAACAGTGATGTTTGGGAAATCGCAGCAAATATCGCGCCCAAATCGCACAGAAATCGCCGATAGTTTACACTTGCGATAAAAGTTGCATTGGAGAGCGCGTAAACTGACCTTAACGGTTTTGTTGATGTTAACCTTTTAATTCTCAATGAGAATCAATTTCTAAGTTCTGTTGACTGTTTCTTATGAATTCTTAAACTTAATCTAAATTTTGTTGAGAAGAATTAAACTGAATTTATATATTATATACAGAACGTATAGATAGCAGTTAAGATAACTGCAACGATGTTATCTGGGACTTAAAAGGGATAATAGCTAGACGTTTATGTTGGGTTGTTTGTTGTTGTTTTTTTCACGTGAATGTTTTGTTTCTAATCTTATAGTTGTCATGTTTCACATCATCATCGTCATTATCATTATCAGATGATCATCATCGTTAACCACTTATTAAAACAACTGAGTCAGTTGTTATTGTCATTAACATTTGATTTATTCCAAATAATCAAATTTTCAAGGTCGTTATAGTTTGAACAATTAATACTGAAAAAGCTAAGATCATAACTAAATGAAATTCTTCAAAGAAATATGCTAAAGCATTGTAATTCAAAAGTGGAGGAGTTTGAGAGCAAAGTTGTGGTACCTCCGTGTACACAGCTAATCATTGATTTTCAAAAACATTTTATGTTAACAGAGATTTGTCGTCCTGTGAACTAAACGACCCAGTTCACAGCAATTTCAAATCTCTGTTATCGAGCTCTTCAGACCATTCTCATTCGGTGAAAACAGCCATCTTTTTATGTCAACAGCTGCTAGGGCCTTTGTAGACAGCTGGCTTTTACGTTGCGTTTTTTAGAGGTTCGTGAGACCTATATAAAAATTTCCCGGTAATTTTATGAAACAATTTAATGAAAAAGTTGGCAAAATTTATCGGTATGGTACATTTCACTGATGCTAGAAGTTACCTAAAACACGTACTAAAATGGGCGATTTTGCATTGACTTAGAACCAAAACTCAATTGACCGAAGTGGAGGTGGCCACCGACACTGAGGTGAATAGTTATTTTAGCATATACTACAACAGTGAGATAATATAGCACGAAAATGATGATTTTAACTCTTTTTTTTCCTGTCAACGATTACAATTTTCGCGGGCGCACAAATTGCCTAGAGGTGAATAGCACTTGCTATCTCGAGTTTCAGTAGCCAATCAGTGCACCAACAACGTTATCCGCTGTTTTAGTATGTACTAAATTAACAATTATTCACCGAAGTGGATGTGAACAGCAAATGCTATTCCGAGTTTGAGGAGCCAATCAGAGCGCGCGAAAAAAAACTACCCACTGGTTTGGAATATACCTAATTAATATACATTCGGTGGTAAGTGTAGATAAGAATAAAAGGCAAATCAGGATTGGAGTGATTTCAACTTCGGTTTAAACTGGTATGTTCCATTGCTGGTTACTAAGCTAGGTAAAACAAAAAAATTGCTTGCAAAGCTCTATGGAAAACCACGCTGTTTCATGGGCCCTTGTTTAAAGAACACATGGTTTGACACTGCGCTTTATCGTTAATTTGTAAAGTAGACGTCATACTACCACGAGTCCCAATTTTCTCTCACGGATAGTCGCGCGAGGGAAAAAGCACACGCGCCCGAACGAAATCGCCTTCATCAACGTGTCCAGTTTCCGCGCGGTTTTGGCCTCTCACTCGACTGTCCCCAAGAGAAAATAGTTTCCGCTCGTGGTTTAGGTATAATAGAAGAATTGCGTCTACTTTCGGTTTAGCTGGGATCAAGTGTAGTATACAGAATAATGAGGTGTTCTAACCTTTCTGTAATCACCATGGCAACAGTGTTGCTATAGTGATTACAGACGGAGCCTTGCTCAAAAAACTGGACGTGTCAAAAACTAAATACAAATAAAACTTGGAGGAGACTAAAATTATGTTCCTTTTATTGTTGTCTTATTTTACCGGAAGTTGCAAATGGTTGATAGTAGCATCGTTCTTTCTCGTATGGAGGAGTACCCTGCTCATGTAATTCATAGCCTTTCTTGACCATAAACTGAAAAGTGATGGACATTTAAGCTCGTGTTTCCATAGCTATTTGTCGTTCTCCCAAACTCCCGATCGTGTTACGGAAAGGCGGAAACCGTTTTCTATTTCATGTAATATATCAAACACGAGGAAGAGTGTTTCATCAGGATATCCAAACACTGAGAAGTGAGTTGAAAAGAGAGGTGCAGCCGAGTTTTTTTATATTTTATGTTTGAACAAAGGTACCTTGTCAACAGTTTGGTCTAATTTTTACCAAAACACAGCAGAATCTGCGTGACAATGCCCCTTTAATGAATTGCCTAGCTTTGTGCGCAGTCATGACACTCTAATGAATCTTGATCATAAACTGAAAAGTGATGGACATTTAAGCTCGTGTTTCCATAGCTATTTGTCGTTCTCCCAAACTCCCGATCGTGTTACGGAAAGGCGGAAACCGTTTTCTATTTCAAGTAATATATCAAACACGAGGAAGAGTGTTTCATCAGGATATCCAAACACCGAGAAGTGGGTTGAAAAACAAGGGGGGAGGGGAGAGTAATATATCAAACACAAGGAAGAGTGTTTCATCAGGATATCCAAACACCGAGAAGTGGGTTGAAAAACAAGGGGGGGAGGGGTGAGTAATATATCAAACACGAGGAAGAGTGTTTCATCAGGATATCCAAACACCGAGAAGTGGGTTGAAAAACAAGGGGGGGGGGGGGGGGGGGGGGGGGGGGGGGGGGGGGGGAGGGGAGGGGAGAGTAATACATCAAACACGGGGAAGAGTGTTTCATCAGGATATCCAAACACTGAGAAGTGGGTTGAAAAACAAGGGGGGAGGGGTGAGTAATATATCAAACACAAGGAAGAGTGTTTCATCAGGATATCCAAACACTGAGAAGTGGGTTGAAAAATGAGGGGGGAATTGGGTGAGTAATATATCAAACACGAGAAAGAGTGTTTCATCAGGATATCCAAACACCGAGAAGTGGGTTGAAAAACAAGGGGGGAGGGGAGAGCGGATAGTAATATATCAAACACGAGGAAGAGTGTTTCATCAGGATATCCAAACACCGAGAAGTGGGTTGAAAAACAAGGGGGGAGGGGAGAGTAATATATCAAACACGAGGAAGAGTGTTTCATCAGGATAACCAAACACCGAGAAGTGGGTTGAAAAACAAGGGGGGAGGAGAGAGCGGATAGTAATATATCAAACACGAGGAAGAGTGTTTCATCAGGATATCCAAACACCGAGAAGTGGGTTGAAAAACAAGGGGGGAGGGGAGAGTAATATATCAAACACAAGGAAGAGTGTTTCATCAGGATATCCAAACACCGAGAAGTGGGTTGAAAAACAAGGGGAGAGGGGAGAGTAATATATCAAACACGAGGAAGAGTGTTTCATCAGGATATCCAAACACCGAGAAGTGGGTTGAAAAGAGAGGCGCAGCCGAGTTTTTTTTTTAACCCAGTTCGAGGCGTTTGGATACCTGATGAAACACTTGATATAGCTTCTCAAACTGATCATTGAATGCCGTGCGGAGAAAAGGGAGGAATAAAATCTCCAAAATCTGTGCTAATAGGCCATTTGCACGATGACGTCATAAGACTACAACTACCAGAATCCTTCGGTTTTTTGTTTTGTAGTGCAAATTAGGGCTATTGTTATTTAAACCTCATTGGGATTACAAAATTTAAATAAAGGAAAACGAAATGAATTCTGGTAGTTGTAGTCAAATGATGCCATCGTGCAAATGGCCTTTTAACATCGGGTATCTAAACCTCCTTCACGGTGGTGATTTTCTCTGTGTTCTCGTCATGAATTATTAATGAGTTTTAGAATACCCTTTACCTTCTGGCAGCTGAAGACCACAAAAAATCTGCCATCGAATTTCTGTTTCCGCCTCTCATCCTGCCGTTACACCACCTAAAGGTGGCTCCTCGGAGTTCTATTTTTAGTATCACTTTGAAACGCCAAAATACCTATTTGTTTGAATGGAAACCTACAAATAATGATCCAGTTTTGTTAGCAAATACTCTACCGGTGCACAGAAACTAGTATAATTCGTTATCTTTGGCTGCGGATGGCCAGGATGGAAATAGATTGGAACTTGAAAAAATTGGCCAATTTTTTCAAGTTCCTCCCAAGTGTCGTGGAAAAATCGCAGAAAAACTAATTATGGTTTGTTCTTCCTTGAAGAAATCACTTGATATTTTCTTCTTGGTGTTCTAAGAACAATTTTATGTTTGAACAAAGGTACCTTGTCAACAGTTTGGTCTAATTTTTACTAAAACACAGCAGAATCTGCGTGACAATGCCCCTTTAATGAATTGCCTAACTTTGTGCGCAGTCATGCCACTCTAATGAAGCACCTTGCCAAAGCAAATGGACCGTCGCAATGATAGGAAGGGGCAAGGCCGGCCTGGCTCGGAATTTTTGTTTGTGGTCGCTGAAAGCTAATCAAAGGCTCACACGAGCCCATTCGTGAATACGAAACAACTTTCGGACCCTCCCCTCCCCCACACGCTTTGCTCCAATGCCCCCCCCCCCCCCCCCACGATAATTCTCTTCGTTCAACTCCCAACCCTCCAACGCTGTCACAATGGGTAAGGTAGGTCATCATTACCTATCGCATTTGCAACGGGCAGAATATATGCGCAAGCCTTATGCACTGGTCAGCGGAATTACCAAGAAAGGTTTACAGCTGATGTATGGTGTTGAAATTTGCATATCTGTCGCCGTCTTTTATAACTCGTTCAATGCTTCAAGTATTCACGACTTAAAAACCGGCATTCGTTCGTTGCCTTGGCAAGAACTTTCAAAACCCCAAATGCAAGAGGAGCAAGCGCCAGATACTTACAGAGTTCTGAATGAAGCATTCGGTTCTATTAGCGTTGTTCAAGGCCCTGTCACACTATTGCGTATGAGAGAAACGTATGAGTTGCGTATGAAAATTCATAAAATAATTTTCATACGCACAAAATGCCCTTGAAAATACAGCGTATGACCAGCGTACTTGACCTATGAGTAACGTACCTCTCGCGTATTCAGCGTATGCCTAGCGTATGCTTAGCGTATAAACCATACGTCCGAATACGCACAAAATTTTTAAGCATGCTTAAAAACATCTTTCTGCCTCGCCGTATGCCAGCGTATGCCACCGTATGCGACTGTGCTTGAAACGTATACAACCTTTGCCTAACGTAGCCCTAGCGTATGTCAGCGTATATGAGCGTATAAGTAATATTTTTCATACGCTGGCATACGCTAGTACGATACGCAATAGTGTGACAGGGGCCATCAAGTTAAAACAATGAATATACTAGTCTCCAGTCTTACCCATCTATGATATATCAATGGTTTCGCATTAGTAGGCTTTGTTATTGACTAGAAAATCGCGCGCCACTTTCTCAACCAATCAGAAGCAAAATCAAAACAAATTGTAGCTTGCTCGCACGCGTTTTCCCGCGCTTGGCGCCCGCTACATGTCTTTGCTTTGTGTTCTAATTGGTTCATTGGATTGTCTGCGTCTGAGTCATTTCTTTGGTTTAACTACACTCAAATGAAAACCGCTCTAAAGCCTGTTTTGAAGCCACTGGTTTTGCCTCCAGTTTATTGCCGTGCTGTCCAAAGATCTATATAAACGAACGATAAACATTATATATATTTACTGGCGACTTGACTGGTTTCAGTCCTCATAATCGACAACAAATATCAGTACGCAAGGCGTGCTTGTGTAACTTCACCATATCATCCTTCAATAATAATGTTGCAAGTCTGGAAACGTCCAGTAAATCTGTAAAAATACCGTGGTGTAGCGACTGAAAGTACGCAAGTGCGTTGTGGGATTTTCAGAGCGACCTAGTGGGTACGATTTTAATGCTACTGCATGTCGGGCGAATGTGGAGCTCTAGAAAATCAGTGTGTCCCCTGGAAATTTAGTTTTGAGAAAAAAGCACGAACCCTGAAAATCTCATCAAAGTTGAAAAAAAAAATCTGTCGGCGACCCAACAACCTCAGCAAATAAAGGTCATCTTCACGTCCGTTCCTGTTCAAATCCTAGACGTAACCATCGGACATTTTCTCTTTTATCTTCGGCGACGTTTTTTATTGTTAATATTCTATTTCTATTACCTTCTAATCCTGGAAAATGTCAGACTGAATAACATTTTTAGGACTTTTAAAGATTTTAAGATCTCTGCGTACCCATGTAAAACGATATTTAATATTTCCCGGCACTGCAAAGCAGTCATACATCACTACCTTTCAAAGTTGTGTTAAACAAAGCGCTTGCACTTGGCTCCAAAGGAGCGTTGACTTTTATTTTTTGACAAATTCATGGCATTTATTGTTCGATGTAAAAATCTAATCGACATTAAATAAATAGTAAACAATTTTCATTAGAAGAAATTCATTGCTACCACATTTTGATAAACGTAAAGTTTACCGATACAGTCGAATCTGCCTTTCGACCATCAGTTTTAATACGACCACGTTTTGGGGGGACACCAAAACGCGCTCATTCAGTCATCTTGTCTGAGAAACCTTGTTTACCCGACAACACCATTTACCCATTTCACTCCCAGAGTCAACTATGTAGTTCTAACTTTTCAGTCTGTCAACGAATTTCTATGGTGTGACGATTTAAATGAAACCTCTCTGGCAGTACTTTGCATGGTATAATTTGTTTTTCCATATTTTGCAAAATGAAATTTGGGATATTCTTGAATTTTGATTTTGGCACTCTTGAGAGTAAAAGGCCACATGTTTATAAAGGGTGGTTGTAGTAACGGAGTTCCATTGTATTGCAACTAATTTCTATCACCTGTAGAGAGAAGGAAACCACTGTGTTCAGTTACATCGACAGTTATGTTCTTGGACATTTTAGGAACTGTTCATTTGGCGGCAAGCCCGTCTCACGGGCAGACTAGCTCGATAAGCAAAACAAACTTAAACAGCCCAAGTGTTAGTGTAACCATTCAAGTGAAAGTTATTAAACAGTACTGTACGGATCACAACTGTCCCGTGGTTCTGTTTATTATGCTGTACAGGATGGTTCTGACGTTTGAGTCTGCGGGTGAAATTCTATAGTGTGATCTTCAAAAGAAAAATACGGAACAGAACTTTCCTGTGCTGATGTTTATTATGTTGTGCAAGGCGATTCTAACGTTTGAGTTCATGGTCAAATAAGATTCAGTTCAGACATAACAAATACCAAGCATTGAAGGTAAAGCCAGTCTTTAAACCTTTCATTTCCAAAGTCAGTTATGATTGGAGACATGAAATGTAGTTCTAACTTTTGAGTCTGTCAATGAAATCCTATGGTGTGACCATTCAAATGAAACCTCTTCAGCAGTACTTTTGCATGGTACCATTTGTTCTAACTTTTGAGTCTGTTGATGAAATCCTATGGTGTGACCATTCAAATGAAACCTCTTCAGCAGTACTTTTGCATGGTACCATTTGTTCTAACTTTTGAGTCTGTTGATGAAATCCTATGGTGTGACCATTCAAATGAAACCTCTTCAGCAGTACTTTTGCATAGTACCATTTGTTCTAACTTTTGAGTCTGTTGATGAAATCGTATGGTGTGACCATTCAAATGAAACTTCTTCGGCAGTACTTTTGCATGGTACCATTCGTTTTTTAATATTTCACAAAATGACATTTGGAATTTTTCTTGAATTTTGATATTTGGCACTATTGGGAGTTAAAGGGTTACACCTTGAATAACTACAACATACCGCACAATTTTGGTAGAGGGCGGAGCTATTTACACTGCAAGAGGAGGGGATGCTCTGGAATCTCCGACGATGATGATGACGATGCTTGCCCTGCATTTGTTGTTGCTTAAAATAACACTGTACAATTCCAGATATTTCTCTTAGAAACTATTTACAACACATTGACAGTAGACTAACCAATGATATTAATATTATAATGTACAGCTATGTTTCAATACATAAATTTAGTTTTTCAGAAAGGTCAAAATAATGATGGGATGTGAAATTTGCAATGTACATAGTTGTACAATATTTAAGTATATTTCCGTAACATTTACGTATATTTACATTAAATTTATACTTAAAACGACTCACTAATTACACAATTGACAAAGCGTTCCACTCTGTTTTGGCCCTGCTGGAAAACTGCAACTGGATAATGTACGTTGAAATAATAGTCAAACTATACAAGTTTTAAATAACGGCTATTATAGTTAGACATGGGCCATATCAAACTCTTTTATGTTCAAAAACAACACAAAGACTGTTGGCTTATAAAGTACATAAGGAAAATGGTCAAAACTATTGTACTCGGACAGGACCCACCATTTTACAAAAAGACTGGTGGTCTCTTTATGTACCCCCTCTCCCCCACCTGAAAAGATGGTGTCTTGTTGGTTTAGCCCCCATTGTATCACGAGTAGAAACTGAGAAAAAAATATTTAAATCTTCCTGTGCTGTTTTACTAGCAATGCAAGCTTCATGCACACAGAATATTTAAGTATCATTTCCAATTTTTAAGCCAAAAAATTTAGTCCATTACACTCATCAGATAGGTGGTATCTTGCATTCCCCCCCCCCCCCCCCCCCCCCCCCCTCTACCCCCGCACAAAGTGGGTCCTTGTTGAGTATACTTGTTATGACCACTTCCAACCTAAAATTCAGGCTGTGAGGTGGATGGTGTCTTAGCACAAAATCAGCGTGGGACAAGGGGACCATGCCCCCCCCCCCCCCCCCCCCCCCCCCTTTGCCAGGGATTTTTATTTTTTATTAAGGTTATTAATTTAATTTATTTATATGGCAACCTGTTTCTGAATTTGTCAGAACTGCCCCTGGTCCATGCAATACTGGAACAAGAAATTAAAGAATACAGGTCGGAAAAGCTACAGTGGTAGATCCAGGGGGAGAGGAACGAAATGATAAGGGTGGGCCAACACCAGAACTATTCATCTGGATATTTTTAAAATGCAATCAATAAGATTATGGAGAAAATTATTGTGTTAGATACCTTTAGAGCCTGGGTATCCTCTGCAATCTTCCACTGTTTTCAAAACCAAATTACAGTGTGACATGCCTTACCATGAACACCCAACAAACTTTTTTACAAGTTTCCAGGATATCACCAGCTAATTCTTATAATTATTTTGAATACATAACTACAGATACTTGTGAAGCAATAAAGTGAATAAAATCTTTATATTTTGTGACTTACTTTAACACTCCTGTGATAAAAATGATGCAACAAGATTACATTACATCATGCTCTGGTTGGCTAACTTGTAAAAAGGGTTCTTGTTGGGTGTTCACAGTAAGGGGTGTCACACAATAACCTTACACCTTCAGCACTTTCTCATTTAAGATAGTTAATACTATTTAATTTGATAAAATTCTCAGCACAAAAAAGTTCTGCAGTTCTTAGCCCCACAGTGACATTTAATGCGTTCCTTTTTCCTTGGTGATGGAGAACTGCCACCCACTTCTGATACCGTCATCTGGTAATCAAACGTCAACTCCTCGCCTACTCTGATCTTACGGTTGGCAAAGAAAGCTATACGAGGAAAGTTGGGATCAAGTGTATCTACCCATACTGCATAAACATCCAAGTTTGGGTCGCACTAAAGAGAGAAAGACAACACAGTGAAATCTCTTGTCAGCCGCCAGTCAATACCTTTTTCAATATTACATGTTATAATGTCAATATTTTTGTTATTATTTTTCTATAATCTTAATTTCGGTAAAAGAAGATTTCAGTGAAACATAAGATTTGCCATATTGCAGGGCTGTCACTGACAGCCGCCTGCTATCATGGCCAGCAACTGCAGTGACCAGCAACTCAAATGACTAAAGAACAACATTGAACAACCATGGGAGGGTATCTTGAGTTTATGACCACCTAGTTTCTTTGTGAAGCCGCCAACCTCAAAGCTTAATGATAGCCCTGAGTAAGGTAGGTAATTTACAAGGTTAGTAAGCTAGATAGGTAGGTAAGTAGGCAGGGCTAAAAACTGGCAGTTGCACAGTTGCCAAAAATGACTTAAAACTGACCAGGGCCACCAAAAGTTGAGGTTTGATCGCCCGATGTGCAACTATGTTTCAGAATTTCGAAAAGCTGCAATGTAAATTATGCGAAGTAAAAAGTTAAAATAAAACTTAATAATAATTATTAAGTTTTATTTTAACTTTTTACTTCGCATAATTTACATTGCAGCTTTTTGAAATTCTGAAACATAGTTGCACATCGGGCAATAATTATTATGTAGTTAAATTGGACTACCTTTCTCTTCTTTTCTTTCCCTGAGTTTAGCAATTTTAGTGAATTTTTAGTGCTGAAGTGGAAAATTCCTAGCTGTTTTAATGATGGTTTCACAAGTGATCCACATTCACAACATTTAGACACCATTTTGATTTTGTGACTGCCATGTGACTCTAGACTTACCCAGAGTTCTGTGTGGAACGGTTTCCAAGTCGCACATGTTTTCACTTTGAGAACAGACTTTTAAGTTTTTCTTTTTAAACTAGAGGAAAATGGGGGCTATATTACTTTGGGATGGGCCACTAAGAATTCAAGCAAACTGGCCCAACCGGCCACCAAGCAGCAGAGTTAATTTTTAGCCCTGAGTAGGTAGGTCGGTAGGTTGGTTAGGGTTAGGTTAGGATAGGATTTTTTGCACTAAGAAGTTCAAATCTTTAAAGCACAGGTCCTGGTTGTTTATCCAGCAGACACACATATATGAAACCAATAGCATTACCCACTGGATGGAGATTTATCCAGTGTATAGCGCTATCCACCTTTTAAACAACCAGGGACAGGATATTGAATGTTTTGTTTTACAGTAATTATTAAGGATGATCTACATGTATGCCAGTAGACTGGACATAGATTCATGGATGATTTGATGTTTTAGACATTTAAATTTTCACATATTTGGTTTAGTCTAAATGTGAAGATCCCAATTTTTTTTTTAGAACAAAGTAAAAACAAAGAGATCAGTGAGCAGGTAAGGTGATATGTGAGTAGGTAAGTATTCCGGTAGCTATAGGCAGGAAGGATGGTACAAAGGTAGACTAGTAGTTATGAAAGTAGGCCCTCGTGGTAGACATGTTGGCAGAAAGTACATGTACTGTAGGAACAATCCTTCTCAAACGTTTTAAGAATTTATCAAATTTGAACAAAGAAAACCATAAGCCTGACCCTGGTTTGGTAACCCAGTTTTAATAAGCATAGATTTTGGCAATTTAATTCCTTCGTTTTCTCCATATTTACTGATCACTTAAAAAAGGGTTAAAAAAACTGGGCTGCGGATTGTGTTAACCCATTTCTTGTTGGTTGGATTTCCTGATGAAACACTCTCCTCATGTTTGATATATATTACTTACCGAATGATTAATAAAGTGAGATATATTTCCATACTTTTTTGCATCTAAAGTATACAAGCATTCTCCCTCATTGAAATCCAAATCAAACAAGTAGGTTTGCCCACAGCTATCGTAGACTTTCCCTCTCTCTTCAGCCTCCTCCTGCGTTATTGCCTCTCCTACATATTCCGTCACCAACTGATTTTTCTCTATAAGTTCCATTGTTTTGACACCCCAACCACACCCATTTGGGGTTCGAAATATTGTCACCTATAAAAGATATAACTCTGTGTTAGGTTTACTGCGCTTTTCAGTAACACATGAACTCTAAAATTCAAAACTCGACCAACAGTTTAGTTTTTCATTGCCGCAAATATCATAGCGGACGTCTGACGAAACAACGATGCTTTAGGTAGAATGGTCAAAAGGTCATGTTTGTGGGTTGTGATTTGCAGATTTCGATCCATTTTGTCAGTTTCTGTTATCAGGGGTCCAGTGTTTGTCGCCATAATTATGATTGACGGCAGGATAGAACATACATTGCAAGTACTTCAGAGTTTGCATGTTACTGACCAGTTAGTAACCAGCAGAACTTGACTTTTATTCAAACCCGTGGCAACCTACTTTGTCTTGATTTTCACTTAAATCCTTATGAACATTAATTTTATTGATTTTTTATTGCACAGGTAGCCAGCTACTTCAAAAGCTATGAACTCACCTTAACTGTCCGACCACGCTGCAACACACGATTCCTGCATGACAACCCACAAGGGCAGCGTGAATTACACTCATATATTGGTGTCCCTGGTTTAACACGCACCCTTCCATTTCTGTCATAAGCAAGCTCCCCTCCACTGTTCCGTGGGCAATCACAACTGTCTATAGTACAAATCCGTTCACAGTTACAACCAACAAGGAAGTCATTATCAAACAAGTGACATATGTCTTTGTGCAATAGATTATGTGTGATATAGGTGAAATCCCTCGGTGGGCCTTCATTATCTACTGTATTTTCCACAGCAATGTATGCCTCATTAGGACTTTGTTCATTCAAGTACTTTTCCCAGTCGTCAAGTTGTTGATGTAGGTCTTTCTTAAATTTATATAACCTCTTACGAGGAAGTTTCTTATTACACCCAGCAACCTTGCGGAGTTTTAAATGAAGTTCATACTTAGATTCAAATTGAGACTTTAGTGAAGTGATTGAATCCAAACAAGGTACAGTGAAATCTTTAAGACATAAGCTTATCTTTGAGTTCGATGCAGTCAAGATTTGCTGTTCATTTGCTAGAACAGGCGGGTCGGTATTTGATTGCTTACTAGTTTCCTGCACTGAGCCAAAGGTCGATGAAGAACTAAGATTTGAAGAAGTTTCACTAGAAGGGGGTAAGTTCTGGTTTGTGATATCTTCATCTTCTATGTCGTCTTGTATGTGTACAACATCAATAACAGGAGGACAGAAACTCGTATTCACAGAAGTACTGTCCACAAAAACTTCTTGTACACTTGAAGCGTCTTCTTCTTCGCAGACGGAGGAACAAGGAGTTATAGTTGGCGTTTCTCCATTAATCGTACTAGAAGTTGAAACCAAAGGGGAATCCTCAATGTATATTACCTCGGGGAGTTTTGAATCGCCTCTTTCAACTTCATCTCGTAACGCTGAACAGTAATCCGCGCTTGTACTTGAGGAATTTAAAAGAAAAAGTGAAGCGACAAGGCTCTCATCCATCAGTAAGCAATATCCGAGGATAAGAGTTATCCACGAGTAAGAAAAAAGGAAAATGTAAAGATCGATTTTTGTAAACCAGCACAAATTTCCGCCATCTTGTTTCTTTTCGCGCGTGATGGGTTTTACCCCAGAGGAACTCTGGGTAATACCGCTATTTTGGACGCCGAGGAAACCTGGGAATGAAGAACTAGTAATGACCGCTGAACACCCTACCCTGTCTCAGTTTCACTTCCATTCCATGTGTTTTGGTTCGATAGCCGAAAGTGATCTGAGTCTCTAAAATAGCTTGAAATTTTCCATTTACATTTCGAAAACCGTCGAAATGAACATCAGGTGTGCTACGGTAAGTATCAATTTTAATGCTTTGTCAAATCGGCTATGATAAATGGGAGATTTTGATCATTAGAGCTACTTGAAGCTTACATGTAGCTATAATCAGCTTATTTTCCAGTTTCGATTCATTGTAAAATTTTACAAGGTTTAGATAATTTTGAGCTCAAGTTGCATTGTCTCCCGATTGTCTGTTGTAGCGTTATATCAATCAAAATTATAAGATTGGATTATGGAATGACGACTTTATAGCAGCAGCTAAGTTAAGCTATAAAGTGTCAAGGCAGTATTTCAAAGAACAATCCTTTAGATTTTAAAACCAACACCCAAAATTGTGGCTTGTTTGGAGCTGATACTCAAAGGGCCGGTTTTCGGCTGCCTTGGTCGTACTGGCCACTCAAAAGGGACTTGCGAGTCATACTGAGGCCCAGCAGCTTATATGCCATGCTGATGAGTCCAACAAGGACAAAACAGCTGTCCGTGCCCACCACAGGTACATTTACCTGGGTCATATGGCTGTGTGCATGCATACGGTTCTAACCATACCGCAGAGTTGGTGTCATGTGCTCCTACCCTTGCAGTAAATAGTTGGCCTGTGTTGTACCCCTTCAGGCATGTTTTTTTTTATTTAACCCCCCTCCCCCTGTCCCCCTTTCCTATCCCTGGGGATTGCCAATGGGCTTACATGGGGGATGGGGGATCAGGGTATATATACATATATATATACACCTGTTTCCAAAAACGTTTTCATACAGAAAAATATACAGATAGATATATACATGTACTGTTGTCTACATGCACATGCATATGTGTGCATGCATACATGTAGATAACATGCCAGGCATCGTTAAACTGGTTCTGCCCTGGTGTATGGGTTCACAGGGGATTTCACAATGTATTCTTTTTGTTTATAAGGTGTTGTATCTGAATAGTCTATTGTTTAGTCTTTTGTTTTTGTTGTTGTGTACCGGTAGACCAGGACAGAACCGTTAAACTTGTGAAAATGTACATGTATGGAAAGCGAAAACATTAGTTGAATCCCTTTTTGAAAATTACACCTTCCCCTGTTAAATGACGATTTTAGTTGACAAATTATTTTCCAAGCTTTGGACCTTCGAAAATAAAATAAAAAATGTTTCTCGCTTTTATTTCTTTATATTTTCACAAGTTTAACAATGACTGTTGTGACATGCACATGTGCGCACATGCATGTAAACAAAAGTATATATCTATCTAGTATATATTTCTCTGTATGAAAATGTTTTTGAAAACAGCTGTATATTATACATGTATATAATATACATCAAAATAATGAAAATCAGTGGCTAATGTTGACCCTTTTTGAGGCCCTGCCAGGGTAAATTCCAACAGATGACATGACCCAAAAAGTAGTGACAGCACGTAAAATGTAATTGTGACAAAAGACAATCTTTCTCAGCACAATTCCGACAGCGACATCAAAGCCGAGAATTAGTGACAAAGAACAGTGGTTTGGCATATTTTTTCATCAATTTGATGTCCTTGAGGACCCTTGTGGTTCCCTTGAGGGTCTCTTGAGCATTGCGTTATACATCATTTATGCAAGCATGTTATGTGTTCGATGCACGCCGAACGATAACTGAGCTGTCGTAGAACTGTAGGCATTTCTTTATAACATACCATTATCCACCTTTTCTAAAATTCCGACAAACTACGTGTGTGTTCATTCAATTCCCGACAACAACATCAAACATTGATAAAACACCGACATGAAACATTTTAAAATTCAGACAAGTGACACGGGACCCCCCCCCCCCCCACGGCAAGGCCTCCTTTTTTGTTCTTACCACATTTTGACATCATCTGTGATCTATACTAAACAGACACATACTGTAGCAAATGAAATCTACTTGTTAAACATGTATAATTGTTAAGTACACATCCTTGTAAGTTTAAAATTCAATTTTTTGCTATTTATATTTTTCAGCCAGAGGACCTCATGAACATGCAACACTGTAATTTGCTGTGCCTGCCAGAAAATTACCAAATGAAGTATTATTTCTACCATGGCTTGTCTTGGCCACAGGTGGGTCTTATTTTGTTTACAAGTTAAAGTGTACATGTAGGCTACAAATATACAGTTATTCAATAATAATAATAACAATAACAATAATCTTTATTTATCGTACAAAATGGATCAGTATATACAAAAGTAACAACTAGTATAAACCCATGTGCAGCCAAATAAAATAATTATGAGCACTATAAAAGTGTAACTACATTGAAAGGATAAAAATATAAATGTACTAAAAACATTAAAACTATAAAACCATCAAAATGAAATTAACTTTATATTATGATCAATAAGGTAAAGTTATGCATTGTTAAATTACATTACTAATTACTGTACATAAACATTGATGGGAAGTACGGTCTATTTTGCAAAAGTATTTAATATATAACTCAGTCTTAAACATTGGTAATTATAACGATAAGGATATGGATTTAAGGATATGGGATCTAGAGCTGTATCTCATTATTCCAGGGTTCTAAAAAAATCAAAATTGAAATTTTTGCCAGGGAGGATCTTAAAACAATATTGGACCTGCTCTACATCTGTGAAATAAAGGCTATCTTATGTTATGTTTATTTTTTTGTTTTCCCCTTTAGTTGTCCTATGTTGCAGAGGATGAAAAAGGCAAAATTGTTGGATATGTACTAGCCAAAATGTAAGTCCATTGTTGTTGTGAATTTATAAACATTTTGTGCCCATTAGAAGATACATGTACAGTGTCTCCAGGAATGCAGGCAAAGGGGGACTACACTACTCCATGGCATCACAAAGTGTCCTCATCTATAAAAGTTCACCAAAACACACAAAATTCTGTAACATAATAATGAAGTAATAATTTATGAAAACCACAAACAACTCTGTCAAATATGAAGTACTCGTAAAAAAAACACTTGCCTGCATTTCTGGACATAAGTGGCCATTAGATGGATGGTACTGTTTGTACAATATGTTTACAAAAATCACTGGCAGTTGTAATACTTAGCTTATCAAGTCATGCATTTTCTTAACCTGTCAGGCTTTACCATTTAGTACATGTAACAACTGCAGTGCTTATATGACAGTTACATAGAGATGGAGAAAATTGATTAGAAGTATTTTTAAAGGATGCCTATGCAAAGAATATGAACAACTGGGGAGTTACCCAGAAGCCAGAAGTGCATACATGTAGTGCCCAGTGATTGAACTTTCAACCTAAAGTACAGTAGTAATAGCCCATGTATAAGAACCTGAATTTTTCAATTTAGCCTAAACAGGTTCTTATATAAATGGTACTTAAAGCAAATTTAGGCTGACAAGGTTCTTAAAATAGGTTCTTATATTTTCATATGAATTTCATTTAAATATATTATATTATAAATATCATCTCATAATACAATATAAATCATTTATTTGTACCATACAGCAATGCCTATAGGCAGTTCAGTGCAGGTACAGTATACAGTATGTCTCAAAACATAACAAACAAACTCATGTTGATACTACCTATACACTTTTACAGCAACCCCACTGATAAGAACCTAACTTAAAATTTTAGCCTTAAAGTGCACCTAACCCCCAATTTTTTTTTTTGCTTTATCAACTCTATGTAGGTTGAAAAGTTGAATAGTTAAATATTTCTTGTTTTTAACGTCGCGTCAGTGAGTTATAGAGATTTTAATTTACAAAATGCTAATTAGATGGCGTAAATTCGGGAATTTGCCATTATTTCTACGTCAATTAACAATGCGCAGTATACAACTTAAGGAAAATCAATTTGAGAAATACCAAATATAAACTGTGGATAGTCAAGTGATTCTTAAAAATATTACTTGGAGGTAAAAACAAGTAGTTGTATAATAAATGATTCCTGAATTTACGTCATCTAATAAGCATTTTGTAAATTCAAATCTCTATAACTCACTAACGCAACGTTAAAAACAAGAAATATTTTTATCTACACTGTATTCAACTTTTTAACGTACATTATAGAGTTGATTAAGCAAAAAAAAATTTGGGGGTTAGGTGCACTTTAATAGATTCTTATGTGGAGGGGGCTTAAAATGAAAATTTTAGCCTAACAGATTCTTAAAACCCAGGTTCCTATATGTGGGAGCTGCTATTACTGTATGTTAGTTGCCCCGGGAGGGGGGGAGGGACTCCCATATAAAAAAAGTTGCAGCTCTGGTCTCTACCATCATGTTGTTTTGTCAACAACTTCTTCCCACTATTTTCCTAAAAAACATATAGGGACAAGAAAGGAGAATTTGTAGTTTGATATTGGAGAACAAAGGATTAAGATTTTGTTTGTCGTTTAGGGAAGAAGAGCCAGACGAGGCAGTCCATGGACACATTACATCCTTGGTATGAGATTATTTTCCCTTGAAAAACAAATCAACTCATACAGATGGATCCATAATAATTTGATTTAGCAGCTTCCTTCTAATAAGTGCCTCCTTTCTAATAAGCTCCCCCTCTGAGTGTCATTTTGTAAATAAGGGCCCCCCTTTCTAATTAGTGCCCCTCGCCTTGAAGATGTTTTGCCAAAAAGCTATCTTATTCGGAGAAAGTAAATTGAGGTATAATGGCACATTATGTTCTGACTGTGTTACTATTGTGACTGTTGTTCTGACTATACAATTTATAGTACATTTTCTGTTATTGCCTTTTCTTGCTCACATGTTTTTGTAAAAAAAAAAACCCTCCCTAATAAGACCCCTCTGCAATAAGCTCCCTCCTTCAAGCTACCAGAAGTAAATGAGCGCCCTGGGCACTAAATCCAATCATTACGGTACATTAATACAATGTGGAATTCTCTTTTTTTACTTTGCAGGCAGTTAAGCGCTCCCACAGGAGATTAGGCTTGGCTCAAAAACTCATGGAACAGGTATTTTTAATCTTTATTTATGAGTACTCTTGATAACAATGTGGAGGTGCTGTGGTGTAGTGGTTAGCCCGTCGCATTTCAACCTGACGGCCAGTGGCTCATGTTCAACCAGCTGAGTGGGCTACCTGTGGCTCGTGTGCAACCAGCTGAGAGGGCTACCTGTGGTTCATGAGCAACTTTACCTACTACCTCAATAACAGTACGTAGCATGTTTAAAAAATAACATCTAGGTTTCCTTTTTAAAATTGCAGGCTTCCCGAGCTATGGTTGAATGTTTTAATGCTCAGTATGTCTCTCTTCATGTGCGAAAAAGGTATGGGAATAAAAATGGTTTACATTTTACTTTTAATTTAAATGTTTTCTCTATTGCGTGGTAGTTAAAGACGTGCTTTTGAACAAGTCAAGACATGACTGTGAGCTTATATTTGCTGATGATTTGTCTGACTTCTTTTAACAGCAACAGAGCAGCTCTTCATCTTTATAACAAGACTCTAGGCTTCAGGTAAGAAACACTTTGTCCTAGAGTTTAGAAGGTTCAATCTTATTCTTTTTCAGTTATCAAGATGAAATTCTAGGTATTGTAACAAACAAAGGCAAGGAAAAGATACAGCTGACGAAAGGCAGTACTTGATGCTGAGACAGACAGACCAACAGACACCTTTATTTATAGAGGGTACCCCATCATTGTCTAAAGTTATTGCTATCAGTGGGAGTCCTTTTAAAAACTAATTATTACAATAAATAATAGAAGATTAAAATATAACATAAAGGTTAAATTACACTATCACTTTTTTGTAATATTTCTCTTATTTATACAAACAGCATTTCTGAGATTGAACCAAAGTATTATGCTGATGGGGAAGATGCCTACGCCATGAAAAGAGACCTGACCAGTCTGAAACTGGAGGTTAGTGATTTCATTTGATAAAAAATTGAAAAACAAATAGTACCATACAAAAGTAATACGGAAGAAAAGAAATAGAACACAAACCGCGGTGATAAACATATTGAACTTATTCATTTTTTATAAAACTTGACGTTTCGTATGCTACTACATACATTTTCAAAAGTGACCGTTACAGTGTTGAAAACTATACTATATATGTTGTGGTTCAATTTTTTCTTTGGTTTAAAAATTTTCAAACCAGTTTGATTTTCATTTTCCTTTGTCCCAGATTATGATAATGAATCTCAGACAAAGGAAAATAAAAATTAAACTGGTTTGAAAATTTTCAAACCAAAACAAAAATTAAACCACAACATATACATGTAGTCTTGAAAAGGGACTAGGACCGAGATTAAGTACAAAACTTAACAGTTGATCTATAAAAAGAAGCAGCTAATTAATAAAGCATCAGCTTCTCGCTACTGATGTTTGCATTAAAAGCTGGCTTCAATACTATATAGTATAGTTTTCAACACTGTAACGGTCACTTTTGAAAATGTATGTAGTAGCATACGAAACGTCAAGTTTTATAAAAAATGAATAAGTTCAATATGTTTATCACCGCGGTTCTTATCAAGCTACGATGGCCCCAAAACAAAAGTCTTTATAATACGGAAGAAGTTTTATATGAATGGACACCTCATAGGATTTCATTGACAGACTCAAATGTTAGAACTACATTATTGCGTCGACGAAGGAGACGCTTCCTAATCTTGTCGGCTAGGCGGAATGAATCGAGAAAAGTGTCGGTACCAAATCTGCGCCATCTTGAAACGTGACAGAACCAGAAACATGCCTGAAACGCGAATGCCATGTCACAACGAGGTACCTAAGGAGACGCACTTTAATCTGTGATTACTTCTAGTATGTTTCCATAATTGTATCTGGAGTGAAAGGGTGAAAATCTATTTGTTGTTGAACCAAATGTTGAACTGGTCCTTCACCATGTTGAAAGTGTTGAAAAATGTTGTTGGCTTGGTGAAAGCGTGTTGCAACAAATTTTAATTGGTTCCAGTTTGATCTGGAACGCATGTACACGTTGTAACGAGCTCCCGGGCCCGGGGGAGGGGGGGGGGGGTACTCCCGGCAATTTAGGATAGGTGTGTGCCGCCAAGGTTCTCAAACCCTGACCCTGTTTAAGGGTAGAAAATCGAGATTTGATACCATTTTTAAGGCCCAATTCAGGCGTGTAGTACAGTTTTAACCGACCATATCTTTTTCGTTTTGCGCGTTGGGGTGGATACTGCAATTTAGTGACCCTATCTAAGGAATATCTAAGGATCACAATACCAAAAAGGATATCCTATTTAAGGACTGAGCACCTCAAAAACCCTACACTATCGGGCGGCACATACCTATAAAGCGTATATAAGGGAGTACCTACCTCCCCCCCCTCCCGGGCTCCCAAGCTCTTAGGTGTTACTTGGGTAAATAAATTATGTTTTTTTAAATGTTTTTTAATCGCGTTCATTCAACATTGCTTTGACAAAATTTCCTAATGTATCTTTTATCTTTATTATTTTGTGGCATACCTGGAAACTACAATCATAGACAAAAGTGTTGGGAAGATTTGTAGTTTTCACTATTATTCTCTTTCTCTCCCCTCCCCCTGTTGAGTATGGGGGTTAACGGAGGGGGGGGGTCTCAGAAAATTAACTAATTTTTATTTTATATTAAGAGAACGTTGATGTAATTCACCACTGATGCTATTCATTTTCACAACCTTCCCAACTACTTTTGTCTGCAATTGTAGCTCTTCAGCTACATGTAAGCGTACTGACCACATTAAATACAGGATTGATTGATTGAACATTGTCTGGCAAAAATGTTGGATTGTGTTCAAGCCATTTGAACACTTCCTTCAACATTTGTTCAACAAACGCATGTCCACATAAAGGAGCCAAGAACTTGTTCCCAGTTCTTTTCAATGATTTTCTTGAAAATGTTAAATGGATGTTGAACTCTAAGCCAATTGAAGTATTGGAGGGTAGGTGCCGTAAAGGTAGCAACAGAGGGGGGCAGCAATCTCCTCAGCAGCAAGGAGGTCACCATGGCAACCGAGCCACAGCCCACCACCAGGCACCCGTCAACACAACACTGAGAAAACCAGTGTGTGGAATGAATACTTACCCAAGAATGTGGGAGCGGGGGGGAGGGGAAAAAGGAGCGAGCGAGCAGGCAAAGCAAACGCAAGCAAAAGCACATGGCAATGCCCCTGCTGATCCCCCTGGAGCCCCCCACATAAAATTGGAGAAACCGCTGCATTGGCTTGGATCTAACTTTGCCTAAATTCCATTTAGCCTCATTTAAACGGCCCACGTCCAATTTTTTTCTCGGTTTCACCATTTAATCAACATTCTCTCAACAAATGCTGAACGGTTGTTGAACGGTTGTTGAACAAATACTCCAAAACCTCAAGTAACCCAGCCTAATATATTCTTATTTGTTCTCGCTTGCTTTAGGAGAAAGTTGCTGTTGAAAAAGGTCTCGAAGCTCTGAATCTTGGGGACCAAGAAAAACCAGCAGAAAAGAAAGATAACAGTCACAATCATAATGAAGCTTCCCACAAGTGCTGCCCCTCGCACTCACATTCTCACCCCCACACCCACCCCCATGCTCACCCCCACCCCCATCCCCATGCTCATCCTCATCCCCATTCCCGTCATGTAAAGGAGGAGGCACCCAGCAGATGTCCGCGAACCACACTTGAAGAAACAAAGGACACTTCGCATGGAGGGTCTTAGCAGAAGGGCTAAATAACACGCATAAAACCGCTCACTTCCCAAACATTTAAAAGGAACCTCTACTTGAAATACCGTCTTATTTCAAATTTCTCTGACAAACCTAGAAACAATGTTTCAGTTTAGACGAAACAGGAAACGATTATCACCCATTTTCGCTTTTAATTTTCCGGCGCGTCGCCATTTTGAATTTTTATGATGTCATATCAGACATGGTTACCTAATTGTTGCATACAAAAGAACGTCGATTCTTAACAATAGCGGTAACCATATGATGTCATAAAAATTCAAAATGGCAGCGCGCGGGAAATTAAAAGCGAAAATAGTCGATATTATTTTTTTTGTACAATAAATTCTTTTTTCCACTAGTGACAAAAAAAGAATTGGAATTTTGACTTTATTTTCAACAGTTAAACGTCAATTTATTATAACAGTTGAGGTTCCCTTTAATATAGGACTCGAATACCACGGATTACTGTAGAAACTGTAGTTTCGAATCAATCGATATGTTTGAAATTCTCAGTCATATGCCTGCCGGCATTCCACATTATGTAGAGAATAAAGATACTGTGAAAACAGATATCCCTTTTGAAACCGCTCTCGCCTTTCTACGAAACCAACTTCAGGCTAAATGTATTAGCCTGTCCCAGGCGTTTAAACGATTGTGGCGCCCGGGAGCAACGAAACTGAACCGACGCCCCAAACGGCGGGAAAAACGAGGGGAGACGTGAGACACGTATGTGCTACGAGTTTTGATTGGCTGCCATTTGCGGTAAAACGAAGTGCTAAATCGCTGATCAGTAAGGCGTTATTTCGGGGACGAGAAAACGAGTACAAACGCGCGTTCTCGAAATCGATAAGGGCCGTTCCCCAGAGGGGAACTTAATGAGGACCGCAAAAGGTCGTATATATCAATTGGCTAAGAGGCTGACAGTTGTTTTGTCTTCTTGTCATTTCTCATCGCCTTCATCCCGCTTCGCGTTCGATTACACTCTTGTAGAATCTATTGCTAATGGGCCTTAAAATCACGTCCCGTTGTTTTGTATCAAAACAAAAGATTTACCCCGCTAAGCCTCGCAGTGAAAAAGTTGAAAACGAGGTTAAGCAGGGAAAAACAAAGCATTTTATTTTCCGGGAAGTCAACATGGCCGCCGTGTGATTAAGCCCCGTATCTGTTACTGACGACAAGAACAATTTAACGAAACCTCCATTGTTTTAAGAAATCGATGTTAAATTGTTGGAAATAAAGTCTAAATTTCAATTATTTCAATAATAAATGGAAATATAATTTAAGTCTACACAAAAATTAAATTTTCCGCTCGTCGCTATTAATTTCAAAATGGCGGCGCGCGGGAAGTTTAAAATCGAAACTAGGCGATGTTCCCACTAATTTTTTTGTACAGTAAAATTTTCTTTCCATTTGTTATTTTAAAAGAATCGAAATTCAGACATTATTTTCAACAATTTAACGTCAGTTTGTTATAAAAATTGAGGTTCCCTTAAGAACCACCTTACCTACTCTCAGCTTTTTATTTTGCACAGCAGCATTGTGTAACCGGGTGGCGCGAGCGATCGTACGCCACAGCGGTCGGATGCCACATGATGGCAACACGACTAAATGAATTCTTTGGATGCAAGGAGTGGACTTATATGAACGTTTATTTCAATCACAAAACTAAGTACAAAACGAATCTAGCAAATACATGTACACGAGATAAAAACTAAAACGAATTTAACAAAAATGTATAAAGAAAAAAACAGCAAAACAAAATGATGGGAATGAGTTACATTCTGCAACTTACTAGAGGTTAAGCCCCTCTTGGGAGCTGAGCTCCACGCTAACTCAAAGAAACCAAACTAAAACTACTTGTATTTATACGCAGGTAAACGCATTTGCTTATGTGACGGGAAATGAGTCATGATTCAAAACGATTACAACACATCCTGATAACAGTGATTTATCAATGCCCGACTACGCAAATACGACTCGTACACCTACACACATGAGAGCCAATCCTTCAACTGAAAATAGCAAACCTACGCATATCTAAAAGATGAGTAATGTAATTCCAACGTAATTTAACCTCCCATGCAATGCTTTGAAACCAAAACAGAACATTCTAGACAGTGAATGTAAACCGATCTGCTCACGTCTGCAACATATTGCATAACAAGTCATGCTATGAGAATGATAAAACAAAACTAAAGTTCTGTAAACTGACTTGGAAAAATACATTGTAATACCTTTGAAAGCGACCTAAAAATGCTCTTCAAAAAAAGGCAAAGTGACACTGTCACAATTGGAATCTGTTTCAAAGTTCTCAATGCTAAAATCAATTACTTTTCAGGACAGCCGCTCAGAACTTCGATCGTCCGTGGAAAGGAAATAGGTATATTAGATTCACGAGAATTTAGTTTTATCGACTGAGTCGATAAGGTAAATTGACCACCGTAAAAATATTTAAATAGCTGACGTTTCGAGCGCTAGCCCTTCGTCGGAGCTAATCAAGGAATTGTGGGTACTGTGTGGTTTTTTTGCAAGCGGTGGAGCTACGTTATTGGTGGAAATTTGGTGACGTGAAAAACAAATGTAAATTAGTTGAATGAAAAGCGTTCGTTGATTCCGTGGGGTGTGAGAGTGCCGATTTGAAAGATAATTTTTTGTTCTAAGTTTTTACGGCTTTCTGTGTTACCCTGGTGTAGGGAAAGGCCGCAGATTGTCATGTGTTGTTTAGAATGGTTAGTAAGATTGAAATGGCGCGCGACTGGTTTGGATGCGTCTTTGTCATTTTTTTTTTCAACGTCTCGGAGATGTTCACGAAAACAGTCGCCCAGTCTTCTCCCTGTTTCGCCAATGTATATCTTTTTACAAAAAGTACATGTTATGCAGTAGATAACATTTACGGAGGTGCATGTGAAACGATCAGTGATTTTAATAGATCGTTTGGGTCCTGTTATTTTGTTCGCGTTGTGAATGAAAGGACAAGTGTTACATCGTGTGCGTGTGCATTTAAAAAGTTCCCGGTTCATCGTCAGATTTCAGTGCGCTTGTAACTAGAAAGTTGCCTATGTTTTTGTCACGTTTGAATGAAATTAGTGGGGGTTGTGAAAAAATTCTGCCAGTTTCGGGGTCGTTTTGGAGTAATTTGAATTTTTTTAAAATGATGCTTTTGACTGTGTTGTTGTGTGGGTGGAAAGTGAGGGTGAATGGAATTCTTTCGTTCTCTTCCTTCTGTGACGTTTGTAGTGCTGATTGTCCATCGATCTGTTGTGCACGTTGTTGGCCCGTATTAACAACAGAGTCAGGGTACCTACGTTTCTTGAAAAACTGGCACATTTATTCTGATTTGTTTGAAAAATCAGAGTCATCACTACATAGACGTCGAAGTCTGAGAAATTGAGAATACGGAATGGCGTTTTTAACGTGCGATGGTTGTGAGGATGAATGTAACAGATAACTGTGGGAATCTGTAGGTTTGTAGTGCATACTTGTGGATAAACTGTTACCGATGATTGAAATATTGATGTCAAGAAAAGCGACTGAGGTTTCGGAAATTTCCCAGGTATATTTTAGAGCTGGATGAAAAGTATTGACAGAAGTTATGAATTGATTGAGTTCCTCTTTACTGGATGAGGTAGCGCCAATGCAATCATCGATGTAGCGGCCGTAGAGTTCGGGTTTGGTTCCGTGGTACTGACCCCCACTAACTTCATTCAAACGTGACAAAAACATAGGCAACTTCAGGGTTCTCCTTAAGCAGCACTTATTACCGCCTTTAACCGCTTGGAGGTTTTGAAAATTCAACAAGTTGTTAAAAAAAATACGCAATTTGTTCCACCCATGTAGTCGTGATCGTAACTGAGAAAATAAATGAAAAGATGGAAAAATAAAAAGTGTAAACAGCTATTATCTGTGAGTACTTTCTTTAATTGCTGGCTGGTACAGTACCTTTCGAAGCAAGAGCAATTTTTCGCGGGCTTTCTGTCGCAATTCTATCCTTTCGTACAGCTGCAGCTGTTAGTTATCCTTTCGTAAACGGTCGGTGCCATTTTACCGACACTTTTTCACCAAATTTAAGAGTTATTTTTTCTATCAGAAAAAGAAAAGTACAATTAATTACCTAGAATTGAACCCGGAACCTCTGCATGCTAACATCTCTCCTTCACCACTAGACCACTGGGTTGATCCCGCAAACCCACGAAAATTTTAATTATAAAAGGTGCTTTTCTTAATACATATCAATAACGGGTCACTCTAACACTAAATCTTACCTAACCGCAAATCTAGCTTAGATCTAATAATCGCTTTACCTAGGCCCAATTTTATCTAATAATGATAGCCTACTTTGGTCCCAATCCAGGCATAAACTAGAGAGAAATACCATCGACCATTACAAAAGGCTTGGTTACTAATGAATGCTAATGATGGCATCGACCGTTACAGTCAAACCGGATGTTCTTTTGCGGGCTACTTTGCAAATTTCCGCCGCAACATTGGTATTTTGATTGACAGTTTGCTTCGAGCAAGTTGGAAGTTGTGCGAGCAAGTTGCAACTTTCGCGAGCAAGTTCCTTTTTCAAACTTGTACTTGCTGTCAGTTGTCGGATTTCTGAATTGAAAGTACTTGCCGCAGGCACGTAGCCAGCCTTTAAGCCATTAAGCCCGGGCTTAACAGGAATTTCTGTGATTTTTTTTTTGTTCAGTAGCCGTAAGGCCGCAATTTCTGCTACTGTTTCTTTGAAAAATAAAATCATGACCTTCGAAACATGTATGAAAAATGTATGAAAAATGCCCGGATGTTATGCAAAAGAAAGCAAAGACTGTGGTCTAAAACTTTGATTAAAATAGCCAAGGAGTCAAGGGTAGTGATTGCCATATTAAGGGATAAAAGAAACGACCAAATGGTTTGGAACGAACTGTTTGAGCGTGCAAAGGAGTTGGCAGCAGGTTGTGATATCGAGCCCAGCATGCCAAGAGTGTCTGCAGTCCAGCGTAACCGACCCAATGTTCCCGCAGCCACGCCACAGCAGTATTGGTACAGAGCCCTCTACTGGCTTGCCCATTATCGATCATCTTATCCAAGAACTCAATACAGGCTGCTCGTGTACCATGACCGGTTCCTGGGTCAATACCTCATACCTACCAAGCTCCGATCACTGAACAGAGATACCACAAACAAGATTTACAACACATACTCCAACGACTTAAGCTCGTTAAAAACCGTTAATTATCTTTATATTTCATAAAGTCGGACAAGGAATCAGCTGTGCTTTTGTATAAAGCAAAGGATTAGGTTTTTGACTGTCAGCGGTAAAACTGCCACCTGTAGTTCAAAAGTTGATATACTCAATTTTCGCTGTGGCATAATAAAAAATAATAAAACGTACAACATAAAAACTGAACATTGCGCGCACGATTTCTACGCTATTACAAGATGGCGCGCCGCCAGAAGAATTCCTCACATATTGCAATCGATAATCAATTCCTTACCAGATTTCATCTTTGCGCCGATATTCCTCTCTGCACACCTCGAGCTTTTGTGACGTTGTTTAGTGTACTAAGGCCACGATATATGTATAGGTAATCATGTAATAAAATTTTTTCTGTTTCGATTTGTAATTTGCACTGGTGTTACACTTTTTGCACCGGTGTTACACGTTTTGCACTGGTGTTACACTTGAACTGCACTGCTCTTAGCCAATCAGAATCGAGTAATTTTTTCATGTATATTATTAATTAAGTTAACAAAACCTCGGACATCTTGCATAAGCACTAAAAATACCTGTCATTTTTCACTGAATCAAGATCGATTTTTGGACGAAATATATCGTGGAGAATGCTCAAAATAGCATTTCCGAGCCTCCAGATTTCAAAATTTCCTGGGGGAGCATACCCCAGACCCCCCCCCCCCCCCCCCCCCCAGAGGCTCGCGCCTTGGGCGCTCCTATTTTATACCCCAAATAAAAAATGTCGGGCTTAAACGGTAAAAAGGTCTGGCTACGCCCCACCTTGCAGTATTTCACAAACTCTACGATGTCAGGAGTAGAAACTGTTCGTTCCTTCCAGCCAGGCTTACCGGGAAAATACATCTCGCGTTGTAAAAATCTGTTTACAATATTGGATACAGTTTGCCTTGATAATCCAATAATGCTTGCGATTTGTTCTTGTTTTACACCAGACGACCATTATTCTTTCTCTTTTCTCAACCGAGGTGGTATTATTGCGATGTACGTGAGCCATAACTAGCTGAAGAAGGACGTGTTTTCACAATATTCGCAATTTGCAACTGACAACAAGTTTGAAATAGGAACTTGCTTGCGAAACTTCCAACTTGCTCGAAGCAAACTGTCAATCAAAATACCAATGTTGCGGCGGAAGTTTTCAAAGTTGCCCGCAAAAGAACATCCGGTTTGACTGTAAAAATGGCATCGACCGTTTACGAAAGGGAAATCAGCGTCGCCGCTCAGTTTCCACGATGAAGCGGCAGCAGTCAATGCTTTCTTTTCTTTCCGTGAACAACAAGAGGACACGTAGCCAAGCAGGTAAGTGATACCATAAGAACTAAACATTAAGCTTACTATGTAAACCTTGAAGCTTTAAAAGCGAGGAGAAAATTGTTGATTTCCCGAAAAGTTCGACTTGGGTTGCTGAATTGACCCTAGCGGCAAAGCAGTCTTCGTTCGTGAATTTCTTCGTCGTGAGGTGTTTTTTTTTTATTTTAAAAAATATGTTCCGGTGAACTGTTTGACAGGATGCTCGAAAATAATAGCCTTCAAGAACTCGAATGTTTAGAATTTAAGGCACTAAAAGTATAAACAGATTTGCGATTTCGAAGCAGGAATGAAATGAGACCGCTGACTTTTAAATGTATCTTCATGTACGCCACAGCAAAGGTATCACCGAAAATCGCCGCTCTTTATTTTATATGGTTTTTCTTAGGCTACGTATTTAAGCTCAGAATAACACATCAGTCGATTTGCATAAAATAGGACTCAAAATGCAGGAAATGGAGTTTCAGAGAACCTAGCTCTTAAAAATTTTCCGGGGGGGCATGCCCCCGGACCCCCCTAGGAAAGTGTGCCTCCGGCACACAGTTTTCCCATTACCGCTTAACAAAAATCCCCTACCTGCTGACCTTAAATTTAGGGAGAACCCTGTATGAACTTTCTAGTTACAAGCGCACTCAAATCATCTGACGATGAACCGGGAACTTTTAAATGCACACGCACACGATGTAACACTTGTCCTTTCATTCACAACGCGGACAAAATAACAGGACCCAAACGATCTATTAAAATCACTGATCGTTTCACATGCACCTCCGTAAATGTTATCTACTGCATAACATGTAAATGCACTACCTGATTAAGTTATGGTAGATTTTCACGTTCTAGCCAATGAGGTGGACGGGTTCAACAATATCACAATTAACACTTTTCTGTATTCCCTGCCGTTAGGTTTCCTACTTCTTACTAGGACCATTACTTAATTAATTGCATGTTTACAAAGTAAATGGAAGAATTCATTAATTCTATGATCAATTCAGTTACAGGTAAATGGTTAATATTTGGTATAAACGTCTGTATTTTAGGCCCCGTTTACACGGGTCCGGACAAATTTTTGCACGGACAAAAACTTGCACGGTTCCACCTTGCGTTTACACGGGACCGGCGGAACTGGACGAATTTTTGAACGGCTAAGGCCCCGTTTACACGGGTCCGGATAAATTTTTGCACGGACGAATTTTGTTCCTAGTCCACGTGTTTACATGGATCCGTGCAAATTCTGTTACAGATTGCAGTGGTGTTTACACGGAACTTGCACACTTAGCCGTTCAAAAATTCGTCCAGTTCCGCCGGTCCCGTGTAAACGCAAGGTGGAACCGTGCAAGTTTTTGTCCGTGCAAAAATGTGTCCGGACCCGTGTAAACGGGGCCTAAGTGTGCAAGTTTCCGTGTAAACACCACTGCAATCTGTAACAGAATTTGCACGGATCCATGTAAACACGTGGTCTAGGAACAAAATTCGTCCGTGCAAAAATTTGTCCGGGTGTAAACGGGGCCTTATTGTAAAAAGTATCTCTTATTGTTGCGTATTTTGAACAATAAAAAAGAAAATGGATTTCGTCTTCGATTTGATTTGAACCACAAACTAGGCAAAGCCTTTTGTCTCTGGGAATTTTGTTATATCTGCCCAGTTCGATCATGAGTTTATGATTATACAAAACTGAATGCAAGGCTGGCACTACGGCAAAGGGCAGATTTATTAATGGCCAATATTTCGACTAATAGTATTAGTCTTCCTCAGGGCCAGGGCTGTACTGAAAGAAAATATTGTAACGGCTCCTAAAATTTGAAAATTACATGGTTATAAATGATTGGCTAATACATAACATGTAGACAGCGCACTTGTAAACATAAGATCAAAATAATATATGACATATATAGTGTATGATACAAAAATGAGTTCAGCGTTCGTTCCTTCGGTTAATGCCTTCTGGTGGCAAAGTGTTCCCTCTATGAATTAAAAAGGCCTCGCGTGCTTTTCGACGGGAATAATAAATAATAAATAAAAACTTTATTTCTGTGTCAAGATAAAATATAGCAGTTACCCACTAAGTAAGGACACCTATCTAAACTATCTAAATATTTAAACAAGCTAAATTACATTACGGGAAGCATTGATGGTAGGCTGCAGTTCAAGCGGGATGAGTCTCATGTCTGCGGAAGAGTGGCCTGGTAGGTTGAAATGTGTAGGGACCGCTGCTGTAGAGTTGGCGTGATGTGGGTTGTTTGTTCCTTGTCTGTGTTCTGTGAAGCGTTCACGAATCGTGTGTTTGGTTTCCCCTATATACTGTTTTTTACATTTTTTACATTCTATCATATATGTGAGGTTACTAGAATTACAGGTTAAATGTTGTTTTATTTGTCTAATTTCCCCGGTGTTGCTAAAAGTATACGAAGTTCTACCATTGTCAATGTAAGGGCAGGTGAGACATCCATGAGTGGAGTTGCAGTGGAAAGTGCCAGAGGTGGGCTTTGGTGTCGTGTTAGTGTTTTTTAGTTTAGCTCTAACCAAAAGGTCGCGAAGGTTTGGTGAACGACGGTAAGCGATGAAAGGAACATCTTTGAATATTTTTTGCAGGTGATTTGTGGAATGGAGAATAGGTTGTTTCTTGTGAAGTATTTCTTGAATATTAGGTAGTGCTGGGTTATAGGTGATGGTGAACGGGACTGGGGATTTATCTTTATCCCAATTATGTTCCAGTAATGTCTCACTTCTGGGTATTTGTTTGGCTCTTGAGATTTGCTCTCTCACAAAACGTTCTTTATAACCTCTTTTTATTAAATATGAAAGTAATTCTGCTGACCGACGCTTGAAGAATTCGTCTTTGGAACAAATCCGGCGTAAACGGAGGGCGAGACTGTAGGGGATGGCTCTTTTTGTATGATAAGGATTACTTATACATAATTATGATTACTTACTTTATAATTATGATTACTTATGATTACTTATTATTATTATGATTACTTATTACTTACTTTATGATTACTTATACGTAATTTAGAATAATACCCTCCTATCAGATGCTCTTCTAGTTAGGCCTAGATAATTTGAGGGGGTATATTCGTTCTTAAAACTCTTATAAAATTCTAGTTTTTGAGAATGCTGAAGTATATGTTGCCAATAAGAAATATATTTCTGTTTCATTAAATTTGTACAGTGTTTGACTTCAGCGGTGTTTAATAAATCGGGGTTAAAATTTCTGAAATTAAAATATTCGGATATCTTCATAAAATTAGAGTGAAAGCTAGTTTTACCATTCGAGTGAAGATCTAATGAGATTAAGAAAGATTGTTTAACAAAAGAGTCTTGGGGTTTATTTTGAAGGTATAACAAGTAGTTGAGGATTCTTAGATTAATGGCAATATTTAGAGGAAATCGACCAAGTTCAGCTCTGCACGCAATATTAGAAGCCTTATTACTCACTTGAAGGTAGCGTTTACAAAACTGAAGATGCGTTCTTTCAATTTGTGAGCTATCCCAAGCCTTAAAATCAGATTTGGTATACCCACCCCAAATTTCACTATTATAAAGCAAAATTGGGGATATCATTGTATCAAAAATTTTACAGGCAAGGGACGGATTTAGCTTACTAAAATCTGTGCGTCGCCTCAGACTGAAAAGAGCGTGAAGTGCTTTCTCTGTTAGATGATCAAGTGAGACTTTAAAATTTCCTGAAGAGGAAATTTTAGTTCCTAAATAAGTATAATCTTGTGACAACATCAATAATTTGATTATTCACATAAAATCTATATTCAGAGCATTTTCTTGCGCGTTTTTGAAAAACCATAATCTTGGTTTTTTTGTGATTTATGCTTAACATCCACGTGTTGCAGTATGATGATAATGCATTAAGACAATTTTGTAGACCTCAGGTTTTAGAACGTGATAAAATGATTAAATCGTCCGCATATAAAAGAGAGTTTAATTTTGTGCCGTTTGGTAGAACAAAAGGATCAGACAAAATATTTCAAATGAAAGAGGTAAATCGTTAATGTAAAGGTTGAAAAGTAGTGGACTTAAAATACAACCTTGACGTACACCTCTCGCGTATTGAAAGGGTCGTGTTTGGCTTTGACCAATTTTTATTGAACAAGTTTTATTGAACAATTTTTATTGAACGTCCACTGGACATTAAGGTCAGACCCCCCCCCCCCCCCGGCCGACTATCAGCAACAAGGTAATATTTTATTTCAAAAATGATATGTACTTTCTCTTGAACGATCGCAGCGATCGAATGTGCTCGGTAAAAAAAATCAGGACACACAAGCATGCTTCTAGCGAAAGTATGACCGCGGGGTAAAGTAAATTTGCCAGCCGGGTGATTTTATGGTAATCAGATATACCTCTATAAATATAATGCGGAATTTGCATTGTGACCTTGCATGGTGACCGTGGCGTTTATCACGTAATGTTCAGTAGCATAACACGTAGGTGTAATGGTAGGGACACGCAGCACGAAGTTACGTGTTTGGCGAATTGTAAAGCTAATGATTCTCTTAGGATTCGTTTATTATATTTACAGAAATTTGCAAATGCCAAATTTGGTTAGCAGAATTGGAGACAAACCTGTGAATTGCGAAAGGAGTGCGGAAGAGAGTCAACAGTTAGTTGACCTTTTGCACGCAGTCCACGCAGTGCATGACGTACTCGAAGACCTTGGGATTAAACACTGGTTGATGTTTGGATCTCTCTGGGGTATTGAAAGGAAACTGTACAATCCATTACCTTGGGACGAAGATGTGGATATCGGAGTTTCTGGAGACGATAGTAGCTATCAGCGTCTCTCTCGGAAGGAATTTCTTTTAGCCTTCACAACCAAGGGATTTACGTTGAAGGAGCGTCTTGATCGAAATGGTATAATGGGCATCTTTAACACGGAGATATGCAACTTTGGCTGGGTTGATATCTATATATTTTATGATTATCATGGTACTATGAAACGAACAGGCTGGGAGACATGGCTAGCTCCTATAAACTACAACCTTTACTCGTCTTTTCCATCGCATGCTGTACAGGGCTCATTACCTAAGGCTCGATTTGGTGATTTTTATATGTATGTACCGAAAAATGTCATGCTTGTTCTTAAAAGTGTATATCCGTTCAATTGGTGGATTGTGGACAAACCAAGAAACTGTATAGCCCAAAAAGAATTTTAAAACTGAAGCGGGCAATTTTTCAATGATCTTTTGTATAAGTAATCGCATGGGCCCGAGTAAAATTAAGGAATTGTTTTTGTCGTAAAGTGTATTTCATCGATAAATTAGGTTGTGTTGATCTCTAGATGTACATAACAGCCAAATGTATCTTTGATATCAGAAATTTATTTAACAACAGTGAGTTGAAAAGTTTTTCTTGTCAGTTTGTGAGAGTACAGTGTTGTATTTTCACTTCGGGTCGGTTTTCAAGTCTGAGTGACTCTACATTGCATTATAAACAAGTAATCGCATGTTTCCTGGTAAAATTAAGGATTAATATCACTTGTGTTTTCAGAATCTGTAGAAATTGCCCGAGTTGAGAAAACACGCGTGATATTTTTAAAATTCTTAATTTTACTCGGTTCACACTTTTGCGAAAAGTCGCGGCCGGCTTTAGGCGAAAAATCTTAAGAAACACTGAGAGACGTATAATATATTTTTCTAATATGGCGACAATATGAAAACCCTCACACACTTCAAGTTCCATTCATGCGGAAACTTCAGTGGTCAAAGTTGATTTACTGTGCGAATCCAAAAACCGTGAACACTTTGATTTGATTTTGACATTTCCCACTGTGCAGCAACCAATCAGAAGCGACTCGAAACCCAAACAAACGGTTAGTGAACCAAACAAACTGTAATCCGGGGTGCTTACCATTTGTAGGAAAAAACCGGTTGGGATGACCGTTACATAATGGTAAGTGATTTTTCAAATTTACTGACCAACCGACGAGATTGCACTTACCATTTAAATTTTCCATTTCTCCGGCCTGGTACCCAGACCGTTAACTCGATTTAGCGATTTGAATTTTTTCTAAATTCAAATGGTAAGGAAAATTCCAGTTGAATCGTCCCATCCGGAATCGCGGGACAACCTCTGAAGGTTGTCCACTTGTTCCAACCGGAATTCTCGGAAAATCAACCGTACCATTTGCTTTCCAACCGAAAATACCGGTTTTCTTGGCTTAATGGTAAGCACCCCAGTACTCACTTTTGAGCATTGTAGCTGATATATCGTCTCGATATTTGAAGCAGCAAACTTCTGTTCGCTTTTGCAGTTATACCGTTGTAAAATTTAAATTTTTGTTTTTTCTGCTTTCGCGATTGATTGGTTTGCACGCGATCTACAACGGTCATGTCATGCCGTACAAAGCTTTCCCTTGTGACATTTCGTTGAGAAAAAATCGCCCAAACGGCCAAAGTTCGATTCGAAAGTTAAGAAATTTAAAGCCTATAGAAGCAAAAGAAAAAGAAAAACAGCGGATCAGGTCATGAAACTTTAAGATTTTTTGCAGGAGGCGATTATTTTTCGATCCACAGAAACCCTCATCTGGTGACCTGTGATTATCAGATATCATCAATATTCTCGCCTTTAATTTTGCAAGGCCCTATTGCAATTAGCCACACACGGCAAAGAAGCTAGCTGCTGATCAGCAAGAGATCAAAGCAAAAGAAACGTTGTGTTGTAGCTATAAAACTTACCGTGCTGGGAATAAAAGTTGACAAGTTTACGGCAAGTTAGCGGTAGTTACATTCTTTCATATTTGCATGCCGTATTATATAAAGTTAACACTTTCATTCGCCGAAACAGCCGATTTTGTCCTTCTCTCAGTTGCTTTTTCGAAAATTCACTTTTTCCAGGGAAACTAATCCTCAGGAACTGTCATGTGTTATTGTCCGGCCTTTTCGCTAAATGTTTTTGCGATACTACCGCGACGGACAAGTGTTGTGTACAACACTCACAAACCGATGAACGCGACAACCAAGCATGAGACAAACGTATAGCTAAACGTCTGTCTGTTTTTTAGCCGTTACAGTAAAATCGCTCAGATTTCTGCTTCATTTACAAAGAAAGACGAAAGGTAAACTAGCAATAAAAAAACTACAGCGAGGCGGCGACGATTCTTTTGCAAGGAAACAGAGAAGCGTGGTTTCGTGACTTACCGTTTGTTTGGGTTTCTTGGGGTTTCGAGTCGCTTCTGATTGGTTGCTGCACAATTCAAATCAAAGTGTTCACGGTTTTTGGATTCGCACAGTAATTTTCTGCGATTATGCAAAGAAACTAACATCACCATGGCAACACTGAAGAGGTGGCTGACATGTTTTTCCAATTAAATAATTATTCATGTTTATAGCAGGTAAGAAAACTGAAACAAAAAGTTATTGTTTATACTTTCGGATCACAGGTTTAAGCGATAATGTCATACACACACACGCGTAGCCTGCGAATACAGCCGCCTCTCATCGCTCGCGGCCGCTAGGGGCGTTCGCGCGAACGCCCATAGCGGCCGGGGACGATGAGAGGCGGCTGCATTCGCAGGCTAACACATACGCTACATACCCAAGGGTTTCGTTTGAGGCCGGAGGGCCGGACGAAACGTCCGGTGGTTTGACATGACGATGTAAAGTCCGGTACTTTCACACGAAATAATTATTTTCTCAAGTGTAAATAAATCGGATGATTTTGTATTTGCTTATCAAAGATAGAGTCGAGCCTTATTTTGCTCACTACAGTGTACCTTCGGGGGTGTCTCCAGTATAACAGCTCTAGCGTCTTAAGATTACACTTAATATATCTAAACCCAGATATCAAATTAAAGCTTATAGAGCTGGCTATCTAAATATGGAAACCATTTGGTAATAAAATGAATTGTCGAATTTTTACGACGTCTAAATTCGAACGTCCGAATCAGCTTTAAAACGCTATAACTCAAAACGATTATTGTATTTTGCTAATTTGATTTGTTCTCGGGTTTCCGGGCACGAAGCGCTAAAAAAACGTGTCGGCGATTTCCCATATTCAATGGTAGTGAAAAGTTACAGAATATTTTCGAAAAAGGGAGAAAAAAAGTTGGAGTGATCGCACGGAAATGGCTCTTGACGAAAAAGTTTTCGGAAATAAGAAATTCGCCGACAAGTTTTTGTTGATTATATGTTAGCCTAGCTTGTGTCCAAATTTTGGAAAATCGAACAAATTCCCTTTGAGTTGTAGCTCTTTAAAGTGTCCCCTACAAGCGAAAAATTAACTTTGAGAAAACAGCGCTTAGAAAAACATATCGCTTCATAAACAAACTCCGCCCACAAAAGTTATACCGTCATTTCTCCGTCAATTTTCACTATTTTTCGATAATTTTTTTTTGGATGAAAGTTCATTCTGTAAACTTTATTTTGACGCCAAAAAAAAAATTTCAATAAATTTTCGATCTGAAGGTACACTGTAACCTTAACTCTATGATTCATTAGAATCTACTGAAAACGGGCGCCTGCAGACTGATAATTATTATAATTGCCAATTCAAATATTTATTATTTTTTTGTGAGCATTTTAATGCCTAAAAGATCTTCCCAGCACTTCCAGTCCAGGGAACGCAAGAAATGGCGTTTGAGACAGTCCAATTTCAAAAATGTCCCAAGAGCACATGCCCCCGGAAACCCCTAGAAATTCGAGCTTTCGCACTCATGTTCGAGCCTACGGCGCCCAAGTCCGTTTGTTCCATCAATGAATCCGGTACTTTAAAATGTTACCGAAAACCCTGCATACCCCTGGCTACTTGTGGGGTCCATGTTGCACCACCCCTCTTGTGAGGACTATCTCTTCTCTAGCAGTTATTCAAAAAATACTTGGTACGTTTAGTTGCTTGTTACCCCGTCTCTTGATACATCAGTTCAAAGTTTGGAAAATGTTAATTTTTTTGTGGGGACTTCGTTATGGGGACGTGATAAGAACTCAACTTTCACTACTTTTTAAGGGGACCTTTTCCCAGTTTGGTTTGGTCGGAGTAAAACGCCCTACGCTTCAGACGCTTTCGGCGTTGCTGATTTCCCTTTCGTAAACGGTCGATGCCATTTTTATCTCGTTAATGCGCTTGGCGTAAACGAGATGTACGATTCACTACGAAAAAAAGGGGCAAAAGTTGTTAACAAAGGTTCTTTGTTTAGTTTGTTAACATTTGTCCGGGGGGGGGTTACTTATTTCTTTTTTATAGAAGCTATATTAGGGCACCGAGGATATGGTTGGTTAAACAGGTTAGGATTTCAAGAAGTGCGTCACATACCGCCACTAAAACTTTTGAGGGGCACCCCCGGACCTATTGTTAATTTCCCTAGGGTATTGAATTGTCATGAACTTGTTATCACGGTCTTACGTTACGTTACCACAAAGGTATTACAGTTCTTAGAGCTATGACCTCACCACAAGGGTATTACAGTTCTTATTTACAGTGATTTGCGTGAGTTGCGCTTTGACATTTTTCGCGTACAGTTCTTATTTACAGTGATTTGGGTGAGTTGCGCTTTGACATTTTCCGCGGTCGACGAAGCTAAGAAATTTCACCCTGTATCTTTGTTTGCTTTTTGAGGTTTATAGCTGACATTTTCCGCGCTCGACGAAGCTAAGAAATTTCACCTTGTATGTTTGTCCGCTTTCTGAGGTTTATACGCGGGTTTATAGCAGAGTTGTTTTACAAATGCTTTAGAGCTATGACCTCATCGCCTGACAGATTGTTTCTTATCTTGGATTTATTGTTTTTGTGGTTTGAAGCACTTAAATAGAAAATTGATAGAAAATTCTAAAAATTGGCAGAAATGTTCTGCGATACCTTGTCTACTCGGGAAGATTAACCGCGAGGAGCGATTTTTGAAGTCGCTTAGCGAGTGACAAGTGGAAATGTCGTGAAAAGAAAAATTGTCAGGAATGTTCTGCGATACGTTGTGTACCCGGGATGACTAACCCTGAAGAGCGATTTTTCAAGTCGTTAGCTAGTTACAACCGGAAAGGGATGACTAACCCTGAAGAGCGATTTTTCAAGTCGCTTAGCGAGTGACAACCGGAAATGTTCGTGAAAAGAAAAATTGTGAGGAATGTTCTGCGATACGTTGTGTACTCGAGATGACTAACCGTGAAGAGCAAAAGAGTTGGTTTTCCAATTTGCTTAAAGTTAAGCGAGTCAGCTTAATTGAGTTAAACTCTAGTTAAATTTAAGCCACCAAAGCAGGTAGCTTAAGCGAGTCGGCAATTAATTTTGGACAATAAGAAGCAACTTGTGGTCATTTATCTGACAAGGCTGTCAAATCGGAAATAAAACACGCGTTCTATTTTCATGCGTCGCTCGTGAAGGGGCCTAATTTGATTGTATTATACAATGGATTTGCTTTTCTGCAAAATTAACGTTAATGTCCCTTTTCAGTAGTCATTGGAATACTGAATCATTCCTATTACGGTTTGATTATTAAAGAGAAATTTCAATTTTGAATGGTTATTAAATGTTGAGGTGTCATGATTATGCAATAGTATGCGAGAGAGGTGAGATTTTGCATATTCAGCTAACTAAAAATGTTCCCGTTTGATTGTGCAAGAGTATGGATTTGGCTTTTGTTCTATTTTGGAACACTGAATCATTGCCATTACGGTTTGATTATGCAATAGTATGCAAAAGACGTAATAATTTTGCTGATTTAGTTAACAAGTTTATCAAGCAAGCATTATAAGCGATTTCAGCGTGTTGATTTTTTTTAAAGGAAAAATATTGGCACTATATGGGAGCTAATTGACAAAACAAACAAAAAGACAATGTATTATTTTAGTGGCAAGCAAGACAGAGAAAACGTTCTCCGCTTATAAAAAGAAGAGGAATATCAATCAGTCGGTGTGTTATTCTCATCATATTCAAATCGTGAAGCGGACAAGACAGATACCTTAGAGTGCTCAACGTAGCGTTATCGCATTGAAATCCTGACGCAAGAGAGTTGCCTTAGAGTGCTCAACGTAGCTCAATTAGCAAAGAATATAGCAGACTTAAAGCAAGAAAATATATATTGAAATCTATTATTTCGTAAAACAAAATTATCAATTGTTTATAATGGTTGCTTTTGATGCTTCAGGCGGCACACACCTACCGTTAATTGTCGGGAGTACTCCCTCCCCCCCCCCCCGCCCCCCCCCAGAATATGTATCAACAATTCACTTCCAAAAAACACGCTTTTTCCAATTCTATATTACCTTAGGTTATTGCATATTCACTGCCTTCCTAAATTTTAGACTTGCCACAAGTGTACTGCAAAGCCCACAAGAGAGTTACGAAACTACGAAAGCTACTATGCTATCCGTTTGAGCGAGTGAGTGAGTGTAACAATAGAATCCGAGCCCACAACGAACTCTGCCGATTTTGACCCGATATCCCCTGATCTTAACTCCTTTTTTGTTTTGGAACCTCGTCGGTTGTTCAACGTTTGTCGAGGATAGCTTCGAATAGCCCGAATCGAATGTTCCCTCAGAAGACTATCAGATTTCTAACAAACATGGCCGCCCGTGAACTCCACGCTTTCATTTTGTAGACGTTCATTTTGCATAACCGGAATGAAAGCACGCCTTTTAAGACTTCGAAATGGAAAGAAAAAGTCCTTTAGAAGATTTTTATGCTTTTGTAGTGGTGGTTTGAGAGCTGAAAGCAATGAAATTTGTCACAAGTGAGGACATGTCTTCTTTCAGAATTTCCCGGCATACTAAATCGAACCCAATCGAACTAAATTTCAATCGAACCTTATCGAACGCAATCGAACTCAATTCATGGATTGAGTTCGATTTAGTTCGGCAATCGAACGAAATCGAACTCACCGAAAAGAAAAAAAATCAATCAAACCCAATCGAACGTTTAATTTTCGAACTCGTGATTTGTGTAAAGCAGGCGTCGAAAATCCATAACCAGATCTTGGAAGCTCGAGTTACTTCAGCCAGGAGTGTAGCGCACGTGTTTTTCGTAAGCGAAGAAATTCCGCAGACATGGCTTCAGATTCGCTGTGGATTGTAAGCTTCAAATGCGAAGAAAAAGGCTACCAGGAATGCCGCTTTGACGTCAAGGATGCCGTGGACAGGTTATAAATGGGATTTCTGTTATTGAATAAATTGTAAAAAAGCACAAGGAAAACCTGCTTTGATGGGCTTGCTTTGGGCTTGCTTTGTATAGGTTTACTAGAGCCAATCGAACGCAATCCATTTAATTGTGTTCGATTGAGTTCGGTTTCCGAACTCAGTCGAACACAATCAGATGGATTGAGTTCGATTGAGTTCGATTTGTTCGATTGAGTTCGATTTGTTCGGAAATCGAACTCACTGAAAGTCCGGTGTTCGATTTCGTTCGATTGCCGAACTCAATCGAACTCAATCCACGGAATGAGTTCGATTTTCGAACGTTCGATTTACTATGCCGGGAGAATTTATACTCGAAGCGGCAGACTTTACTAAGAATTTTCAAGCATTCCTGGAAAACTACGGTAAAGAAAGTCACATTTTTTAATGTCCATTTACTTTGTAAGAAACATTTCATAGTTTGTTTCTTTGTCTTATTAGTAGCTTTTGACAAATATTTAGAAAACTTGACCACAATCGGTCGAGCGAGAAATTCGCCAGATGCTGAACAAATTTGCGTGGCCGACAGTTTCCTTGATGCGATAATTTGACGCGTTTTCCTCTTGAGACTAAACTAAATTGGATAAGAATGGCATTCTATATACACATGAAAAGTCGGAAATTTTAGAAAACACTAGATATAATAAAGTAGGTTGCTGAATTTAAATATTATTTTGTGATGTTTATAATATAATTCGCAGACGCTAGCGCTGCAATTAGGATAAACAAATCCTACGATAATCTAAGTAATAACAGGCGCAGTAAGCTACATGCAGTCATAGACTGCCTATTTTTTTATTAACCTCACCTTCTAACGCATTAACGAGATGGCTTGAAGAGCCCTTTGATTAACGGTCGATGTCATCATTAGCATTCAATAGTAACCAGGCCTTTTGTAATGGTCTCTCTATTTCTCTATTTCTCTCTAGTTTATGCCTGGATTGGGACGAAAATAGGCTATCATTATTAGATAAAATTGGGCCTAGGTAAAGCGATTATTAGATCTAAGCTAGATTCGCGGTTAGGTAAGATTAAGGGTTAGGGTGACCCGTTATTGATATATATTAAGAAAAGCACCTTTTATAATTAAATTTTTCTTGGGTTTGCCGGATCAACCCAGTGGTCTAGTGGTAAAGGAGAGATGTTAGCATGCAGAGGTTCCGGGTTCGATTCTAGGTAATTAATTGCATTTTTCTTTTTCTGATAGAAAAAATAATTCTAAAATTGGTGACATTTTTTCGAAGTGTCGCTAAAATGGCACCGACCGTTTACGAAAGGGAAATTTGCTTCGGCGCTTCGCGCCTTTGCGAGCGAGCCAGTGAAAAAAAAAACCCGACAGTTTTGCAGTCTAGCTGGTCTGGTTTGGTGTGTTTTTCTTCAATGTGATCCGTTTTTTCCGGGAGTAATGATACCTCGAGTTGGAGTCGGAGTTCGAGTTCGAGTTAGACTTCGAGTTGGACTTCGAGTTGGACTTCGAATTGGATTTCGAGTTGGATTTCGAGTTGGACTTCGAGTTGGTTTTCGAGTTGGTGGGAAAATAAAAAATAAATCGAGAAAAATATCAAAAAAAAAGAAAGAAAACAGCGTTTAGCTAGATTGTCCCCTCAAGTTGACTTATTTGGTAAAAGAGAACGTAATGGCAGATTGATTAGGAACACAGTTATCAGTTTTTCATCAGTTAATTTTTTGAAACAAACACGTCAAACCAGTCAAACATATGTCCAATTATTTCGTGTAAATTGAAACGATCACCCCGTTGTTAATTAATTAATTAACTTCTTATGGTATTTATCTGAATATCCCTGAAACTGTAACCTAAATTCAATCATGTAAACGCTTTCACTTTTATTATTTTGGCAGTACTGAAAGCATGTTTTAACGCTTTCATATTGAACTGGCCGCGTGTTGTATTGTTTTTGGGTGTTCTTTGCAAGCGTAAGCACAACTTTTGTGATTGACCACATTCTATAAATATAACTTGTAAAAACTAGAGGTTAGGGACGGACCATTAGATTTTTGAGGGGGGGGGGGGGGGGAGGGGGGGGGGGGGGGGGGGGGGGGGGGGGGGGGTTGGGCAAATACCAAAAAAAAATTCGAGCACGGCCTTGAACTGCAAAAAAAATATCGTGCAAAACAAAAACCCCAGGAAAAAAAATTCCTGCAAAGCTTTATATTTTTAGAACAATATTTTATATCCAGAAGCAGATGGTCAGAACACAAATAAATCACACTGACGTTGTAGAATGTTAGCGACTTATATGCACTTGGGGAGGATCAAATGTTTTATCTTTTCATTGGCTTGTTTAGTTTAACCAATAACAATGGTTTATTTTTGACCCGATGTAAGTTGTGTTTCTTTGTAGGCTTTTTAGCTGATTTCATAAGCATGTGAGATATTTTCTGACACAAGGAATGGCTCTTTTATAGTTGTACAGTGGCATTGTAGGTACATGTATATCTCAATGGACGAGAAATACTTTGTTTATGTGTTGTACAACAAGCTTGTAATTGCAGGGGCGGCGCTACCGGTGGGGCAGGTGGGGCATTCGCCCCACCAACTTTCGACAGCTCAAAATGGCGGTGGGCGGAGATGAATAGCAACATCCTTTGACCAGATCTGATGGCGGGGCGTTTTAATGCATTAGAGTTTGCAAAATAAATATTCCGTTAATTAATCAAAAGACTACAATTTTAGCATCGGAGATATTGTGACTGACTTTAGACTGGAGAGTGGATATTGGATATTGTGAACCAAGCATTTCAATACCCCTTGAGTTACTCGGACGTCAGCTATCGGACTCCAGCTACCGACAAATCCATCAAACAAATCCATCAATGCTGTGAGCTAGCGCTCGGCCTCTGCCCTAAGAAGGCTCAAGACATATCTACGAACAAACTATGTCACAAGAAAGATTAAATCATTGCATTATCCAGACATTGCATTAACTGACAAATTGAACATGGCTGATATTGGAAATCAGTTTCTTTCTGCCTCTAATAACAGAGAAAATCGCTTTGGAAAATTCGTTTCCAAAGCCTTCCTATTCTGAAAAGAATTGACAGAGAATATTCGAGTGACAGTCGAATTTACTTTGAACAAACAACCAAAATGGAGTTACACCCAAGTTTCAGAAAGTGTTTCGTGTACATGTACATGTACTTTTCATGAGAATTAAACTGAACTCAAAGCTAGCCTTGGAAACTGTTTCTCCGGTCTCAGGAACGCTGGAAATAGCATTTCAGAGAGTTTCATTTCAAAAATGTCCCGGGGGAGCATGCCCCCGGAACCCCCTAGAAGCTCGCGCCTTCGGCGCTCGGCACAGGAGATTCGCCCCACCAACATTATTTTCCGGCGCCGCCCCTGTAATTGTAAGATGGTTGGGTGTACTACGATGGGCGTGGAAGCGACATCAACAGGGGCTGGTGTAAATAAAATTGTAGAGGCAGTTACAACACCGCAGCCAGGATTCATGCTATCAAGTTGCTGTTACATCAGATCTGATTTGCTATAGTATTCCTGTCTCTAGTATGGCCTTTCTAGTATCCCTAACACGTATATGTGTCAGGCATTAAAACATAATATTAGACTCGCAAAAAAAATATCATGCAAGCAAATCATGGCAAAAAGAAAAATCCTGCACAGTCTCGAGCATAGAAAAAAATATCCTCCACCAAAAAATTGCCCAACCCCCCCCCCCCCCCCCCCCCCCTCAAAAATCTAATGGTCCGTCCCTTACAGATTCGTAATGATAATGCTGCGAGCAGATGCTGGGCAGTAAAACATAACGGAAACAGTAAATGTACATACAGATTTTGATAATTTCATCAATTTATTTATTGGGTCAATTACCATACCATCATTTTCGAATTATATACCATTATAAGTAGTTCTTTGTGATCCATTGTTCAATCGGCAAACCGGCTGAGCACGTAACAACGCTGAAAAACTCATAAAAGAACATTGCCTTCCCCGTGAAATGTCACTAAATCCTTCGTGACCTTGATGAATGCTCTTTGTGATCCATTGTTCAATTAGCCTGTTCCAGGCGTTCAGATAGTCGGAAAGCGCGAATAGTTGGGGAAGGCGCGAAGAAAAGCGCTGAAAAACTCATAAAAGAACATTGCCTTCCCCGTGAAATGTCACTAAATCATTCGTGACCTTGATTAATGCTTCCAGCAACAAATAAGTTTGAATTTGGCATGATACATTTGCAAATAGAAACACTTACTTTGAAATCGAAGAATAGAAGCGAGCACGTGCTATGGACGGCGAAAGACGCATTCAGAGCCAGGCGCATCTAAGTTATGATGACACCGCTGGACGTACGCTTGCTCAAAATCATCGTGACAAACAAAAATCGAGACTGCCGCACAACATAAGGCGCAGGGTACCCAAGGAACCACAGGCAAACCAAAGATTAGTGTGCCAAAAAGGGACACGGTTACAATAATTTTAAGTAAATTGTAGTACACTCAACAAAATTACTGACTGGGGGAGAGCAGTACAATTACTTCCAAATTGTATACTCTGCAGACCAGTACCAATTACTTTTGTCTCACCTCATGTTTTTATGAATTTTTTTTCCGACGATAACTAAAGGCTTCTGGAGACTTCCGAATGTCTCCAAAGTTGACCCGAACATGACCGAAGTTGACCCGAAGTATTCTGAATACGGACAAAGAACTTATAAGAGGGTCTCAATGGGGTGGTGGCTTTTACGGTTAACGGTTAAAATTTTGGTTTTTTTACGGCTAACGGTTAACTTCATCTCGTTACGGTTAACAGAAATCTTAAACTGGAGTTAATTTTCTGATTGTGTTAAAAATTCAGTAAAAATTAATTTCTTCTCTACAAGGCTACAAAAGCCAGTTATCTGGAAGCCGGCTAGCATACTCGACACTAATGTTCAAAAAATGTATCCCTCCAACCCGAAGTCAACAAAAATGGATGATGGACTTCAATAACATTCCAAGTGAAACACCCCAGTGGTCTAAGGCCTACCAGTTAGCTGCCAAATACACCAAAAGCACACGGGTGAGCCGAGAGTTTCAGTTTAAACTTTTACATAGAAGGATTTCAACTAATGACTTTCTGACTAAAATCGGGCTAATAAAGGACTCAAAATGCACTTTCTGTGTGAATGAAATAGAAAAACTTAGCCATCTCTTCTGGGCCTGTCCTAAGGTCTCCCTTTTCTGGAGCTCATTAATATCACGACTAACTTCCTTCAAATGTTTTGCCTACTCATATTACACATGTCAGTAGCACTTGGTCTGAGGCCGAGGCCGGACTCTTGTAATAGTGAAAATCAAGCGAGATACTAGTACATTTGGATCTGCAAAAAGAAAGGAATAGAACCTAAGTTAGAAGGTTTTATGAAACAACTAAAACATTTCTATGAAATTGAATCCAAAGGAAACCTTGATCTACCAAAAAAGTGGCATCACCTGGTTAATCAGATTCTCTAAAACTATAATTAAAGGGAGGGTTTCACGGTTCGGCGCATGTGCACAGATTAAAATGCTTTATTCGCTTAGGGACGGACCATTAGAAAAGTGATGGGGGGGGGGGGGGGGGGGGGGGGGGGGGGGGGGGGGGGGGGGGGGGGGGGGGGGGGGGGGGGGTGGGGGAAAAACCAAAAAAAAAATTCGTGCAAGGGAAAATGCCAGGAAAAAAAATTCGTGCAAAGTTCAAGGCAAAGAAAAAAAAAATCATGCAGAAGGAGAAGTCCTATTGTAGTTGTTATTTAATATATTGTTATTATTGTTGTTATTATTGTTATTATTGTTGTTATTATTGTTGTTATTATTGTTATATTGTTGTTATTTAATATATAAAAGCTGCCAAAGTGCCTATTGAAAATAGCGCTCTTGGCGTTTCAAAAATTCAAAACATTCTTGGGACCTTCCTATACTATTATTTATAAATAGTATTATAAAGGTGACAGGCCAAACACGACTCCCGCTAGTCGCAAAATGTATAAAGAAGCCTTAAGAAATGCTTTCCCAAGAAGGTCTACGAGATATTTGTTCCCTTTAGATCACCAATATAGAATTGTGACTAGTCACTATTATCTCTGTCTCAGTTTTGCATGCTCGATATGTATTGTATGACTCTTTGATGATCTTTGGGATAAAAATCTCTTAAGTGACAGGAGATTTTTATGCTGTGTAGCCATTTATGGAATTATTGTTTCTCTATGCCTTGGTTATTCTAGCTCTCTTGGCATATGTTAGGGCTTCTTTGGCTAACTTTTGTTGCAAGATATGTAGTGATCGGCTGCAGTTTTTGTTATTGTTATGAATATGCTAGGATCAGCCCGTGCAGGGGCGAAGCTACCTGTACGCACGTACGCACGTGCGTACCTGAAAAAGTCGGGAAAAAAGAAAGATTTGAGACTTGAGGGTGGGGGAGGAGGTAGGGGGAGTGTTTGGAAATTGATTGTGCGTACCTCTGAAAAATTCCTGGCTACGCCCCCGCCGTGATTTAGTGTCAAAGTCTGCGGTGTGCAAGACTTGTGAGAAAGTGGATCTTTATCACGGATGTAGGCGTCTAAGATCAAAGTCTGAAGCTGCCGTGTCTCTATTAGAATCATGACTTCTTGCAGTTTTTGTTTTACAGTGGCGGATCCAGGGGGAGGGTCGGGGGGGGGGGGGGGGGGGGGGGGGGGGTGGGGGGTCCGGACCCCCCTTTCAGACCTGTGTCTCCCTTGTGGTTCATAAAAATAATAGAATAAAATTGTTTTATACGTAGTTGTTTCAACTCCACCAATTGAATTTCAGGAGTGCTGGAAATGGCGTTTCAGAGGGTAAAATTGGAAAAATTTCCGGGCAGGCATGAACCCGGACCTCCCTTTCAGAAATCCCTGGATCCGCCTCTGTTTTAGCTCCTTGTTTTATATACAGTTCTGTTTCTGAGAAGTGTTTATTGGAGCTTGAAGAACCTCCGTTGTTTCATCATGGCGTTATTGCATCCCGACATGGCTTAAACAGATATGGTGATCTGTATTGAAAATCTCACGGACGCTAGTGAATTCTTACGTTTTTCTTAAGCAAGACTCGAGTTTCGATTCTTAGGTGAACCTCATCAGTTGCTCCCATAAGTAACTGTCTCGCGGAATAATATGAAATTATTCCGTTGTACATGAAATGTTGACCGCTTTTGTACTCTTGGGAAGGATCGAATGTTCCGTTTTCTAATTGGCTCGTTTAATTGAACCAATAGCATTGGTGTAGTTTCAATCCGACGTTAAGTTGTGTTTCTTTCTGAGGCTTTATTCTTAATTTCATAGCATGTATGATATATTCTGACACAAAGAACAGTTCTTTTAGTGTTGTAGAGAGGAGGTCTCGTGTATGTCTCAATGAATTCAAGATACACTGCATATTTTTTCTACAACAGGCGTGTAATTCTGGTGTCAAGTTGTGTTTGCTTCATGCGTTCCATAATAGAGTACCGAAGTGTGACGTCACACTTGTGAAATTATGGGATTTGATTACATATTCGGAAAGGGCATGACGAAAAATGCCCGCTTGCCAAAAATCAGCATCTTATTGCAATTTGGGGGTGAGATATTGGCACCGTTATGCTCGGATGACTCCATACAAACCTTTCTAATTTTTGCCTTGGTTCATTACGTAATGAACCAAGGCAAAAATTAGAAAGGTTTGTATGCAGTCATCAGAGCATAACGGTGCCAATATGCAATAAGATGCTGATTTTTGGCCAGCGGGCATTTTTCGTCATGCCCTTTCCGAATAACTAATCAAATCCCATAATTTCACAAATTTAGCTTTTGTGACGTCATCACTTCGGTACTCTATAGGATATAGTCTTGTGCAACGTAGCGGACTATTCCTAATATATATTTTTCAAATATACGTAATGGTCAAAAATGGGTTTTAAGTATTACACCTTTTTTTAATTAGTAAATGAAAAACAAAGCAATATTTGTCTGAAAAAAAAAAATTCGTGCAGAGGGTTTCACCTACAAAAAAAAATCCTGCACAAGCAATGGGCGAAAAAAATCCCCCACCCCCCCCCCCCCCCCCCCAATCACTTTTCTAATGGTCCGTCCCTTACTTGCAAATTTTATCGGTTAAAAAACCACTCACATTTACTTCAATAATCACATACTATAATTAGTCCAAACAAAGCTTAGGATGACCAAAATTCACAGACAATTTCAACTGATTACACCGACAAAGTCAACACTGAGACTACGTTTACACTAGAGGAGATTTTTCCGGATTCATAAATGTTTCCGGATTTATTAAATTTAGGGTATTCGGATTCACAGCCGTTTATACTAAAGGGTATTCGGATTCGCAACCGTTTACACACATCGATAAATCCGAGGAAATTTGTGCGGGAACGGTTACAAAGCAGGCGAAAAAGTATCCGGATTCATGGGAACAACTGTTTACACTTCAAAACATTGCGGATTTACAGTAATCGGATACAAAGTATTCACTTTAGATTTCGGATTCAAAATCTCCGGAGACGCGACCAAACCGGGACGTTTTTATTTCGGATTCATCCACCTGCGTGTAAACGGCAAAACGAATCCGATACCAAAATGTTCCGGATTCGTCACGAATCCGGAAAAATCTCCTTTAGTGTAAACGTAGTGTGAATGAAACCTTTGACCCGAAGGATTTATCCTATGCTCTGGTGGTTTTCATGGCGCACATTGGTATGTATAATCATCCATTCAATCAGCGACATTTTCACGGGTAAATTTCCCGCCAGAGTTATCTACTCGCTTCCGATTGGTCTAAACAATGAATTTAAATGGCTAACGGCATAGCTTGCACATGCGCCGAACCGTGACACTTAAACCTTAGGGACGGACCATTAGATTTTTGAGAGGGGGGTTGGGCAATTTTTTGGTGCAGGATATTTTTTTCTACGCTCGAGACTGTGCAGGATTTTTCTTTTTGTCATGATTTGCTTGCACGATTTTTTTTTTTTGCGAGTCTATATGTTTTAATGCCAGACACATACACGTGTTAGGAATACTAGAAAGGCCATACTAGAGACAGGAATACTATAGCAAGTCAGATCTGATGTAACAGCAGCTTGATATAGCATGAAGCCAGCCATGGTGTTGTAACTGCCCCTACAATTTTCTTTACACCAGCCCCCTGTTGATGTCGCTTCCACAGCGCATCGTAGTACACCCAACCATCTTACAATTACAGGGGCGGCGCCGGAAATATAATGTTAGTGGGGCGAATCTCCTGTGCCGAGCGCCGAAGGCGCGAGCTTCTAGGGGGGTCCGGGGGCATGCTCCCCCGGGGAATTTTTGAAATGAAACTCTCTGAAATGTTATTTCCAGCGTTCCTGAGACCGGAGAAACAGTTTCCAAGGCCAGCTTTGAGTTCAGTTTAATTCTCATGAAAAGTTTCTGAAACTTGGGTGTAACTCCATTTTGGTTGTTTGTTCAAAGTAAATTCGACTGTCACTCGAATATTCTCTGCAATTCTTTTCAGTATGGGAAGGCTTTGGAAACGAATTTTCCAAAGCGATTTTCTCTGTCATTGGAGGCAGAAAGAAACTGATTTCCAATATCAGCCATGTTCAATTTGTCAGTTAATGCAATGTCTGGATAATGCAATGATTTAATCTGTCTTGTGACATAGGTTGTTCGTTAATATGTCTTGAGCCTTCTTAGGGCAGAGGCCGAGCGCTAACTCACAGCATTAATGGATTTGTTTGATGGATTTGTCGGTAGCTGGAGTCCGATAGCTGACGTCCGAGTAACTCAAGGGGTATTGAAATGCTTGGTTCACAATATCCAATCTCCAGTCTAAAGTCACAATATCTCCGATGCTAAAATTGTAGGCTTTTGATTAATTCACGGAATATTTATTTTGCAAACTCTAATGCATTAAAGCGCCCCGCCATCACATCTGGTCAAAGGATGTTGCTACACTATTCATCTCCGCCCACCGCCATTTTGAGCTGTCGAAAGTTGGTGGGGCAAATGCCCCACCTGCCCCACCGGTAGCGCCGCCCCTGCAATTACAAGCTTGTTGTACAACACATAAACAAAGTATTTCTCATCCATTGAGATATACATGTACCTACAATGCCACTGTACAACTATAAAAGAGCCATTCCTTGTGTCAGAAAATATCTTACATGCTTATGAAATTAGCTGAAAAGCCTACAAAGAAACAACTTACGTCGGGTCAAAAATAAACCATTGTTATTGGCTAAACTAAACAAACCAATGAAAAGATAGAACATTTGATCCTCCCCAAGAACCATAAGTCGCTAACATTCTACAACGACTTCAGTGTGATTTATTTGTGTTCTGACCATCTGCTCCTGGATATAAAATATTGTTCTAAAAATATAAAGCTTTGCAGGAATTTTTTTTCTGGGGTTTTTGTTTTGCACGATATTTTTTTTGCAGTTCAAGGCCGTGCTCGAATTTTTTTTTGGTATTTGCCCAACCCCCCCCCTTCAAAAATCTAATGGTCCGTCCCTTATCAGTGATCTTTGCCTGCCAAAACTCAGCGCTATTACCCCCGACATTGTGCAGGTTCCTTCAGTACTATTCTTCGACAGTTATTCTTTTTTTGCAACCACTATCATATATAATCAATTACACTTGTATCACTGATCTGTCATGGAAAAACCCGCGTGAGTTTTTATACGGCTGTTTCTAACAATGCCTACTGTCAAGCGTCCAATCAGAGCGCGGTCTACGGATCCTTGAGAAACAGCAGGATACGTGAACACGATTCGAAACAGCGTTTTGCAGACGTCCGTTTTCCGCGGGGAGCAAGGAAATCGGATACCGTCTGCGCGCAAGACTAGACATGAACCATTGTGTCGCGTTTCTAACAATATTTTGGCGAGATCGCCGATGCTCGAGATTACAAAATGTACGCTTTTCACACTACAAGAGACGACGCCGGATAAGTCCAGGCTAATATATATATTGCATCAGAAGTCTTTCACCTTTCCTAGAACTAGACTAAACGTTGCGCTCAATCTGATATAAAAAGCAAATGAAATTATCCGCGAAAATTAGATCTCGGAAAAATAAACTAAACATCAGCGAAAAGAAGTTCGCCGAAAACACTATAGAATGGCAATTTTTAATGATATCTGTCCACTGTTTTTAATTGAAATATTGTCGTGTTGTGATTTTTTTCCGTTGCTGGTTACCCGGTCCGGACCCAATATTTTCTGTATAAGTGTGCCCACGGTAGACGTGACCGACAAACTTTGATAACCACGTGATCACGATTTTTCCGCCATTTTTCACGTCAAGAAAAATAAAACGGCAGACTGATCCTAGCCTGCAAATACAGCCGCGCCTCTCATCGCTCCCGGCCGCTAGGGGCCTCTAGCGGCCGGGAGCGATGAGAGGCGGCTGCATTCGCCGGGAGCGATGAGAGGCGACTGATCCTTACGGCAGAGAAAGACAAAGGGAAAAAAAGCTAAACTAAAATATATATTGTACAGTATATTTTGTTTTAGTTTTTCGTATATATATATTTTAGTTTTTTTCCTTAGTTTGTCTTTCTCTGCCGTAAGGATCAGTCTCCCGTTTTATTTATCTCGTACAGGTGTTTTACTGATCCAGATCTTGGCCACAGATCCGGCACCTTGCTTTCATCGGTTTGTAGTCGTTTATTTTGCCGTTTATTGTTTACATTTTCACGTCTGCCGTTTACCCAGGCACCAAGTGCGGATTATTGAAGAATCACTCTCAAAACATGACATCGGATAAAAATTTAGCGCCGATAAAATCGATATGCTTACTCACAACTTTCACAGTTATCGATTTTTATCGATTTCCGATACAATTAGTTAATTTCTGTCGATTTTTATCGATTATATTTTTTCATATTTGTATTTAATTTGTTTTTCTAACTCGAAGTCCAACTCGAAGTCCAACTCGAACTCGATGGCCAACTCGACGTTTCGAAATTTCCGTTTTTTCCCTCTCTCCTCCGCAGAGGCCTCCTAGTCACGCTCCACGCTTGGCAAAAAACGCTTGGAGGCTGGGTAGAGGTAAAAAGTAAAGCGCGCGGGGAACTCTGGGAAGAGGAAAGAAGGAAGGGAGACCTCGAGGCTCCCGCTCTTTCGCTCTTCCCATCGTTCCCCGCGCTCCCATTTTATATTTTACTGTTCTTTACTGATAGGAGCCTCTGCGGAGGAGAGAGTCGTCACTCACACTCTGATATGATGTGATGTCTGTAATGTTACCGGAAATCAAACCATGTCATTGTTATTCAATTTTCAATTAAAGTCTCTCTGTCTACCACAATGCCGATGGTAGACAGTTTCTTCACTGTGTTTTTCGAGCAGAATTCACACATCGAAAGGCACAAATGATATATACTTTCTCTTGAACGATCGCAGCGATCGAATGTGCTCAGTAAAAAATATTAGGACACAAAAGCATGCTTCTAGCGAGTGTGTGACCGCGGGGTTAAAATAAAAGTAATTGTAAATTTGCCAGCCGGCTGATTCTATAATGCGGAACTTGCATTGTGACCGTGGCGTTTATCACGTAATGTTTAGTAGTATAACACGTAGGTATGGTAGGGACACGCAGCACAAAGTTACGTGTTTGGCGAATTGTAAAGCTGATAATTCTCTTAGGATTCGTTTATTATATATACAGAAACCTGCAAATGCCAAATTTGGTTAGCAGAATTGGAGACAAACCTGTGAATTGCGAAAGGAGTGCGAAAGAGAGTCAACAGTTAGTGGACCTTTCGCACGCAGTGCATGACGTACTCGAAGAACTTGGAATTAAACACTGGTTGATGTTTGGATCTCTCTGGGGTATTGAAAGGAAACTGTACAATCCATTACCTTGGGATGAAGATGTGGATATCGGAGTTTCTGGAGACGATAGTAGCTATCAGCGTCTCTCTCGGAAGGAGTTTCTCATAGCCTTCACAACCAAGGGATTTACGTTGAAGGAACGTCTTGATCGAAATGGTATAATGGGCATCTTTAACACGGAGATATGCAACTTTGGCTGGGTTGATATCTATGTATTTTATGATTATCATGGTACTATGAAACGAACAGGCTGGGAGACATGGCTAGCTCCTATAAACTACAACCTTTACTCGTCTTTTCCATCGCATGCTGTACAGGGCTCATTACCTAAGGCTCGATTTGGTGATTTTTATATGTATGTACCGAAAAATGTCATGCTTGTTCTTAAAAGTGTATATCCGTTCAATTGGTGGATTGTGGACAAACCAAGAAACTGTATAGCCCAAAAAGAATTTTAAAACTGAAGCAGGCAATTTCTCAATGATCTCAGTGTGTATAAGTAATCGCATGGGCCTGAGTAAAATGAAGGAATTGTTTTTGTCGTAAAGTGTATTTCATCGATAAATTAGGCTGTATTAAACGTATAATATATTTTTCTAATATGGCGACAATATGAAAACCCTCACACACTTCAAGTTCCATTCATGCGGAAAACTCAGAGTTGATTTTCCGCGATTATGCAAAGAAACTAACATCACCATGGCAACACTGAAGAGGTTTCCAATTAAATAATTATTCATGTTTATAGCAGGTAAGAAAACTCAAACAAAAAGTTATTGTTTATACTTTCGGATCACAGGTTTAAGCGATAATGTCATACACACACGCGTAGCCTGCGAATACAGCCGCCTCTCATCGCTGAGAGGCGGCTGTATTCGCAGGCTAACACACACGCTACATACCCCAGGCTACTTGTGGGGTCCATGTTGCACCACCCCTCTTGTGAGGACTATCTGAGTAGTCACTCTAGAAAGTACCTACAACCGCTCTTTTTTTCGATCAAATTATCATCTACCGGAAAACGTCGATGACAGCCGTTTAGTACCCTGGGTGCCAGAGTTTCTCTCGGTTCACACTTTTTTCTCGTAAGCGACCACTTTTCCAAATTACCAATTTTATTCCCAGTCAAGTTATTATAGTCGAAATCTCTCGTTAGGCCTTCTAGTTCGGGATAGGGCGAAAGGAAAGGCCTTTCTTTTCTTTCGCGGTCTTTCTTTTCGTCCCTATCTCCAGCCCTGTCCTGTCCTAAGCCAGAAGTCCTGATCATCGGCGACCTCTCGTGAGCGACCACTTTTCGTAAGCGACCGTGACCACTTTCAACGCTGATTACTTGATTATTTTTTTCCTATTATTTTTAACCTCTGGTAAGCGACCACTCGTCCCTATTTAGGGGTGGCGAATGGTAAATCCGAGACTCGCCGAGACGCCGAGACCCTTGTTTCAAAATCCGAGACCGCGACCGCAGCTACGTTATAAAATCCGAGCCAGAGACCCAATGCGGGAAAAAACCGAGCCCGAGACTCAGTGCTAAAAATATCCAAATCACCTATCAAACAATAAACAAGCCTGAAGAACGAGAATGCTTGACAAAAGTATCCGAGACTCCGAGACCTTGAGGAAAAAAATCCGAGACTCCGAGACAGAAAAAGCACCAACCAAACGAGACTTTGAGACTTCAAACAAAAACTGCCGAGATTTCGAGACCGGACCAAAATGTTTCGAGACCCACGATTTTGAAGGTACCATTCGCCACCCCTTTACTTCGGTGCCACTCGGCCGCTAGACAAAAATTGAATAATGTGTTACAGTACAACTCCAATACAAAGAAAATTTTGTCCCTTGCATAATAAAAAAGTTTTGGCTGATCCAATCACTCCTTTATTTAACGTGGTCAGGATGCTTAGCTTAAGAGCTTGTTTCCAGGTACGCCACGAAATAATAAAGATAAAAGATACAAACTAAACTTCATTACAAGTGTATAAATTTAAGATAAGCTATAATCATTACTGAATTCGATGTCAATTTTAGATAGGCTATTTACGAGTAGATGCTTTGTACATTGAAATTACTCCCGGGGGTGGGGGGGGGGGGGGGGGGGGGGGAGGGGGAGGCACTCTCATAAATAAGTTATATGGGTATGGTTTTCAAGCAGTTTAGTCGATCTGGGATAGAGTATAGAAATGAGAGAGTTTTGGTCTAGAATAGGGTATCATTTGCCGGGAAGCTGATCAGTGGTATGAAGAATTAAGAACCTTTGTAAGGGGGGCGAACGACATATGCGCGCTAGTTACCCCAGGAGGGAGGGAGCATGTACGCTCCATTAGAAATTTCCATGGGGTGCAATGTTTTTAAATGCGGGGACTACGCTGACTACGCGCGCATATCACGTACGCCCCCCTAACTAAGGTGCGAACTCTAAGAATAAATTCCACACGTGCTCATTTCGTATTCATAAACAAAACTCTGAAAGCTGCTTGTCAGCTTCGCCTGAGCTCAGATGCGGAGCAGCTTATAATCACAACAACTATTTCTCCAATTGGAAGCCCTTCTAAGCAAAACATAATCGATGTAAAAGTATTGCAGTACCTTGAAATTCATGTGGAAGGAGTTTGACACCAAACTACAGGATAATTTTTGAAAAATGATGGAAAACGCAGCATTGGAGATTTGAGCAGGTCTTGGAGCATTTTATAATATTTACAGAATTAGTGAGTACTTTTTAACGGTTCGCATGACTTTCAATCGGCTTAGAATTTTTTCTCAATCGTGAGAGAAACTAACAAACATTCATCCACTTTCTCTTGTAGAAACGATCGAAAAAATAGAATGTGCTCGTTTAATAATGCGATAAAATAATAATAAATAATTGCTGCGAGCCCCCAGGCGAGAAGCACACTAATCTTTGGTTTGCCTGTGGTTCCTTGGGTACCCTGATTTTGAGCAAGCGTACGTCCAGCGGTGTCATAATAACTTAAATGCACCTGGATCTGGATGCGTCTTTCGCGCTCGCTTCTCTTGCTTTGCTTTTTCAAGCTAAGTGTGTTTCTATTTGCTAATGTATCATGCCTAATTCAAACTTATTTGTTGCTGGAAGCATTCATCAAGGTCACGAACGATTTAGTGACAGTTCACGGGGACGACAATGTTCTTTTATGAGTTTTTCAGCGTTGTTACGTGTGCAGTTTTCTGATTGACCAATGGACCGCCTCCACCGTAGATCAGATACTTACAAAAGGAAATCTCTTTATTTGGATGCTCTTGAAAGTAGATCCATCGCTGACAGAGAGACCTTGTCCCTGGATTATCTGCCCCGCAATGTGGCAATGTGGCGCGTTGGTCTATTAATGGATGAGTCAATTCCAGCAGTGCCCATCCCCCCCCCCCCCCCCCGGCCAACCCCCGGGCATTTGCAGTTTTTTAAATGGTAAATTCCCCACGGTGGGGACAAGTAAGCCGTTCAAATTCCCCGCGGTCGGGCCATAAAAAAAAGGTAAATGCCCCACTGACCCCCGGGTTCATACAGCTCAAGTTTTAATAATATTTGTCTTGTCGATGAACAGACTAGAATACTGTAAGTTGAGAAAAAAATGAGGCTTATTTAAAAATATATTCATCCGTTTTCATCTATTAAATCATGCAGTACAAGTTTTAATGTTGTTAATAAAACTATAGTATTTGTATAGAAGGGAAACGGCTTTTGGTTCGACGGTTATCCGTAAGTTCGAGAAACCGAGGGTTCAAGAAATCGAAGTTTCACTGTGGTTCGAACGGCTATCAATTCAAGAAGCGGCTACAGACGTATGCATCTTCTTGAATTCTTTTGCCTTTGAAATGAAAACATTTACGAAAAAATTTAAATTAAAAAGAAACAAAAACGGTCAAACATAAATTTAAAAATGTCTACAAGCTTTTCTAGCCCTTGCTGGACCAGCCATGTATTCTCCGACAAACTCCACGTTCTTGCCAATAAAAGTCCTTAAAGGATGTCATGTTTGAAGGGTTGTCAAACTGCGAGGCCGAAGCCACGCGGCTGCCCCTCGGGCCAAGATAAAAAAAATGCCCCACCCCCGGGATAGCAACATGTGTAAATGGCCCGGGGGGGGGGGGGGGGATGGGCACTGCTGGAATTGACTCATCCATAAGACTAACAATTTAAACGATTTGCCTGTTGGGGCGCAAACAAATGATCAGCTTCTTCGGGCGGATATAATAACTGTTATTGTCCGTTGTCTTTAGTAACCAGTACCCGTATCCGATCGACAAGTGAATATATCAAAAGCCACTTGGAACTTTTTACTCCACGCACTTGGCAGTAAATTTATGTATATATATGCCGTGTAAAATGATGGTAATTGACCCAGTAAATAAATTGATGAAATTATCAAAATCTGTATGTACATTTACTGTTTCCGTTATGTTTTATTGCCCAGCATCTGCTCGCAGCATTATCATTACAATCTGTAACCAGTAGTATATAAATAATGTGAGCGATCCTATAATACGGAAGTTGCATCAATATCCCCCAGTGGCGTTTCGTCACACACGTTCATTCTTATAACACGGACGTAACGAACACGCAACATGAACTGGTTACGTGTTTGGCGAATAACAAAACTGGTAATTATCTTAGCATTCGTTTATTATATATATAGAAACTTACAACTGACAAGTTTGGTTAGCAGAATGGGAAACAAACCTGTGAATTGCGAAAGGAGTGCAAAAGAGAAACAGCAGTTAGTGGACCTTGCGCACGCAGTGCATGACGTCCTTGAAGATCTTGGAATTAAACACTGGTTGATGTTTGGATCTCTCTGGGGTATCGAAAGGAAACTGTACAATCCATTACCTTGGGATGACGATGTGGATATCGGAGTTTCTGGAGATGATACCAACTATCAGCGTCTCTCTCGGCAAGAGTTTCTCTCAAACTTCACAGCCAATGGATTTACGTTAAAGGACGGTCTAGATCGAAATGGTATTATGGCTATCTATAACCAGGGGATATGCCCCTTCGGCTGGGTAGATATCTACATATTTTATGATTATCATGGTACTATGAAACGAACTGGCTGGGAGACATGGCTAGCTCCTATAAACTACAACCTTTACTCATCTTTTCCATCGCATACTATAGAGGGCTCCTTACCTAAGGCTCGGTATGGTGATTTTGACATGTATGTACCGAAAAATGTCCCGCTTGTTCTTAAAAGTGTATATCCGTTCAACTGGTGGATTGTGGACAAACCAAGAAACTGTATAGCCCAAAAAGAATCTTAAAACGGAAGCAGAGATTTTGTCAACAATTGTTTGTTTAGAAATACAGTATAGTGTTCAGTAACTTTAAGGTACACAACGTTTAATGAACGCTTCATTCAATGTCGATAACAACGGATTGGAGCTGTTTATGTTGAAAGAAAAGTGTCGAAAAGTGGAATCGCGACTTCTCGTACACTCGGTTTCCCGAATCTCCCGATATTATACTCGAACCAAATGTCGTTTCCTTGGCGTGATTTGCTTCACTCGAACACTGTAGGTTTACCCGTCCGATTTCTCGAACTCTCGATAACTGGAAACTCCTGCAAACTTCGAACCACGTCATGGCTCCAGTGAGAAAAATTGACCCTCGATAAATCGAACCAGTCTGAAAATTTAGAAATCAGTTTATTCGCGCCTTGAAGCAAATATAATCTGTATAATCCTTTCAGACAAGTTGTATTCTCTGTTTTTATTACACATCAAGCGACAAATCAGTCATCTGTTACTTGAAATACTGGATCTGTAATTAAAATGATATTTCTATGAAATTGTGCTTACTTGCTCGTGAAAAATAACAATACCTCAGCAATTTTGCGTAATTTGATGCCACCTCGATTTCTCGAACCATTCGTTTCTCTTGGAGGTTCGAGAAATCGAGATTCCACTAAACTACAACAATGCACATATTTTTTTGCGATCACACTCTATGATTGATCGATAAAGCTGGATTTCCACTATTATTTAACGTGCGGTTTACGCGCGTAAATATAACTGGAGACGATGTATGAACAGCTTGCGTAAAAGTATACGCGATAGTGGAAATCCAGCTTCTATTGGTCAGTTGCTCGAAGAAAGTTCAAGTTCATTTTATTCAGACTTATTTCATTACAGTAAAATATTCCAAAATTGTTAGAAAAATAAAAGAGAGAGAATTACATAACAAGTATGAAATTACATTTAACAAGGGAGAAATGTGTAGTCCCGGGGGGTGGGGGGGGGGGGGGGGGGGGGTACTCCCGACAATGTAGGATAGGTGTGTGCCGCCAAGGTCCTATCTAAGGAATATCTAAGGACCACAATACCAAAAATACCAAAAAGGATACCCTATTTAAGGACTGAGCACCTAAAAAACCCTACCCTATCGGGCGGCACATATATACCTATATAGCGTATAAAGGGAGTACCATCACCCCCCCCCCCCCCCCCCCCCCCCCCCCCCCCCCCCCCCCCCCCCCCCCCCCCCCCCCCCCCCCCCAGGTGTGTAGTGGCCAAAGCAGGTGTGTAGTGGCCAAAGAAGCAAAAGCTTTCGAGTTGGCCACTACCGGCACAGGGAAATTATCTAATTGAGGGAGAAAATAAATTCACATAACTATTACAAGGCTCAATATTAGGGACAAGAGGAGCAAACTAAAATAAACTTTTTAACGAAACCACTGTTTGTGGTCGGCCGACCGACAGGTTTCCGGTAACCATTGACCTTTATGAACTACGTTCTAATTATAATAGTAAACTGTTTGAATCTAAATGAGTGGAATACATGTACTGCCTAGCAGCATGTTACATATTTTTGGTGGCTGCAGCGGTGAAAGCGAATGAAACGTGAAATTTATAAAAAAAATATCAACTGAAAAGGTCGATGACAGTCGTTCTCATGCAGTGGCGTCAATATCAGAACCCCCACACCGGCTTCAAGTTCCATTCATCCGAAAAATTAGACAACTAGTGGCGATATTGTATTGTGGCTTCGTGAGTTTGACGTATATGCGTGTCATTTGTGGTCAAATTAAGGTGGCTCCATATAGTTATTGGCCAGTCTTCCAAATAAAATATACACAATCTTATTGCTGTCTTTCGAGAGTTTGTTTCACGATACTAGGCATAATATACACATACTCGTAGCTTAGGCTTTCTCGTTTACGGAGAAGTCTAATTTGGCAGTCCTGTCTCGTTACCATGGCAACCAATGATTGAGTTGTTGGGCTTGTTCAGTTCAAGGCGAGCAAACCTCTCAACGGATTTTCTCGGTTTTTACACGGTAAATATTCACGATTTTTGATGTAACAGAAGAAACATTCAGTAAGTCTAAGCTACAAAAGCCATTAAAAATCGGTACATAATTTTCGGCAATTTACTCACTTTTCGTTGTTTACGTTTATTGGGTTTGTGTATGTACAAAAATTGTTGTCTTTTTTATGATCGAGAACGAAGAAAATCCTACTAATTTGTCAATTTTTATAAAAATTCACCGTGTGGAATACGCACAATACAAATTTGGCAGAGTGAGACAAGTCCCAACCAGGAAACCTGGTTGAATTCCCTGGTTGGGACTTGTCTCGCATTTTGTGGATGTTCCGAAGATTTTCCAAAGATCCTCCGAATACAGTCCGAAGGTTGTACGAACACTGCCGATCATTTTCCGAAGATTACCGATGATTTAAGAGGAAGATCCAAAGTTGTTTCGATTGTAGACTCGAGATAAGTCCTAACCAGGAAACTTGGTTGGGAATTCCCAGGTTGGGACTTGTCTCACATTTTGTGGGTGTCCATAAATAACCTCAAAATCTCAAAATAGGAATTTGGTATTTCCTGTAAAAATTCCCATTCTTGTGGAATTTTGACTACCGTTTTAGTGTATTTTGTCTCTTTAGTTAATATTTCTCTGCTTTCATCACTTTTGGTCATTTTTTCTTGCTATTTCAAGACAACAAAGTAAGCTAAAGCAAGCCCTTAACCATCATGAAAACACGATACATCAGCCTCCACCGCGGTCAAACGTCCGAGGCGTTTTCGTTTTATTTAGTGGGATTTTATTTAACCCCATTCGGCCTGGGGGGTGGGGGGGGTGGGGCCGCCCTAACTTTCAACATTCATAACTTCTTTAATATTTATTCAAACGTCATCAAACTTTGTGACTTTTCCTAAAATTTATCTGGCAACAATTTTATATGACAATTTTTTGATCACGTGACTTGACGTTTCCATGGCAACAAGATTTTGACAGCCATGTCAGCCCAGGCCATGACAGCCCAGGCCGAATAGGTTTAATATTAAATGGAAATATGGGTAAGGATGTATAAAAAAAGTTGACGTTACTATCTTTTAATTTTTCTCAAAATGATGAACTTTTTTCCGTTGAAAACTGCAAAATCCAAATGTTGGCAAAAGGCGCCGACAGTTCTGCAGTTCACAGTTTTTAAACGCTTACAACTTTTTTTTGTAAACTTTCAAAACGTTTGGTAAATTGACAATGTATTGGCAATATATTAAAATTCAAACAGTGAAAATGACAACCTTAACCGTTTAAGTACTTTGCTTAACTTTTGCAAATTTCTCTCGTTTGACCGCGGTTAAATATCAGCTGAACCATGCTGAACCAGCCGGGAAACGGTATTGATTAGTTATCTCGTCCCCAGGTCACTTAGTACGAGTATCCATAAAAAATATCCAGTATTTGTGTATGACCTGTTGGTAAACTAATTCTTTAAGGGGTTTTACCTGAATTATCGCGTTCGAAGAACGCAATTCTAATTTCGTGTTGGTTGTCCTGTGATTTATGTGCAGTAAAATTTGAGATTTTTTCGTAGACGGTCTTCCAAATGGCCGCCCCTATTGGTTTTTTTCAGGGGCTCATTTCCGCCGGAAATTTCTTCGAACGCGTCTCCATAATCTGTGATTACTGCTAGTATTAAAAGGTTTAAAGAAGGGATAGAAGAATTAAGAAAGAAAATGATTTTGGAACACAACCAACAGGCAGTTGATACCAACGCAAGATTACAAACCCCATAACATAGGTTCATGTTTTATGCGAGAGGTTTTTCAAGTCTTTCAATTGCTTGTAACGTAAACGAAATATTCCCATTAAACTCATGTTAACCCTCGGACGTTTTTCTCGGATTTTTTCGAAAGCATTCATCACAAGCCAGAGAATCGATTTTATTGCACGCATTAGGGATCCATCAGTCGCCTTGAATATTGAATATTCACGCGTTTGAGTTAGTTTTTACACTTTACGGGAGATTAGACAAATTTCGAAACCACGGGAAAGAATGATTTTGCTACGTATCTTTCTTGCTGTTTAGCAATGGCTTTATCGGTGTTTATTATGTTTAATAGATAGACTTACTCCTCAGCGGTTGCTTTTAATTCGACAAAAAAATACAAATTATTCTGTGGCTGTCGGTCTACATGTATGGATATGAGGACAGCAGCAGAGATCCCGAAATTGAAATACTTTTTTAGCTTTCAATCTGCGTGGAGAACTCGAAATTTCCAAAGAAACTGTGGTGCTGCGTCTAGCTATGGGGAAATAAAACAGGAAAGTTCCGTATTATTAACTGAGTTGATAAGGTAAATTGGTCACCATAAGAGACTCGATTCGTTCAGTGACGAAAGGCCGCGAAAGCGCTCGAAATAACAGCTTTTGGTTATCTTTAAGGTGGCCAAAAAATTTCCAAATAGCCTCAAGTTCGGCTCGTGTTTCTATAGCTATCATAACTTTATAGACAGACGAAAAACTGAATAAATCTCATGTATTCTATATTTTGCTCGAAGCCATGACTTGATTTCAAAACATGACTAATTATAAAATAACGTATTGGTTACGAAAATGGGTTCATTTAATATTTTCTTGAAAAAAAAAAGACATGAAAAGATGAGTGCCCTACTCAGTAAATCACATTAATTTATTTTGAAAGACGCAGTGTTAAAAAACGACACCCTCAGAAAAAAAAAAGGTAATTCATTTCACGTAATTTGTATATGCATAATTTAAAGTTTGGTTTAACTTATGTTTTAAATAATTAAATAAAAGTCAACGTGTTGTCACGAATACACGCTGATGTCGAGAGGTAACACTCCACAACGAAGTAAACACATTGCTTCCATGAGAAGTTAGCTTAATTTTTTCTAGGGAAAGCTAGCGTTTGCGGTGCCGTTTCTTCGTACACAAGAAGTATAAGAAAGCATTATTTGAAATGCACACATATAGCCTAGATTAGTACAACCAGCCAATTAATTCTCCAAAAATATTAATTTTCTAGACTATATCATCAATTCTTCAGAAAAGTGGGAGAATCGAGTTACTTGGGTCATTTAGGAGAACAAAAAATAATTCGCCATCATTATTATAGCTTTCTAGATTTTATTCTTCTCCAAAGTAAAAAAAAAGCCATGAAAACTGTTGTTGTTTTGCCGATTATTTTCTTGGTAAAAGGCTTTTTCGGCAACACACTGCAAAGGCCGCAGACAAGGTGAAGCCAAACAAAAAGTGCGAAGAAACCCAGGTAAGAATAATTTTCATACCCGGGGGGGGGGGGGGGGGGGGATTACTCCCTTATATACGCTATATAGGTATGTGCCGCCCGATAGGGTAGGGTTTTTGATTTTGAGGTGCTCAGTCCTTAAATAGGGTATCCTTTTTGGTATTTTTGGTATTGTGATCCTTAGATATTCCTTAGATAGGGTCACTAAATTGCAGTAGCCACCCCAACGCGCAAAACGAAAAAGATATGGTCTGTTAAAACTGTACTACACGCCTGAATTGGGCCTTAAAAAGGGTATCAAATCTCGATTTTCTACCCTTAAATAGGGTCAGGGTTTGAGAACCTTGGCGGCACACACCTATCCTAAATTGCCGGGAGTACCGCCCCCCCCCCCCCCCCCGGGTTTTCATATGATTTATACTCTAAGTTATCTGGCTACGCTTTAGACCTACTTGCAGTTGGCCCATGCATGCTTTCCTGAAAGTATTACTGACTTTCAAATGTGAAATGATTTCACATTAGATAGACTTTCTTAAAGTTCATTCGCTTGTCTGGTCTGCTGGGGCCTAGTGACTGACTGTGACCTGTGTGAAGTCTACCACTTTGGTTGTGGTACCGCGAAGGGAGCGATTATAAAATAAGACATATTTTCTGTATTTTAAGTTTGCAATTAGAACATGAATCAAACCCCGTTGAAGCTCTAGATCTTCTATGAAGACTTTTAGCTAGTGCTTTTAAAAAATGTAGAAAATCAGAAAACGGCAAACTGATCCTTACGACAAGGCGATGAAAGAGTAAACAAAAGAATAAAACAAAATATATATATATTCAAACAAATTATTTTGTTTACTCTTTCATCGCCTCGCCGTAAGGATCAGTTTGCCGTTTTCTGATTTTCTACAAGTAATTATTGTACTGATCCAGGGAGATCTGGGAGATCCGGCACCTCTCAACGGTTTGTCGCTGTGGTCTTGCTGATATTTTATATTTTATGCTTTAAAAATGCCCCATGATCTGACTATGAAGAACACTTTGTTTTGATCTTTTTGATTGTTATCAAACAAGCCGAGGCCCGTTTGTTGGCCGGGCCTCCACTACAAAGGCCTTTTTAGAGGTCCTATGATATGAAACAAACACTATATAAACTGCTCAACAAATACCGGTAATGATTAAAAGTGGACCGGGTCTAGTTTCAAAAGAAACTGTGGTGCTGCGTCGGTGCAAGAGTGAAACACGAAACTTTGTTTTTGCCGTTATTATAGTTTATCAACAGTCAGTTGATAGACAAATTTGGCCAACGCATTGTTGTACCCAATTCAAACCTTTTGGGATTAGAACTTTTTGTTCGTCATATTTTCATATCAATGAAGCATTGAACTCAGTTTTGTATCATACACTGTATAGTGTGTGTGCGGATGACGTCACAAACTTACCGGCGGCCATGTTGGAGGACTGACGTAATCAAAATGGTGACTGAAACAACATAACTTGAGCCTCCGATGCTGTCACATATGCTAAAATCTCGAAGGCCTCATTCAGAAACATCCTGTGAGTATTCTATCTTTGTTTGGAAATGCCAAGCGCTTCGAAAAATTATTTTGGTTTTGTAGTTGACGAATTCTCCGAGCTTGTGCATACTATAAAATCGCTGTGTTCTCGACACTTAGAAAATCTGAGTGTCGAGAACAAAGCGATTTTATAGTATGCACAAGCTCGGAGAATTCGTCAACTACAAAACTAAAATAATTTTTCGAAGCGCTTGGCATTTCCAAACAAAGATAGAATACTCACAGGAGGTTTAAATGAAGCTTTTCGTGAAAATTCTGTGAGAATTTCTGAGGCATTTTTGAAGACTCCTTTGAAGACCGTGCCAATCGCTGAAGTTTCCACTAGTTCAACCCAAATTCCGTGAAAATCAACCGTACCTTTTGCTTTCCAACCGAAAATACCGGTTTTCTTGGCTAAATACTATTAAAGCACCTAGGGAACAAGTTTCCCACAGAAACCACTTCGAAACAAAATTTCGTGCAGACAAATTGCAGCGCGCAATCAAGGAACCGACAAACTGTAGCTATAAAAGAGACGCTACAAGACTGATTGTACGATTTGTCGCGACCATGAAAATGATTCCATTTTATAAGAAATATTGTTGACGTAAAACCGATTTTATAAGTGTGGCTGATTTTCTACTCTGTGATAATGTTTTCAAGGTTTTAAAAAAATTGTGCCGGCAAATCGGCAAATCGAATTGATCGAAACAAATACGGCCCTAATTATTGAAAGAAAAGGGGTTTTGGAATTTAAATTTGCACAAATGACAAAAAAGCACTGTACATTAGCTACCTTTTCGATTTTAATTCATAACAATAAAGGAAACGCGAGTTATTATTTCAAAAGCGCTCGCACTGCCTGCTCACTAGAAGGTAAACACAGGGAAAACCCATCAAAGTAGTCCTCCAACATGGCGGACGGTAATTCAAGGGTCACGTGAGCGCACACACTCTTGTCATATATTATTTTTATCTTATGTTTACAAGTGCGCTGTCTACATGTCAATCATTTATCAGCCAATCATTTATAACCATGCAATTTTCAAATTTGAGGAGCCGTTACAATATTTTCTTTCCGTATAGCCCTGGCCCTGAGGAAGACTAATACTATTAGTCGAAATATTGGCCATTAATAAATCTGCCCTTTGCCGTAGTGCCAGCCTTGCATTCAGTTTTGTATTTTCACATTGACATGGAAATTATATGGAAATATCGTGAACAAAGAATCTTATTCCTAGAAGGTTTGAATTGGGTACAACAATGCGTTAACCGAATTTGTCAATAAGGTAAATTGATGAGCGGAAATTCAAAAGCTGACGGGTATGTACTTGGTGTATCCCTTATTGTTTTGTATTTAAACACTTGCTTTTTATTTCAGTAGAAATAAAGATAAAAAACAGCGGAATAGGGAATCGAACCCAGGCCGTATGATCTGCTGCATGCTCACTGCCCACTACACCACCGAGGACAAGCTGCCGGAAACTGTAATTTTTAAGGGATATAAGATAATATACTACTAGCCCAGACCATATATAAGAACTAATCCTTTCGATACACTGGAAATACTGAAATCAGTGCTTAACCCTAAATACTAAAATCAGTTGCTTCAACTCTAGATACTGTAATCCGACCCTAAATTACACTGCAATATATCTAAATACATTACAATAAGGGATACATGAAGTACTTACTATACATTATGATCAGGGATACACCAAGTACCTAGGAGCTGCTGGGAGACCTTAGATAACAACGGTTTGGACCACCTCGGACACTTATTGAGAATTATATAACGTAATGTCGACATTTAGAATTTTTTTCCAATAAATTTTTAAGTGTAAAAAAGAAAATCCAAAATCCCCACTCAGGATTGAACGTGTGACCTCAGCTAGGCTTAGGCTTACATAGCCTACCGTACCACTGTACCACTTAGCTTCTCGGGTTGCTTCGGCCTAAATTTAAAGTGTATATGACAGATATTTTTTTATTTGCTTGATGGAATCAACATGGCGTTCTGATAAGAAAATCAAAAAGAGTTTTTTCGATATCGATTTTCTTTTCCGTGTTTTAGTCGTCTAAAAACGTGAAATTTCACTTCCGGTGTGTTACAAAACCGCGCAAGAAGAAAGACTGGAAATAGTCCGCTGTGACGTCAATACAAGAATGCCGGTGTCGCGGTGTCACATTTTTTGGTGCGCCCTGAGGAAGAAGCATGGTTCTATTGAGGTGTGTTGTCTATGGTTGTAGTAACACGCACCAAAAAGCGGAGGAACTGTGAAACCGCGACACCGGCATTCTTGTATTGACGTCACAGCGGACTATTTCCAGTCTTTCTTCTTGCGCGGTTTTGTAACCCACCGGAAGTGAAATTTCACGTTTTTAGACGGCTAAATCACGGACAAGAAAAATCGATATCGAAAAACTTTTTCCGACTTTCTTATCAGAACGCCATGTAGATTCCATCAAGCAAATAAAAAAATATACACTTTAACTATATAAACTGCTGACCCTAACCTCAACTGAAAGCTAACCAGTTACTCCGTTATATAAGTCTCAATAAGGCGTCCGAGGTGGTCCAGGCCGTTGTTATCTAAGGTCGAGCTGACGTTTCGAGTGATTAGCCCTCAGGGACACTGTGACTCAAACTTTAGCCGTTATTTTGCCTCTCTAGTTAATATTTATTTGCTTTCATCTCATTTGGTGATATTTCGTTCTATTTCAAGATAATAAAGCGAGCTTAATGCAAGCTCCTGGCCATTATCATGAAAACACAATGAATCAGTTGGAACCTGTTCGATGGCTAAATTTTGATGAAACTCCTCACAGGACCTTCTTTACGTACATTCAAAATGGCAGGCGGGCGTAGAAAACGCTCGACAACAAGAAATGTGGAGTATTTTGTCACGTGACAGCCCCGCCATTTTGAAATCAGAGAAGGCCTGGAGACGAGGTTGGAACTGATATTCCTGATCCTTTCTGTAGCATTTACCTACCACCACGTGCGGAATTCCGGGAATGCCCGGCTCTAACGGCATGCCGGGAATGCCCGGAGCCTCTGGCACTCCTGGTAGAGATGGCAACAAAGGGAAAAAAGGTGACGTTGGAGTAAAAGGAAGAGCAGGAGAAAATGGCGCAGATGGACAGAAAGGAGACAAGGGAGAAGGTGCTTATGCTTACCCTACACAACTTGCAAATTGGAAACAATGCGTGTGGAAAGAGCACTCCAACAAAAATGAAGGGTTTGAAATAAAGGCAAGTGAAATAAATAGAAATTTTTGCTTTAAAATCCGCCACTGGTTTTGAAAATGGTACAAACAGGACACTAAATACTTACAGTGTTTGGAAAAAAAACGGAGGCTGAATATGTCAAGTAAACTAATTTCATTACTGAAAATCTTAAAAAAAGAATATTAATCGTAAATTTGAAATACCAGATAAAAGATTTTCTGGTCCACAAGAATCCGACTGAAAACATTTTTTTTGGCACATCAATTGTTTTTTAACTTCCAAAAATTCTGGGAGGGGGGGGGGGGGGGGGGCGGGCTCGAGCCCCACCAACCCGCTATTTCTTCAAACTACTGCAGCTTCTGTTTTGCTCTATAGAAGCATTTTTATCGAATCAAGTTGTATATTTAGTCGCATTGGACGGTATAACATAGAAAATAAGAAAAGCAAAATTTCGTTTTTTTCGGCGGGACTCTGACAAACGTAAAACATATATCTCTAACTGTTTGTCACAAATCTTTTGCAGGAGTGCGTTTTCGTGAAACTACACAGTCAAACAGCACTTCGGGTGGCATTTTGTCTTACAATTTTGCGAGCCATTTTCGGTCAAGGACAAAACCATAACTTATATACAGGCAAAAATAACAGGTGAAAAACGCGAAGCACCAGAGGGAGTGTCGGTTCAAGGCGGTGGCATTGAAGTGCCTTGCAAATTCTATGTACGTGTACGGCCAAAAGGAAAACAGAAAAATGGTGAGAAGAGAAATTCGAAAAGGACAGTAAACTTATTAACACTGGTGTTTCTCTTTTGTGTTGATGATAATTAAAAGCAACGTCTAAGTTGAACATGACTTAGTCATTTATAATGTATTTTCAGGTCAATCCTTTAAACACCCCCATGGGCTTGCATTCGGGGGGGGGGGGGGGGGGGGGGGGGGTGGGGCTTATTATCGGAGGTTTACGGTAGCTCACTCTCACTCCTGCCCGCCTCTTCCGTCTGATGTAGGGAGTGATCTCGGACCATCTAAGAATCAAACTAGATTATCCCTTCCCTCTGGATCTCTTACGTCCTTTTCAACTTTTGGAATGTTAAAACTTATCGCCCAGAGACAAAAGTTACTGCTAGACGACAACCCTGCAATGAGTGAACAAATAAAAGTGAATAACTGATTGTCTGAATAAACTACTGCAAGGGATTGTTTGAATGAATGGATGGATGAGGAGCGAATGCGAGCAAATGAATGAATTATTATTCATCCGAAGACACATCTACTGAATAACCACACACTTAGAGTCTCTCAAATTCCTATCCCCTAGAGCTCCAGGGGGTCAAGCCCAAATTATACCGTCCAGAAGGAGGTCGAACACCTTATTGAGACTTATATAACGGAGTAACTGGTTAGCTTTCAGTTGAGGTTAGGGGTAGCAATTTACATAGTTAAATTTTGGACTAAGCAACCCGAGAAGCTAGGTGGTACAGTGGTATGGTAGGCTATGTAAGCCTAAGCCTAGCTGAGGTCACAGGTTCAATCTTGAGTGGGGATTTTAGACTTTCTTTTTCACACTTAAAAATTTATTGAAATAACATTCTAAGTGTCAACATTAAGTTATATAAGTCTCAATAAGGTGTCCGACATCCTTCTGGACGGGTTTGATTTAGGCACAACCGCTCCAGGGGATGGAAAGAAAAAATGAGCCTGTTCATCATACATCATGGCGGATCAAAAATAAGTAAACGTTTCACTTCTTTCAATAGATGTCTTTATTTACAGAGATTAACCATTGATGCACTGAAATACAAATCAGTCAACAATAAAGGAAAATTACATTGGTTAAAAATAGTATGGTAGCCTTGATTGTTGAAAAAGTTGTATTCAAGTGTTCTGAACAATGACTGCACTAAAGGAATGCAAGTTCAAAGCAAACATTTTTTCACAGATGACAAAAACCACTCTAACCCATGTTTCTTATATTGCAAAACAAGAAAACAATCTTAATATTTCTTTTTTAGTTACCGTTTTAAATACAGCACATTCAGTGCTGCTGGTCAACCATAAAGAATTTAGAGAATGAAATACTACATTTTTAGATCTGAAAAATATGCCATTCATTTAAACAGGTAACTTAAAATTTAAATTTTAAAAGGAATATAAGCTACACATATAAGATGACATTTCGACAACTACATGCAAGCTATTTTATAAGTTTTCCTTTACTTTTTTACAAGTTTTTTGTTTATACTTATATAACTTTAGGGGGCACAATATTAGTTTATCTAGACGTGCCCCTCTCCTCCTAATATAACGTGATTTAATTTAATTATTAACACCTGTAAAGGTTTGGAGTAAACAAATAAATGAAAAAATGAAAAAATTTTCAAATGTAATTTTTGTCAAACTGCAAAATTTATGTATGAAAATGACGACATATAGTCATCGAAATGTCATGTTATTATCGTTTATATTCCTTTTAAAATGTTTTTCCAAATCTTCTCTTATTAGAACTTAATTAAAGCTGAGAATTATTAAAGAGAAACAATGGTTTTGTGCCCCCACTTTTTGTAAAAATATTTTCACTTTTTTTTAAACACACAGAGGTTTTACATCAAAGGCTTCCAGTTAATGACAACGTCTCTGGTATCTTCCTCTTCAACAATCTCGCCTTTTGCAGCAGCGTCTGCATATGCGGCATCTCGCTCAGCAACAATCTTTAAGGCTTGCTTCCTTGCCCAAGTTTGAGGTCTATGTTAGAGAACAGAGAGTTCATCAGGGATGTAGCTAAGAGCTGGCTACTGGCTAATTTCACCAGCTGGAAGTGAATTTATCACCGGCTGTAATTTCACAAGAAAACAAAGACTTGGGGTGATCTTGAAGGTGCAAAGCCAGAAAAACCAGCTGGGCTTGTTTATGAGCCTGTTCAGTTTTTTCTTACCTACACCCCTGGTTCATTAACCCAAAAGTAGCAACTCCCCCAAAACAGCGGGCTCCAAAAGCTGCTAATTCCAAAAGTAATGAGGGCCATTACTTTCAGAACTTTGTGGTATCTAAATAAAGTAATTTCCCTACAGTAAGCTTGCCTTGGGACTTTATTCATTCAACCACGATTTCAACACACTAACCTAAAGTGTCTTATTATTATTACAATGTATTATTATTATTATTATTATTATTATTAAACTATCTTTATACAGGAAATCTGCATCACCCATAGGTGGTTTTCAGACGAGTCCTGTCGTAAAGAAAAGTCACAAAATAAAATAAGCTAAAACTAATAATTAATACAAAATAAGAGAAACCATGATCACGCTAAAAATTGTAAAATAGAATTTCTAAAACTGCGAACAGTTTCACTGTTCCTAATTTCTAAAGGAACCTTATTCCATTCCTTTAATAAAAAAGGAGAAGAGCATAACTGGCCTTTGCTACAATGAGATCTATTAATCATTAGGTCGCTGGCATGATGCGTATTGTAGCTGTGAAAGTGCCCTTAATCTAGATACATAATGAAGCTATGTAATGAGAGTATGGAGTCGGGTCAAATCTAATCAAATCAATTAACTTTATTTATACATGATTATAATAAAAGCTATAAGCAAATAGGGTCATGTGACTAAATTAAAAACTAACAAAAAAACCCTCTACATGCACTACCCCCCTACTTATAAAAATATATGAACCTACATACAAAAACCCACTGCATACTATATGCACTGATAATTATAATCTTATAAAAATACTCAATCAGTTATAAATAAAATCATTATTTCTAAAACTGACGATGGAACTAGATGTAACAAAAATTATAAACATATAATTTGTCATTGTTCCTTAAAATATGTTCAAGGTCTCTGATGTGTGCTTCTGCAATCGACCTAACTCTTGCTACAGTGTATCTCTGCATTCCAAAGGGCAGAACCTCTGTATGACACAGCGCTGTAAAAATTTTGTGTTAAAGCGAGGGATTACAAGCAGCCTTGCATTCTAAATGCATATCTTCGACCTATTGTTTTACTTATAATACCATTACATGATAATGCAGGTAATTGTGCATTACAAACCCTATGGATAATCTTAAATGCAAATTTATAAGTAACATTAAGCAATTGCCAATTAAGCATCTGCTGATGCAGTATTTTTAGGAAGCTTGTTAATGATTTTGCCGCCCTTCAATGAAGCCTAAAACATATGAAACATATGTACCTAAATATTTAACTTTGGTGCTGATTTGGTCATTCGGCACTTGTCCAAACGATGTCTGTGACTTGCTAAGAAAACAATAGATTTGTCCTGCTGGGATAGGGATCAAGGTTAGGGGCATTGTTCAAGTGATATACTGTATCAATACACCGAATGCAAATATGGCCGCCAGGCAATTTTTTGTTTGGCCATGTTTTCAGAGAAATTAATGATATCACGTAAACAAGTGCTACTAAGTGTATTATCTTGCAAAGTTTGAGTGTTTTCGGTTTAACGGTTGCAAAGTTATGGCTCACTGAAATTGTAAGCATTTGTATGAGAAAAGACATTCTATCCTGACTAGCCTCGCTTTCATGTTTTCCCCAAAATTTGATTGCCTATAACTTCTCCTAAAATAGGAATATGGCCTTGAAAATGCACACAATGACTTATTTTGACCTGATCTTTATCATTATTCAATTGCTTTTCTTTTCTTGAGAACCTGTCCAAACAAAAAATTGTTGGACGGCCATATTTGCATTCGGTCTATTGTATCGTTCACCAATCACAGACATCGTTTGGACAGCTACGGGGTCACCCAATCATTCTTGCTTGGTGCATAGCTTTGTTCTTGTTGCTTTAAATTAAATGATCGTATCCCTGGTGTGGATCTAAGGAAGGGGCCCTGGACCTCTTATCATGTAGAGATTTTCATTCCCCCCCACCCCTGCACTATTCACTCTCCCCCCCCCCCCCCCAATCCCACTTCCCCTCATAAAATGGAGTCTGGATTCAGCACTGGAGATGCACCAGTGTGCAAAAATAATGCAAGAAAATACTTTTTTATCTTATGTGTAGCATGACTAGTGCTGCAACGATGCACAGGTGAACCGCGATATTTTTTGTCACGATACGAATATGGATATTTGAACAACATATCGCGATATTATGATAACATGATTCTTCATCAACATTCAGAAATTACTGTCTTAAATGATGACTCCTTACCCAAGTCCAAGCCTTTTTATACCTATTTATTAAACAAAGATACAAGAAAGTTCCATCCTTCCTTCATATAGCTTGCTATGCTTCCAACGCATACTTTTCATAATTAGTTATCAGCTGACACAGTCTTGCACGCCCAAGGGAAAAACATGCGGTTCGTCGCAAAATGTCTTCCCGTGTTGGTGGAAAAATGTATCGTATCGTGTATCATATCATGGCACTTGTATCGAGATACATGTATGTATTGTATTGTGAGAAAATGTATTGTTGCAGCCCTGACGTAAGTTTCTTAAAACTTTTTGTTAGATTCACTCACTTGGTATCAGGTTTGTAATAAAACATAACAGGTACCACTACAAAAATTAGAGCCCACCACCGGTACCAAGGCTCTTCCCACTCTTCCCACTCACGCTTCTCTCCTGGCTTCAGAGGCTGCAAACAGAGGATCATAATAACACAAGATCAGAGCTGTAAATAAGGGTAAGGGGGGATGGGGGGGGGGGGGGGGGGGGGGGGATAATCCTGTAACAAAGTGACATCTCATCAAATGAGATGCAATAATCAAGGCTGTGCATTAGCAGCACCTGGGGTCCTCAAGCTACTGACTTTTGTATTCATAAACTTAAGTGCCGGTAGCCCAGATTTCATAGTTGGGGCTGGCAGAATTGTCAATACCTTTCCAGGTTTTGTACTTTCCAACATGTTCCAACCTTGGAAATCGAATTTCACTAGCTCCCACTTGACTGTTTATAACGTTACGTTAACGTTAAGTGGGAAATTAAAAACTGACAGCCCATTATTAAAACAAGATTTATATATTGAAAAAAAAAATAAACCAATTCTTTGGTCCACATTACCTAACAAGAAATACAACTTGTGTACAGGATGAGGAAGATTGTAAAGGAGAAATGAAATAGCAGCAAAATCTTAAATAATTGTATTAAAGTTTAAAATAGCCGTTCAAATGAATGTCAGATATTAGGTTACTTTAATACGGTCTAAATATTTTGTAACAAAATTGAAAGAAATAAAATAATTTACCTTCTCATTGAAGAGAAACCCATTTGGTGGTTCTCTATACTTTGTGAAAATGCTTAGTGCACGAGCAGAAGTCGAACCCAGAGCAACATTTCGTCTGCATAAAGAGACGGCCCTCAAAACACCACGAGCCGCCATTTTGAACTCCAACTCACCTTCCCACAATGCTGCTCGATTCGCTACATGAGAGACCTCCCAGCATTACATGCGCGCACCCTCCCCCTCCTCATCCCCCGTCCCCGACCCCGATAGCTTGCCAGCAGGCTGAAATCTTCTGGCCTCTGAGTGGAAACAAGAGAAAATAATTGGAAAAATCTCTTGGTGGAAATAAATAAGTTCTAGAGTAAAACATTTCGATCTTTTCCTTCCTTCCAAACATAAAAATAGCCGGAACTGGTCGGTAGCTGATCCACACTTTCCTACAAAGAGGAGGCCTGAGTGAAAAAAGCAGTTGAAGGGATGTGAAAGTTGTCAAAATGAACAAATTTTGGTCACTGAGGCCTCAACCTCGTTCCCAGGGTCTTCTCGGTTTTCAATATGGCGGCGCTTCTGGAGCTGAGGCCTAGTACAGATCGTGCTTCTGCCGCGTGCCGAACTCTTCGCGCTTTTAATTTTTATACAGAAATTTATATATTAGCCAGTGTTGTGCCACATTTTGGCCATCATAATTCAAGTGATTTTGTTTAAAATAAAGAACATATTTTTCTTATGAGGCTCAGGTTTTTATATTTTGGGGTATCTAAAAGTTCTTATATGCGGGTTTTTCTGTATGAATAGAAAATGAAAAAATACAAGAAATTTAGAATAAGTTTCAAGTAGCAAGTTTGATTCTACTATAAGTGGTTTGCCAAGAAAACAGACCCGACATCAGCCCCTCTTTCCCAGCTTGGTCTTGGTCCGTCGAGCGCTCGTCTCGCCCCAGATTTCGCCCGGCCATTTCCGCTCGCCAACTCTTTTGGTTTCTCACTCGACGGACAAAGCTGGGAAAGAGAGACTGCTCTTAGTCTACACTAAAAGAAACTCATCTGTACCTTTTATAACCCAGTTGTTGTTCGTAAACTTGTTATGTCGACCAGCAGCTGATCGAATACGATGATACCGTGGGGATTGATAGACATCTCACTACTTTTCGCATCACAGTTGAATGTTTTTTCACGGAAAGAAAAACATGTTCATTTGCGAATCAAAACTTATGTCATGTCATTGTGAGCAATGAAAACTCTTGTTTGTTTCTTTTTTGAAAAATAAACATTGGACTTTTCCATTTTCACTGAGTGCACACGATTGCTATAAATATCATACTTTATTCAGCGTTTATTTCGCTCGCTTGCAATATGTTCACGCGGACTCGGTGAAAGAAATTGCTAGAAAAAAACCCTGTCTGCAGTGTCAATGTCATTTCTTGAGTCAACAATTTTTTTGATTGTGTCATCAGAGTATGTGGATGAAACCCTAACGTTGCGACCATTATGAAAGCTTTCCTATGGTATTAACACTGTCAGAAGCCCATAAAACCTGTAAAAAGTTCTAACTTTTCTAATTTTGCTATTCGCTTTTCAATATTTGCCGGCACAGATCAAAAGAAAAATAAATTTGGACTTTTCTTTAATGTTTTAAATGGACATAAAGACAATCAGAAGAAGGTTTTAATTTTATTGCGCTCCAGGTGGAAGGTGCCATGGTGTTTGTCAACAGTAGACGAACATAGTTGATGAAAACAATAGGTCATGAATGGCCAATGAGCTTAGTTTAAAGCCTCGAAAACAAAGCCCCATGCTGTCATGCTGAGCTTATAAAATGCAGATAAAACCGTCCCAGCCACTTCTATGCGCAGTCTGATCCGATCAAAACTCTGGATCGCCGCGCAGTTTGCATATTTTGTGAAGTACCAATCGAACTAACAAACAAACTCGTTTGAGTGTCCTGACTTCAGCAATGGCCGATGTGGAGGCGGAAAGAAATGGGGAAGCCGATCTAGAAAACGGCATCGAAGGTAGAAAATCTCGTCGAAAACGGTGAGTACCAAACTGGCTGCCAGACATCGAAGTAACACTTATCCGATGCGAAGGTTACTGTGATAATTATCGGTGACCATTTACCGGTGCGTGTAAATGCCAGTGTTCTGCTCTGCTCTGCTTTGCCAGACATGGAAATTTCGTGATGTTACCGTTCTTGCATGTATGCGAATTAGAAAGACAATTCTTGTTTATCAATGTTTGTACATATTAGAGAGTAGAATATGCGATTATGACAGTAACTTTAGTATGATTGGATTATTAAAAATGGTTCAGATGTTCGAAAAACCGCTAAATTAGTTTTTGCACCGATAAGTACTTTCAAAAAGCTGTTTAGAGGAAAGCATGTTGAAATTGCTTACATTTTTATAGCGACAAATGTGAACGAAATTTCAATTAAGTTTGCACAAAATGTCTGTTTGTTATTGCGATTGTATTAGTTTTTTTGTATTGCAGAATCTTCCCACAATTTGTATTATTTAGGTCACAGCAATTACATGAAAATTAGCATTGACCTTTCTGTAAAAGTCAAACGCCGGTCGGCAGTAGCGTATGGAGAAAATCTGCAAGGTTTTGTAGACAGATCTTGTGTGTGTTTTATATATTAGCAAGGCTACCGATTGCGATATTTTAGCATAAATATGTTTACATTTAAGCTCTCCAACAAAGCTGTTATAAACACAAAGAAAGTTTGATGGTTTTGAAGTCCTCTTGATTTATTGGCTGTTAGTGATTCACAGCTGTACACCTTTTACTACAATTTTCAGCCAAAAAGCTAATTTTGTGCAAAGGCTATCGAAAATTGAAGAACAGAATGCATTAAAAAGATTTGCAATCCGATTTATCTTAAGGTGCCCCTAAACGGCTTTCATGTTTTGATTATAGCCACTAAATTTGAATAAAGTAAACAAACGTTACCCATTTACCTCCATAAACAGTCTGGAGCAATTGACCAAGATTAATTTAAAAACGGGCAAAATGATAATTTTCAGCACTTCGATTCCCCCTTTTAGCAAGTCTTCCCGATGAAAATTGTCCAGGTTATGCAAAACAAGGACACGGTAAAAGCAGTCAGCAATTAAAATTACAGACATGCTAAGATCGTCTTGAATAAACTTTAGAATAGATATCGAAAGGCGTTTGTTATGATAACTGATCGAGTGGAATAGTTTACGATATTTTCAGCGCTGAAAGGAAAAGATGTTTTAATGGAAGTACGGCAATTTGAAGGCAAACGAAGTAGCCATTTATCATTAGCGAAAAATAATGGCATTATTTTATTTTTAAAAGAAGGTGCCGAACGTAAAATGATAATCTCCCGAAAGATAAAATAACGCGTTTTTCGAGGCACGCGCTACTTTACTTTTCTCTAATCAATGTGTGCGCGCCGCACTTCTTGCCTTGCGTTTGCGTGCGTTTATTCTATGCTCTTCCCGCGTTCGAGCAGAAAACTGCAGATTGTACGCGTATGTCTCTGAATCTCCCTTAAAACACTCGCATTATAACCGATGTTACGCGCGGCGATTAGCCTTGTGTGCGGTTATTCCGTGGTCTTCCCGCGTTCGAGCAGGGAACAAGTAAAACTGCTTATTGCTGAGTTTTTTAATCAGCTTTATATGTAAAAACTGGCAGCATGTCACCGCAGGTTTCAACTTTTAACGCAGCGATGGTGCGTCTACCGTGTTCGTATTCTTCTATTTACCCGTTTTTCTCAGTAAAACTTGGCGATCATTTGACAAAGGTCACCCCGGTTACTATTGGGAAAATGGAATGTCTTTTGGTCCATCGTCAGAACTACGCATACGACAAGTCTCACTTCTATCTCTACTGAAAAGCTTCGAATGTTTCGCGCGTGCAATTATCCCTAAGAGAATGAAAGACAACTCGTAGTCTATATCCATTAGCAAAATAACCAGATCCAAATAAATGAGAGTTGTTGCTTTGTCATCCCGTGTTTTTTTTTTAAACGCTCTGTGCAGTCAAACTGTCGGCCACGCGCTTTCTTTAGGAACGCGCGGGTGTTTGTCGCGTTTCCGCGCGTGTAGGGAACATTGAGCAAATAAGATTTTCTGCTCTCTCGCTTGACATAAATTCTCCCGGAAAGAAAAGACAACATCAGACAGATCTCTACGATCATTTACGCCACAAATTTGTCGACTTTTCAATCGTCGGATTTTCAATATAGTAACAGATTTCTGTGAAAACTGTACAGCCAACACGCGAGGAATTTACATTACAAAATTAGTAAGAGCCAACATTTGACCTTTTCTAGAGATCTGTTACAAATAATTGCGAAATAACAATCAACAATTTGCGGTTCACAGAGCCCTTATTGATTGATTTCGTTTTGTGGTCAGAAGCATTTTCTGTTTATAAAATTTAACATATTTTTCCCTCCTGACCTTTGATCGACTCTACACCAATAAAGCCCGGAATTAAATTTAAAAAATTAAAATAAAATTCCGAACATTTTAGCCCGATGGCTTTTGTCTGAGTGGTTCGAATTAAGGGCCTATAAATCATGTTTTTAGCCTTGTCGCTTTTTAATCTCGCTTGTTTCTTCCGGTGGATTCGTCTGACTTCAGCTACATGTAGCACTTGAATTAAACATAATTAAACATTGATTTTTATAACCTACACGATTACGCGCCCTCTTTTTGCGGAGCCGGCGAAAGTCGGCGAACGAAGCGAAAGTCCCTCTACGCGTTTCCGCCGACTTCCGAAAGAAAGCGCAGCTGATCACAGGTTATAATTTTCGCGGATTATTTAATACGTATTGATTTATTTTACATTTAATTTGCACTCCTGTGTCTATCTTGTCACTGCTATCTCTTTTAAGCAAGCGCCAATGCAAAGATGGTTTTATGGTTTCCTTGTCTAAATAATCAGTTACTACAGATAGCTCTAAAAATGAATTTGGCAGATGTTACACTAAAGATGTACACGATGTTGCAAAACTTGCGAAGATAAAGGAATCATTAATTAAAATCGAAAGACAAACATTAAATAAAATGAAGAAAAATATACGACTTGTTAAAAAAATCGAGTTTCTCAGATATCAAACGACGATCTGCGTTCATTTTTTTATATATTCAAGCTGAAAATGCTCGACTTTTTAATTCGAAAGTTCTGTTTTGGAAAAACCTATCGTCGAAATTTTTAATGAATTTTTCGGTGGAATCTGCAGATAATGCAAAATTTCAAACTCTGTTTTTCCGTGATATTGTCTTATGGCTTGCAATATATTATTTTTTTTGGGCGGAAAAGCTACTTTCACTTGAGTGAAATTTTCTGGAAAGAAAAGTTGTGGCAATTAGAATTTATAGCCGGAAACTGTCTGTTGCTTCAGCCATTCAGGGCGCATTGCAGAAAATGGAATCCGAAAGGTAAGTCCGCTAAGAGGAAATACATTACTTTTTAAAATGTCCTCAGGGCCGTTCTTAGCTCAATATCTGTTCCCATATTAGACCAAAAGGTAATTATAACAATGACCTTGTTTTGATCCATAAGTAATCGAAATGAAATCCGTGCTTTGGTTTGCATGACGCAGATTTTGCGGATTTACGTAAATGAAACTGATATTGTTTGACCATGCATCCACATTCCGCTTCGAAAGTTCTTATCCAATTTGTCGACCAACGATTTTTATATATTAAGAAGATTTAAAAATCAATTATGCCTGGCTTTTAGTAACTTACCTTAATTAATAAAATAATCTTCACTTCGGGGACTCAGATTTTTTCCTTGTCCCACGCTCGTGGCATAATGAACATAATACATTACTGGTGTGATTTGTTTCGAAACCTTTCCAATCCTTTCGCGCGACTTGGATTTTTTTTATTATTACATTTTCGCAAATCTCTATTTGTTCAAATTTGAAAATGATTTTGACGGGACTTTTTTAAGATACCAAGTTTCACGGGTTTTAATTTTTCCAAACTGCGAAAAAGAGCTTGTTATTTCTCTTGTTATAATTCATTATTATGTCGCGACAATTTCCTTCAAGGTAAAAATTACAGCGAGTGAAGTATTTGTGCTTCTCTTTGCTTTTACTGGGTTTTCATTCTCGGTTTGGGTCACAAAAATCACCGCTTAATTTCCCAGCTGTTGCTCCAGTCAAAATCTTCTGGGGAAAAACTGCGTAAATTGAGTGAACAAATAAAAGACTGAAAGGCGACACAACTGTCACTTCGCCCTATTTAGTGCAGGAACTTAAACGAAATTTGAATAAATGCGTAGAAAAATTATTGCGTAAATCATCTGACATTTAATCCGAAGACGTTGTATTTAATAAAAAATAGTGATTGGGCTTTGTAATGTGTTGTTTTAGAAACAAATTATCCAAAAATTGTTCTCCAGAGAATTACTAATTATGCTAAATTTAGCTAATTTCTTAATTAAGTTTTTGCTGCGCAGAATTATTTTTACTGTGCACTTATAATTTTACGCACGGAATATTTTTTAATCCGCTTTATTCAAATTTGAAAAGTAGAGGCGGTTTGATCATTATGCAATGAATAACCTAAACAAAGAGATAGAAACTGAACTTGGATAATTCGCATTATTATCATGGGCGGTAAAGTTTGATATGATCAATTAACTATTAATGTTTTTTTATTCTCGCGTTACGTCAAAAAAACGCCCTCACCCCACCCCTGCTGGTGCTACGCGTTCTTAACAACAACCACGTAAGAAAGTATGCGACGGGTTTGAAGGCCGAGGATTTATAACAAGTATTGGTAAATATACGAAGATTCGAGGTGTGTTTATTTTGGATGCAACAAGAAGCGAAGGCCATTATGCTAAGCTAAGAACGGCGTTGTTTAATTAAGGACAGCTAAATGAACTTCTGCAAATGTTCTTGTTCTAGAATGCCTCTGTTTGGGAAGAAGAAATTCGACGAGAAGATCACGAAAAAGTATGAGCTTCGGAAGGTTCTGGGCACGTAAGTAGCTTTTTTCATTGTCTTGCATCATGGCAGATGGCGTAAAAATGCGACATGAAGAGAACGAAGGAAATACGCTCGTTCGCGATGCGCTCGCTTAGCTTTCTAACGCTAAGTGATTTAAAATCGCTTCATCTCCTAAGCGGTTTGCACTTGGCAGGAACCCCAATTACTCCTTTACAAACACACAATACTCTGATCGACTTCGCTTTTGCTTCTTTTCACAGAGGCGCCTTCTCTGAGGTTGTCATGGCCGAAGAAAAAGCAACTCGCAAGTTATTCGCCGTTAAATGCATCAATAAACGGAACCTTTCCGGCAAGGAGGATTCGGTGGAAAACGAAATTGCTATCTTGAAGAAGTGAGTCAATTACACTAATAAACAGTTCTGCCATTTCGTGACTTATATCGCTCAGCCAGCCATAAAATATTTCCGCACGCACGATCGCGACGTTTCGAACGTTTGTCGTGTGTGTTTCATTCGACTATTCGTTCTTTTCGCAATCGGATCATTACTTAGCCCTTTCTGTTTATTCTACCAACAGAGTGCAACATCCAAACATCATCCAGCTGTGGGAAATATACGACAACAAAACCCATCTGTATTTAGTCATGGATTTGTAAGTAGTTCAAGCGTTTTTAAACTCAGTTCTCACTGGAGCGACGTGCTTGATAATGGCCCTTTGTATGTGCCATTGATTATGATTAAATTAAAAATACGGAATTCAAACAGCGAAGTCGACTGTTTGATATTATTTGGGTACAAAACATGTCAACTATCAAAGTCTAAAAACGCTAGCTCAGTAGGTGATCATCACAAAATAATTAGCTTGTTACGTTTTATACTTTGGAACATTTTTTATATTTAAACTGCACTGTTTGGTATCGGTTCTCTTCTCGTGCGTCTTCCTGAAAGTATTTGTGTTGATCAATTCAATTCCTACAGTTGCTTTATTTGCTGTATGATTGAGAATTTGTCGTGATGAAGTTGTACAGATATGATAGTGTGCGTTAATTTGAAGGTGTCAGTCCTCAGAATTCACGCCGCTAGATATTTGACACGAAAACATTTCCTTGTCTCAGAATCTTCGAGTCTAGAGCTGCAAAAAAGAATGCCTTCAACCTTGTCGTGTTTCGCCGCAAGAATATATTAAAAGTTCGGGCGCGTGAGTTTTCTCAACACGAAATTTGCGCCTGGGTGTCTTTAGCTTTAGGTTCTTTTCACACTATTATTTTACTCATTTTCGCATTGTTTTGGTCTTATTCGATCGGAATTATTTCTGATCCCAAGGGACCACCGCTAATAGGTAGTTAATTTTCTCCGGTGATGGCCTGACATCTCACGATCTTTGAAAGTAATGTAAACAAGGCAGAACTGTGATTCCGAAGTCTCGCCTCGATGTCGCTTTTAAATCCCAAAGGATCTTTGCTTTTGCGCGAAAAAGAAATACGATGTGTAAATTTCATTTTGTAAAGTAATGAGAAACAAAAATTGCTACTTGAAAGTACTTCTTCCAAGATACGTGTAGCTTTCATTTGAATGGTAAAACTTCGGGCTCGAAACTTTAGGACATCAAGAAAACTGAAAGTGATAATCGGGGTCAACGGGATGGGTTAACTTGTCCACGAAATGCACTCTTGCAGACATCACAAATGTCACGCGCTCGATTTGGGAAGCGATAATATTAAAAAGATAAAATTCTCGTTTCGTATATATAAACGTTTTCACACCTTTATGGAGTCGACTCGTTGTCCGCCACAAAATATAAGCTTATTTATTACTTGCAAATAAAGTTATAATTTCAAACGCACAGATGTTTACATTGGAATGAGACAAAGGGATCAGTTGAATCGACAGGAAATATGCACGTTTAGTAAATTTTGTTTCGTATGTGCCAAAGCTATGTGACTTCTGCAGATGTCTTTGATCTGTCGTCCATGCGTGGGCGAAAGAATAGACGTAGACAAATACGAATAATACAAATTAATGTGCAAACACATTGAGATACTCTCGATACGATCTTTAATAATTCAGAAGTAAAAACAAAACGAAAATAATGTAAATTTATTTTATTCAGAAGAAAACTAAACAATGTTATAACGTGAGACATTTTATACCATGTTTGGGAACAAGAATTATCTTGCCTCTTGGATAAGAAAACTGTGGATATTTCGAGGTGTAAAAATTTTAAATTAACAATTCTTGGCCAGTTATGGATAGTATACTGCTGTGCACAGCCAGTTCCTCATAAATATATTACAAAAACTTTACATTTAATGTTTTTTTATCTCCTCAATCATGGGGTGTACCCAGCCTTTTTGCAAGGGGAGGTGGTGGGGGGGGGGGGGGGGGGGGGGGGGGGGGTTTAGTCCATCTCGTCCAAAACTGGTCACTCAAGCACTCAAGGCAGCTCAGTTACACAGGCATTTAAAATGCATGTGCATGTTCTTATTTAAAAAGGAAACAATTTCTTATTAATTGCTGCGGAACGAGCGTAGCGAGTGAGCAGCAACATAATCAGGATTTAAGAGAAATATATGAGAAAAAAATATAAGCTACGAAAAATCTCGATTTGATCGCTTTTTACCAGAATTCACTGCGCCACGCACACATTTTGGGCCAGAATTCACTGCGCCATGCACACATTTTGGGCCAGAATTCACTGCGCCACGAACAATAGCCTCGCTTGCTGCTTCAAGCTGTTGGCTGCGAGATTTGTAATATTTTGGTTCAACATGTGCCAGTCGTAATAGGAACTGAAGTGTCGAAGACTACCGCGAGTTGAGCGAGGACTGTGAGGCATGGTGATAGGACCGTTGGATAGCAAAGATTTTCGAAGATTGTACGGAATAAAAGACAAATTTATTTTGAAATCACTCCGACAGCGGTCGATGAGACTGAGCTGAGCGCGTGGGGACGCGAAACCTGAGCTGAGCGCGTGGAGATGCGAATACGATACGGCTAGCTAGTAACGCAACATATTCATTATCAATAATTAAGTTAAACCTAAATTTTCACACCTTCCTCGTGGTGAACGCGTCCTTTGCTCAACAATATTCTACAGACATTGCAAGAACTTGATGCGTGAATTACAAAACAAAATTAGTCTTATCAGCTGGAGTTTTCGTCGATTCATCCCGGTTACATTTGCTTTGCTTTCCCTCAAAAAACGAAAGAGAAAATTCTGTAATACCAGCGAGGCGATAAAACAGCATTATTACAACAAATTTACCGCAGCAATTACTATCTTTTGGATACACTAGTTTTATTGTTTTCACTAATTTATACAGTCAAATGAAACATCCATGTGTGACCACACCTCGTAAGCTACCATCTCTCATAAGTGACCACATTTCCAAAATGACAAACTTTTTTCAGTCAAATCTTTATGGTTGAACCCTTTTGTAAGCGATCACCTCTCATAAGTGACTGCGCAACCACTTTCTGAACACTGGAGATTTGAATTTTCCTATAATTGCATGTTAACCTCTAGTAATTAAAATATACTTACGTATATTTTAATGTCACTGCAGACGCAAATTAAAAATTGTGTCTCGGTCCCCTCATACGCTTGGGGGGAGGGATGGCAAGTGTTCCAGGAAGGCTCTGTGGGGGTAATTTCGCGGGATGGTGCCGGATCACCCTCACCTTTAATACTATTTCTTGCCATAATTTTTGTATTTTTACTGAAATTTTTCAGCAAAGCTTTAACAGTAACATCTGTTCTTGTCAAGTACAAGTTTAATCCAAGTTGTTTCTTTTTAGGGTACAAGGTGGAGAATTATTTGACAGGATTGTAGAGAAAGGAAGTTACACAGAGAAGGATGCCAGCGACCTTATAAGACAAATTCTCGAAGCTGTGGATTATTTACATGAACAGGGAATTGTGCACAGAGATTTAAAGGTCAGCTAAGTTTATAGCTAGCCTACTTAAAATAACCTTTTCCTTTTCCATGCTAAGGTAAATTAAAGGTAAAGTTGGGGGCAGTATAGTACTCAGCTCTTACAAGGTCTTCTCTGATTTGCTGAGAAAACAATAGAACAAACAACACAACAATGGACCCTAGAAAACAATAGAGCTGCATGATACCCAGGTCCAATCAAATTAGAGATTGTTAAGAGCTGCGTGGTATCTGTAAAGTAATGCACACCAGTCACAGGTGGCCCACATAGCATGAAGAGATTAGGAGTATTGCAACCCCCCCCCCCCCCCCCCCCCCAGTCCATTGCAGGGCTATCCCCAGCATTATGTCGCCGGTACCCATTTATATGCCCGAGTAGCTAGAGAGACAATGTGGAGCAAAGTTTCTCGTCTAAGAAAACAATTACACGAATGCAGAGATGCAAAGCTGCCAAGATAGCACTAACCAACCTTCGAATCTGAAGTCTAACATGCACCTTCGCACCTCTACTCGAGCCATGCACTTGCAATATTCGCAATAATGGGAAGTATTAAATTGAAAAAGCGAGACAGTGAATTTGCACAGAGACTTGGGCTACAATTTAGTCTGTATTTATTAGAAAATGTTAATCTAGAACTGATTTTATTCCTTTTTTCAGCCTGAAAACCTTCTTTACTACAGGTAAATGTTGCTTCTTATAATTTTTGCTTAAATATAATTAATTCCAATCTAATGATTAATTTAATGGGCTAATAATTTCTCCTTTCATTACTTTTGATCCGCATGTCCTTTGAAATCCTTGAAAATCAGCTTGCTTCACATATACCGTTGGGCTGGTTTCACTCCGCGGTTTGAAAAAAGTTCATCACATGATCAAATTTTTGTTGACCGCAAGTCGACCACAAGATAAGCAATGTTGAACTTGAGAAGAATGAATTAAACTATTATGCTTTCAAATACAGTAATATATTTCTTGAACTTAACTTTCTGTATTATCTTGTAATTGAACAGGAAGAACTGTTTTTCTAGGAAAGGTACTATTCTGAGCACATTTGAGGTGACTACAAGTTAAAATTTATTCATTGTAAGTAAAACATTACATGAGATAACCGATCATGTGTCGATTTGTGGTAGACAAAATTTTGATCACTTGATGAACTTTTTTCAAACTGGGGAGTGAAACCGGCCAATGGTACATGAAACAGGCTGATTTTCAAGCTGTTTCAAAGTAATATTGTGGGATCAACAGTCTCTGAGTACTGGTATTATGATAAAGTGGACAGGTAATAATAGAGACAAAAAAACTGTAGCTAAATGTCAAAAATCAAGAACAATCCAAATTACATAATTTTTGTAAAATATTGAAAACAAATGGTAGTCCATGCAAATTAGCTGTTTTAGAGTTTTGGTCTCTTATTTTAAAAAGTAAAAAAATCTAACTGATAGTATTAAGACCATAATAAGTGCTGAAAAAAAAAATGTTTGCTACTTCAGCCCTGATGACGATTCTAAAATAATGATCAGCGATTTTGGATTGTCAAAGACAGAAGAGGACGATAGCATGATGGCTACAGCTTGTGGAACACCAGGATATGTTGGTAGGTTCATGTTAAAAATAATGAAAGTGGCACTGTCAAGTGCAGGGGGGCAAGACAGGGTTTTTTTGGGGGGAGGGGCTGGTTGAGACCTCGGGAGGGGAGGAAAACCTGTACCAGGATTGAAGGAGGCAGGAAGTAGAAGTTAAAAGCAGCATTTTTGATATATAGCATAAAGCTGGAGAGAAGGGGATGGGGATTGAAGGAAGCAGGAATTAGAAGTAAAGCAGCGTTTCTGATATAGCGTAAAGCTGAAGAGAAATGGGAGGGGTCGGGCTTTTTTTTCGGGGGTGGGGGGGGGGGGTGGGATCTAAGGAGGAATTATGTTACTTAAGGGGTGAGGAGACAGTCCCTGAATCAGAAGTAAAACAGCTTACATTTTTATACAGCACAAAGCTGGAAAACTAGTAAAACATTGTACAAAATTGCATCAATTGCAGCAAAGAAGGAGTTCTAGTGGTGGTAAAAGAAACTTTGATATGTAATAGACACCAAAACCTATTTTTCCAGATGAAAATTTCTTGTACTACACAGAAACTCAAGACAAACTGAGGAAGAACTGGTTAATGTACACAGCAATATTGTGTTGTTCTAGAAAATAGCTCTTCCCCTTCCAATGAAGAGTTTTTTTTGGTTTAAATCTGTGCATTCAAGTTTAGCTTAATACTTTCCTGTAAGAGTTTGACTTTTGCAACCCCCTCCCCTCTCCCCCCATGGAATTCTAATGATCTTCCCTGGAGGTATGGAACTGCATGGAACCACACATTATTGACTTCATTGCATTTCTGACTTCAGGATCAAATATCATTGAGAGAAAGAGGGACTGCTCATACTCTATACCATAGGTATCACTAAAATGAATGCCAATGTATTTTTAGCTCCAGAGGTCCTTAGGCAAAAGCCTTATGGAAAGGCGGTAGACTGTTGGGCAGTTGGAGTAATCTGTTACATATTGTGAGTATGATATCATTTACCAATGACACTCTTATGAATTAATTATATTCCTCTGAAGTAAAGCTACCCAGTCAATATTACCTTGCAGTGCTTGTAAACATGTCTTGGTTCTGCACAAAGGGCACAAAGTGCCTGTTGGATAGTAACGATAATCAGACTCTCTTTTTGATTTGATTGATAAACCATCCTGTGGGAAACGTGAAACAAAAAGTTCAAGTGATGACAGGAATTACAGTTACACCCCAGGACAGAAAAAGTGTCTGCTTAAAGTGCGCATGAAGTGAAATTTCACTACCGTTTTGTTTTTGGGTTTTATGTTGTTTATATCACCTTTATTCAATTTTCAGTTGTTTTCCTCTTTTGCACGAAGAGGATGCACTGTTTGTAGCAGTTTGAAAATTCCCACCGTGGCCTGATATTTGCAACACTTTGAGCGTGGCCAAAAAAGTATTTGTGACGTCATTTATGTGTTTGATCACAACAAAACATGGTAGAGAAGGGGATGCACTGGGACTAAAATAATTATGCTTCGCTTTCAGCCAACGTTTCATCAAAATAATCCTTCCACAAGTTGCCAAAACTCCACTGTAAAACGAGTGACACGCTCAGTTGTAAACACACTAATGACGTCACTAGAACCCAGGTCCTTGTCTAATGTGCCCAACTTGAGTCACTTGTTAAAATATGTTCCCGCCACTTCAAGTGACTTATTTTCCCATCAAAATAATTCTTAAAACACCTATTTTCAGATTGCCGAAAAAAATGGTGGTGAAATTTCACTTCATGTGCACTTTAAGAAAGGTGTACGCTTATGGGAGGTTAAAAAAGTAGTGTTTGTATGTGGCTTGTACCACGACTAAGTGTCCACTTATGGGAGGTGTCCACATACAGGAGGCATCCACCTACAGGAGGTGTCTGTTAGCGGAAGTTCAACTGTAAGATTGCACCTAAAATGGGGCCTGATCGTCCACCAGTTATAAAGTTGGATAGCTGTAGTTATTAGAGGATCCGTTCAATGGAATGGGTTCTTTTTGTGGAACTTACAATAATTCAAAACGTCTGTCGTTTCCATAACCCTCAATATAAATTTAGCCATTTGATCCTTGAAGTGTTTTTTTCATTTGACATGATTGAACTGGAGCCATGAGCTGAGCCTTATTAATTAATGCTAAGTAAAATTGCCTTTAAAATACTTTTTCAGACTTTGTGGATATCCTCCGTTCTATGATGATAGTGATGCGAATTTGTTTGCTCAGATCATGAGAGGAGAATATGAATTTGATTCACCGTACTGGTAAGTGTTTTTTATTGGTTTTGGAGGTAAAAATACGGCAATATTTGAGACTTAAAAGGGCTTTGTCAGCATTTTCAGTGTCACATAAAAAAGCCAAAAGACATACTGCAGTATTTATATCAGTGAAAACCCAAAAATATGGGTCCAGTTTTGTTTAAAATTATTCTACAAGTGCTCTAAGAGTTAAAATAAGTGTCTTGGGCTGCAGATGGCCAGAATGGAAATGGATTGCATCTTGAAAAACTGAATTGGGCTATTTTTTTTCAAGTTTATCGCTTCTGTCTTGGAAAACTCGCCAAAACTCTGATTATGGTTTATTTTCTCTTCGAGAATTCACTTCATATCTTCCTCTTAGTGTTCTATAAGCATTTGGTGTGTGACAAAGGTACTTAGTTTTAATTTTCGGCAGTTTTGACCCAAAACCTCAAAATCACCATGACAATCCTTTAAGCTGTATATCAAGAGACCCTTATAAAAGTATTATAAATCTGGACAGAAAACTCCATCCTTGTGTTTAAAGAACTTACCCTATGAGTATATGACTAAAAGTCCCCAGCTTAAATGAACTACAAACTAATTAACTGGTTAATTGACTTATAACTTTCTTACCGGTCGATTTAAAGCCATCTTCTCTCACCCTTAAAACATCCACAATGCATTTCGCTTTTTTGTCGCGAAAAGACCTGTTCACGTGCATATAAAGAGAGAGAAAAAAATTAGTTCTGTTTTCTGATTATGATCTTAGGCAGAATATTTCCAAAGAGCAGAGGAAATTAATTTTGTTAACTAGTACTCCAAGATTCACTTCCTATAAAAAAGCTTATTATATAAAAAATTATCAAACTTGTTTCAATGTAGATCGCAGACGTGCAGTTTTCGTCTTTCCACTTAATGCACCCACTCAAGATTGACACAGGGTTAACTACTCTCCAAAAAGGCGAAATACTTTCACGTTCGAACAGAAGTAACAACAGACATAAACCTTCTAAATAAATTGTTTCTTAATTTTTTCACAGGGACGATATCTCGGAATCGGGTAAGTTTTTCGAACTTTCTGTTAGTACATTGAGTGAACTTTCGCAACGACTTCTGGAATCATTACAGGGGACCCTTCTTTTGTCTCTGTCCCCAGTAACAGTCCCAGAAGTCGTTGCGAAAGTTCACTCGGCCCAGTTTCCTTCTCTTTTCTATAGTTCCATTGGTTGGGAAAGTGGCGCGAGACTTGTTAGCCAATCACAAAGCGTAGCAAAAACTTTCGACACTCAATCGAGTTTGGGGGGAGGGGGGGACAGGGGGGCGGGAGCCCGGAGGAACAGGGGGCGGGAGGGGTATGGGAGACGGGAGAAGAAAGGGCGGGAAGCTTGCTAAACCAACAACGTTTTTTGACTTCCATTTAACGTCCTCCGAGGCTTAAACAAAATTTTATATGCGAGAAAACGCACTCGGGCTAAAAAAAAAACAACAGCATCAGTTCCGGTGAAATTGGAAACCTTTTCAAGTCGGTTACGTCATAGATCATGAATGAGATGACATGACACATGTACACGTGTGTCAGTTTCTCGCAAGCTGTCGAAATTCTCTGCAAGAACGAACAAAGCGGGAGTCGGGAGACAAAGGGGAACAAAGGTACGGGAAGCAGGAGGTTTTGATCCCCTGCCCCCCCCCCCCCCCCCCCCCCCCCCCCCCCCCCCCCCCCCCCCCCCCCCCCCCCCCCCCCCCCCCCCCCCCCCCCCCGACAATCGGAAACCCGCGCACTAAGCTGCAAAAGACATAATACAATGAAACAATCAGAAAATTTGAAGTAAAAGTTGGTTACCATTGGTAACTGGGGGAGTCTTGCGCGTGAAACACGTAATTTCTAATTGAGTTGTTTCATTGTATTTTTCAGCAAAAAATTTCATCACATGTTTACTGCAAGTCGACCCAAAACGTCGCTACACCTGCAGACAGGCTTTGGCTCACCCATGGTACGTACATGTTTATTATATTTATTTAATTTTATTATATAATTGGGGACACCCCATTAAGGGGACATTTCTCCTGGTCCCGGCGGGAAAACGCTCAGATAATCTATTTAATTATCACTTTATTTTAGGGACATCCCCATTAAGGAGATCGACAATTCTCCTGTTCCTAGCCGGCAAAACGCTTATATAATCTATTTAATTATCTCTTCTATTAAGGGACACCTCCATTAATAATGAAGGTTCCTCTGTAATTGAAAGTTGAGCTCAGCTCATAGGCTGCAAATCGGAAGAGCTGGATGTCGGTGCTTTGACTTGTAGACGTTACAGTACATTAGGCCGATTTCCTTACGACCGCAAAACGTCGTGCTTATTTCAAATTTAGAATTGGGTTGTGCTTGTGCGGGGGCCGGGGAGAGGCTTATTCAATGGGACGCGCTAAGTTTTATTTAAAATTTTTTTCCAAAATCGTGATCAAATCGGGTTATTTAGTTTTGTAATCTCACATTAGCATATAACTGACAACCGGCACAAAAACACAGGGGAAGGAGAACGGAGCGCTTATTTCGTGAATTAGCGGCAGTGGAGAAGTTGTCGCACAGACCGTTTCGGACTACATCGTAGTCACGAAATCTTTCTCCGCGAAGTGCGTGACAAGCTCAAAGAACGTCCGCGTATGTATGAGATTAGAAAAACGTTAGTAAAACCTGTTTGAAGGAACGTTCTACAGCAATTAAATATAGGCTGTGAAGAAGACAGTCTGTTTTTGGTACAATGTAAGATTCTCTAGCCTTGATGTTTATATTCTTCATCCTGCAGTTACATTGTAATCCTCTGTGCTTTATGAGTTTTATCCTTTGCCTTTTTTTTAGGATTTCTCAGGAAGGCATGGCACTCGAGCACGACATTCACGCCTCGGTCAGTGAACAAATTAAGAAGAATTTTTACAAGGCAAAGTGGAAGGTACGAAATGGAACCTTTTTTGACGGTTTGGTCAAACAAAATATTAGTGGTAGGAGGGACCGCGGAGCAAGGTGAAAAGTGGGAGGGCTGACAATTGAAAATAATTTTTTCATATTGAAAATCGAAAAAAGGAATAAAATTATAGTGGGGGCGGGGGGCGGGGGCGCAAAAAAGTGGTGGGGCCGCGGCCCTACCAGCCCCTCCCCTCCGCGGTCCCTGGGTAGGACTACCAAATCGGACGGAATAAAAAGAGAATTGAGACCTCCCATCCTACCGATTCAAAGATAAATTCCCGCTAAAATCAAAACGCGCCATTTTTCCATCGCTGAAATGAGGGAAGGGGTCTTAATTTTTCATTTGAAAAGTCCAGGATTGTGGCATGACTGCGGCATGTCAGAGCAATGAAGACCAGTAAGTCTTCACAAGCCTGATGGCTCACAACTGGCGGAGCTTAACCCGGTTTCTGTAGCATGAAGTGACTGAGTGTATTACTACTCCCCCCTGGATGGGATGCTAGTCCATCACAGGGTTACACAGCATTATGTCGCCGATACCCATTTATACACCTGGGTGGAGAGAGATAACGTTGGGCAAAGTTTCTTGTCCAAGGGGAAGCAACACAACGGCAGAGAACGGTTCGAATCCGGGTTGGGGGGGGGGGGGGGGGGGGGGGGTACTCCCGACAATTTAGGATAGGTGTGTGCTTCCAAGGTTCTCAAACCCTGACCCTATTTAAGGGTAGAAAATCGAGATTTGATACCCTTTTAAGGCTCAATTCAGGCGTGTAGTACAGTTTTAACAGCCCATATCTTTTTCGTTTTGCACGTTGGGGTGGGTGACCCTATCTAAGGAATATCTCCTGGGAATATCTAAGGATCACATACCAAAAATACCAAAAAGGATACCTGGAACGAGCATTCTAACAGCCATACGGGGGTGGCGCACGGGTATCCACGCTCTCCGCGCTTCGCGCCTTCACCACGAGCGTTAAGAACAAAAAACACAATTGTTCTGCGTTTTAATTATTTATTTCTATTTACTCTGCAGCAAGCGTTTAATGCGACGGCAGCCATCAACCGAATGAAGAACCTTCAACTTGGATCTGGAAAAGCCTCTGAATCGAACAACAATGCGGGTTCATCATAACCAGCTGGTCTGGTGGAGAGTCCGTTATTTTGTATAATATGATCCTTGGTAGGCCTTTTTACAGTATATACGACACCATCTTGGACGCCATCTTGGGCATAAGTAACCGCGCCTTTGCAGGCCTTAATAGCCGCGCCTTGTTGGAGACAAGATTTTGTCCAATACACGGTAACAAGGCCTATTTCAAAGTGCTCGAAATTATTGTTCTAGTTGTTTGTATTTAGTATTGTTTGTTGTTGATGCTATCGAGCCGTTTATATAATTATTTTAAGATACAAATCGAAAGTGACGAATTAAAAAGAGGATATGGTTGCATAGAGAAACGACGGAATGACGCGCGTGTCTTCCACGCGAGTTTCTCTGCCGATTTATTTAGCTAGCCCAGCTAGAGCATGCGCAGATACCACTTATGGTGAGCGACGAGGTGGTTGAGGAAACATGCGAAGTGTAGAACACGCTTCATGCGAGATAGCAAAATTTTCAGGACAAAATTGCAGCCTTGGAATTGTTCTTGATGGAAAAAATGTTATTGAATGAAAAAAAGATTTTTCTTGGATGGAGAAAAATAAGGATCCGTAAAAAATGGTTGTCGTTTTTATACGTTTTTGCGATGTTTGTTTGTTTGCTTTTAATTTGTTTTTATGAAACAATGTTTATACTTTACTTTTAAAGACGAATAGAAATAACTTGCATAATTTTTTTTTGCTTTGAAGAAAAAGCAGCCTCCTTTCTGAAGATTGAAACGAATTTATAAACAACAGCAACTTTATTTTGGAAAAAGAAACAAAATTACAATATTTGCCACCCGCAAACGAATGTAGCTAAAAGAGCTATTCGAGGCGGTGGCAAATTAAATGCTTTAGGGTAGTCAAGTATTCCCAGACTCGTACCAAGTCGCTATTAATTGGTTTTTGGGGCGAGAGAAGATTGGATACTAGGATAAATTAAGGCGCGCGTGGTGTCATGGGAAGGTTCGGGGGAAAAATAGCGATTTTTCCCCCGACCCTTCCCATGACACCACGCGCGCCTTAATTCATCCTAGTATCCCGGCAATCTTCTCTCGCCCCAAAAACCAATTAATAGGGACTGGGTACGAGTCTGAAGTATTCCGGCTATATAACAGGGCCCTGTTGTTCGAAAGCCGATTAACGCTAACCAAGCATTAAAAGTTAACAGAGGATTTCATTTCTTTACTTGTAAAATGTTCTTACAAGCTAATTTTTAGCTAAAGATAAAGAAAAGTTTAAGTCAAAAATCTTTGGAACAACTTACACTGATTAGTTATTTAACTGGGCCCGGTTGTTCGAAAGCCGGTTAAAGCTAATCCTGGGTTAAAAGTTAACCGAGGATTTCATTTCTTTGTTTAAAAATGTTTTCAAAAGGTCATTTGTAGCTTGTAGTGAAGACATGTTACAAGTCGAAACTGAAGGGAGAACACTTTGGAAATTTTTCAATGGTTAAGTTGTTTAACTGGATTCAAAATTGACGCTAATCCTGGGTTAGCCTAATCGTGCTTTAAACAACCCGGCCCTGGATTTAAAATTGACGCTAATCCTGGGTTGGATTGATCGTGCTTTGAACAACCCGGCGCAGAAAAGAAGCTTGACCAGCGACTTCTTTAGTTTTAGGTATGCGCTGCCGCTGCTATAAGTATATCGACTTCAATGCTATTCTGGGATCATTTGGGCAGATGCGAGCAAGCTAAAATGGCGGCTGTAGAGAGATTCAGTTTCATATCAGAGCGAATTCTGGGGTTATAACTGGTTTGTTTCTTGTGAGGCTTGTTTCAATAGTTTTCAATACAACCGAGGACGCGAAAATTAACTGATTTCAAAATGATACAGTGTTTGTGTCTTCAACAGACGCCATACTGCTGTTTGCAGAAACAATCCCAGACAGCCTATTGCAGTTAGTTAAAGTGCCCGTATGATCAAATTTTTGATTTTGATTTTTTTTCATTTTCGTGTACTATTAGACTTTCTTACTCATCTTGCCAAATTTCAATCCATTACGAACATCAGAAGTCATTTTATTTTAACATTTATTTCCGAGAATTTACGGCCGCCATTAATCAACCTTGTTCCAAGGCTTGGTTGCGAATGGGAGAAAGTGACGTCAAAGACTCAAACATACCTCACGGGTTGAAATTATAATAACAATAAGTATTGAAATCACGCGAAAAGCAACAAAAACTTTGGACTTGTTTTTCGTGCAATTTTCTATGCTGATTGTTATTATAATTTTAACCCGTGCGGTATGTTTGAGTCTTTGACGTCACTTTCTCCCATTCGAAACCAAGCCTTGGAACAAGGTTGATTAATGGCGGCCGTAAATTCTCGGAAATAAATGTTAAAATAAAATGACTTCTGATGTTCGTAATGAATTGAAATTTGGCAAGATGAGTAAGAAAGTCTAATTGTACACGAAAATGTAAAAAAATGAAAATCAAAAATTTGATCACAGGGTCACTTTAATGCTCGGTCTCACGTATACTGTAGTCTTGAATTCTTGTACCCAGATCCCCTCTACTTGTGCGGATTAGGGCTCTGGGGAGGAGAATGTTAGGGTCATTAAGGACGCGTTTTGGGGTCTTTTCTTCAATAGGAATACAATGTACTTGGAATAAACTGAATTGTACTGTGTTCGTTTGAGATCTAATCCATTCATTCTGCTCCCGATAGCAGTATGAACGGAATACGGTTTACTGCAGTTTTGGAAGAGTTTTTGTTTATTAAATGTAGACGGGATTGCGTTCTTTTGAGAAACATTTTGGTGTACTCGGAATAGGAAAAATTGCCTTCATTTGCAAACGTTTTTGGTTTACACGGAATAGGCAGTACTGCGTTCTTTTGCAAACGTTTTTGATGATCTCACTATTCTTTATTTTCTGTTATCCCTTACTGAGCTTAACACGCGAACTCTGAATTTCGAAGCTCAACCAACAGTTTCGTCTTAAAATGATCACGTGGTCATGTTTGTGGGTTGTGATTGGTGGATTTCGATCCATTTTGTCAGTTGTATGGTCACGTGGTCATGTTTGTGGGTTGCGATTGGTGGATTTCGATCCATTTTGTCAGTTTCTGTTTTAAGGGGTACAGTATTTGTCGCCAGGATTATGATTGACAGCAGGGTAAAACGTAAACTTCAGTCGAGCTTTGAATTTGCGTGTTATTGAAAGGCGCAGTAACCAAAAAGGAATAACCAAAATAGGTCCTAAAGAATATGCCCTAACAAAACATAGCTTAAATTTTTGGCTTTTTGCGCTTTATATTCTTTTGTAACTAAGCGATGACCCTGAGCGATGGGTCGGTTTAAAAGAATTCGAGAGAGAAATACATGTGTGGTAGCGTAAAGCCGATTTCAAATTACGAGCTAAGTTCCTGAATTGTAGGACATGAAGTCTTATATCAGTGATTAATCATGTTTATAAATACGAGAGAAGAAATAAACTCTACGAATTTTTGTACTTATAAGACTGTTAACTATATTATTTTATACAATGAACTGAATACTACGCGCTCTGTGATTGGTCGTTGCCTATGATATATCAGAGTACAGACGCACGGCTGACGTCATCGAAAAATTGTTTGCTTTGTTTTGTCCAACATGGCGCACAGTTTTGAAAATGTTTGCGAGATTATTCTGGATTGAGCAAGTGAAAGCCTCGAAAAATGTTTAGCATGAGCTGTTTACAAGCAAGAAAAAGAAGGAACCAAGACGAAAAGTGTTCTTCGCGATTTGAAAAATACCTGAACTGGAACAAATCTTCAAACAGTCGAGCGCTGCGAGGCAAGTTCGTAATTTTACTCTTTTTACTTTTCTGTTCATTGTATAAAACAAATAGATTCCATTTGGCCGTGTGTCTGTTCAGTTATAGATCACAGAAGACGTCAAAATGTGGTAAGAACAAAAAAGTGGCACACGAGCCGCAGGCCCTTTTTTGTTAAGCGGTGTTTACTTCCTCGCGAAGCAAGGCTAATGAATTTGTCGCGCGTGGATCGCTTTAGGGCGGTGGAAACTCGGGTTGCCGTCGTCCAGTGTGACGAGCAACTGGGAACGAGAATGTCTCAACTTAAAATTTTTCAGTTAAACCAGAAATTCCATCTCTCTCTCTCACCCGTCGCTAAAATTTTGCGGTGCACCCTCCCCCGAGCTTCGCGAGGTTCTGCGAGACACCTATTTCTAGTTGTAGACATTATACTTAGTAATGTCGGATACAATATACTCTTCGTGGCTCCTCTGCAAAAGTAATCACATCACTACTTCCTGTAAGTTAAGGCGGGGGTCTACCAGGATGCCATTTTTCCGCCACTTGACATGGTTTTTATGGAAATATCTCGTTCACGTTTCAAGCAATCCAAAAACCCTATGCTTACCCTATTCGGCCTGGGGGGGGGGGGGGGGGGGGGAACACAAAGTGCCCGCGCTAACTTTCAACATTCATAACTTCTTTAATATGTATTCAAACGTCATCAAACTTTGACTTTTCCTAAATATAAAATTTATCTGGCAACAATTTCATATGACAATTTTTTGATCACGTGACTTGACGTTTCCATGGCAACAAGATTTTGACAGCAATGTTTTTGGAAATTTACATATTTATACCTTTGAATGAAGAAAAACAATGTTTATTGGTATAACTTTTGTATTTTTACGTCATTTAACGTTTATTTATTGGTTTTGATTAATTTTGCGTCAATTTGGACGGTTTTTAAGAGGTTTTAAAAAAATTCAGAAATCCAAGATAGCGGATCCAAGATGGCGGCCGTATAACTAATTACCTAATAACTACGTCATATGACGTCATCGTTCCATTGTGCGGACCGCAAAGGAGACAGTTTTGGACGTACTATGTACCCTCTAGGTTTCATTTTCATAGCCTTAATGTTCTTGAAGTTACGAAGGGGGGGGGGGGGGGCACAATGTGCCCCCTCCCCCACCCCGACCCCTCAGACTCAGGAACTCAAAAAAAGCCCAGGCCGAATAGGGTTAAAACATAAATCTATGTTATGGGGTGTTTTGTAAATATTTGGGTGATTTCTGGGTATGTTTGGGAGGAAATAGTTTTTCTCAAAGGATTAGTAAAATTTAGAGAAATATGAAATATTGAAGATTTAGTGAAGTTTTAAAATTAGAATTTGTAGTTAATAATTAATAGACGGATACCAAGATAGTCCACTAGCAACCTGGGGTACTCTTGCGCGGGTATCAACTGTCTGTTGGTGTTCCAAAACTCATTTTCTTTCTTCTATCCTTTCTTTAAACCACTTAAAATTTCATTCAAATTCACTTGTACCCCCGCCTTGAGGCGGGGGTCTACCTGAATGCCACTTAACATGGCATACTTTCCGCCACTTAAATATGGCTTTAATGGAAATATCTCGTTCACACGCTTCAAGTAATCCAAAAACTCTCTGCTTAAAACATAAATCTATGTTTTGGGATATTTTGTACATTTTTGGGTGCTGATATTTTTGGGAGGAAATAGTTTTTCTCAAAGGATTTGTAAAATTTAGATAAATAAGAAATATTGAAGATTTAGTGAAGTTTTAAAATTAGAATTTGTAGTTGATATTTAAGTAACAATGCGTGTAAGAACTAGGCAATGCTCTATTGTTCCGCGGCATTTCGCTTTGCCCACATAAGATTGTTTAGGTGTTTCTTACTGAGAATACATCAACCTATGGACAACATGTTGTTTATAATAAATAAAATGTACTGGAACTGTATTTTAAAGTCCTGTTTCTTTTGTGCTACAAGATTTCATCCAATCGTGAAACTCCAAAACAATGGCCAATAAAGGCTCCTAGTTTTACATGTTTCCCAGTTTCCCATATAGAATTTTGGCTGCATTAAAACTCAGAATAGTTATCACTAAAAGGGAGTCAATTAGTAAACTACGAGAGAAATAAATGCTCTACCTGGTTAAGTTATGGTAGATTTTCACGTTTTAGCCAATGAGGTGGACGGTTTCAACAATATCACAATTAACATCTTTCCTTGCCGTTAGGTTGCCTACAATCAAGGACAAAAGTGTTGGGACGAATCTGCATTTACGATGTTTCCCTACGCGCGCGACAGAAACACGGTACGCGCAAACGATCAATGTCCGTCCTCCACCCCCCCCCCCCCCCCCCCCCTTACAATGTTGAGCCCGTGTCATAAAAATGATTTGTGGATTTCAACATTGTCTCGGGGGGAGGGGTGGGGTTGGTAAGATGGGCTTTAATCTAAAAACATGGCTTCATTGGTCAGTCACAGTAAATTAGTAGTTAACAGGAGGACTTTGTAACATTTGTCCCAAGAACTTTTGTCCTTGATTGTAGTTTTTAATAGGACCATTACTTAATAGACGGACACCAAGCGATCGAGTGAAATTTTTTTCCCACTGCTATAACTCATTCGCACCGCTTAGCGTAGTCACGAGTTAATAGGACAATTTGCGAGTGAAAAATCACATACCATGCACCTCTTTAGAACCTTAAATTTCATTGGACCTGGGTATCACACAGCTCTATTGTTTTCGGGGCTAGGGTCCATTGTTGTGTTGTTTGTTCAATTGTTTTTTGGCCAATCCTGTGAGGCGTTCCGAGACGTGCATTCTCTATTTTCGAATTGCCCATAATACACTTTGTCTGCCCCCCAAATTTTGCATAAACTATTGTTTTGAAATGCTCTTGGGAATATGCAGTCCTCCCAAGAGCATTTACAAACAACAGTTTATGCACAATTTGGGGGGCAAACAAAGTGTATTATGGGCAATTCGAAAGAAGAGAATGCCGCCTCTGAAAAATGCCAATATTCGATATACATAAGGTGATTATGGACTCAGCCCTTCAATTGTAACTGGTCATATCTCCATTCAGGTCATACTTTGATCATTTGACAACAAAGATTAAATTCACTACATTGCTATTATTTTAACAACTCTTTTAATTTGTGTAAGGTAGCCAAGTTTTTTACGAGCCGAATTAATATGCGGAGTGAAATATGTCGTGTTCACATTTTCCATGTTAGTTTTCCAGAGTACGGCATTAAACCAGAGTACCGTAGATCGTAGGGCTTATTTATTTTAGCGCGTTTGAGGGGGGCTTAATAGAAGGGACAGCTTATTATAATTTAGCGAAATTCCAGCAGTTTTTTTGTAATTCATAAGTTTTAATAGGTTATCACAAGTGAGTAAAATGGACAAACGTCCATAAACCGGACCTTACTTTGATTGATCAATGATTTATACCATAATTACGATTATGTTTTAGCACATACAAGTACCGGTAATTTTTTCCCAAAAGCTCGCGAGTATTGTATGTGAATTCGTGTCTGGATTGGTACAGGGGGCTTAAAAGAGGGAGAGAGAGAGGGGGGGAGGGGGTATTTGAAAGGGGTGGGGCTTTATAAAGAATTCGGCGGTATATGATGATGTGTAGAACCATTGTAAAGCACAGTAAACCCTATGTCCTTTTTATGTGGCACCTTTAAACAAATGGTACATACTCAAAGCAATTTAAATGCTCATGTTTTGCCGTTCTTTGCTCTTCAACTGTTTGTTTCCAATGCGTTGTTGCAATACGAAAATTGCACGAGAGAAATCGGGGAGGGCTCGCAAATATTTTCCCGAAGATTCAGATCATACAGTCTGCCTCTCTTTCTTGCAATTCCTTCAAGAAAATTCTCCACAGATTCAAACTTGCGCATCTTGCTAACTGGAGCTCTATGACAACCGTAACTGCGTTCTTCGCTGCCTGTCTTATGCAAGCACCGCATCCAAAGAGTTCTCCAAGCTGTCCATAGTTTAAATAACTCAGTTCTAAACTTTCTGTTTAAAGACATTTCAAGACAAGGATTGGCAGCGCTGTTCACATGCGCAATGAATACAATGATCAACGACCAATCGGAAGCCATACTTATAGTCACGTGCGGTTCAAACGCCGCGCATATGTGAAACACGTGAACAGGTAGCAAACATAATGCAAACGTTGCTATGACAATGACGAGCATGCGTATGACGCGACGTTTTGACCGTTCAGCTGCTTGTCTGTGGATGCTGTGAATGTTGCCGGGTACGGTTCGGAACCACAGTTTTCGTCCAATAAGAATAGACAATGATGCCATCAGCACGAGAGGCAACGCATACAAGAAAACAAACATAAATGAAAAGTGAATTTCTATGATAACTCGATTAGTCACCAAATAAAGGCATTGGTGTTGACTAGCAGTTTTTCTGACACCAAACATTGCAAGATATGGAGACATGAAAACCGCGGAAGATATCCATATTACACAGGTAATAAGTCTGTTATTGCGTAGCACTGGGATTCTTTTCACTGGAAATAAAATGGTGTAGAATTGATCCAGAGAAATGCCAGTTAAACTGAACACAGAACCTGCAAGGGATATGCCGTTCGCGAAGTGTATAAATCTGCAAGAGATTTCCCCAATCAAACCTCCAAACCATGCGTCCGCAACAAAGAGATGTCTCACAGTGTACGGAATCACGAACACAGCAACCAAAAGGTTGACCGCCGCCATGTTGGCAAACAAATAATTAATGGTCGTTTTCATGGTGGGCCTTTTAAGAACAATATACATGAGAAGAATATTTGCGCTCAGCGCCACTGGGAATATAATGATATAAGCGGCTGTTAACACTGAAATGGTCGCTGGGTTGAAAGGAAGATCCATGGTGAAGTTATGAAAGGTAATTCCTTTGTGCTAAGATCTATAAATAATTAAATAAGATAAAATTAAAAACGAATTCCAACTTTTGGTTGTAGTGTTTGAGTCCGTGAATAAAATTTAGAGTTTTAGAGACAGTTTTTGAACGGCAAAAAAACAAGGCCAAGCATACTCACGAACGGCAACTTAGGGCGACACCCTTTTCAAAAATCCAGGTATATATCTCCATAGAATGGCGACAATGATCGGGAAAAGTGCCAAAAAGCCATTTCCGGCCAAACTCAGCGCTTTCTGTAACACTCCACAGCGTTTGCTTGAAATATATAGCTGAATTTTTAAAAAGGTGGTCAACGAAAATTACAGCAATTTCACTACAACTAGCCCAAACAAGGACTTTTATGAGAAGAGGGAAAGGGAGCGAGGGCGAGAGAAAGAAAGACTAGCAACAGTCTTTAGTTTTTATATTGGGGGTTTTAGAGATAGTTTTTGAACGACAAAAAAACAAGGCCAAGCATACTCACGAACGGTAACTTAGGGCGACACCCTTTTGACAGGGGTTGACAAATTACGCTCCTTTTTTGGCGTCACCTTTTTTGGCGTCACCTTCAAAAACGCTTGACTGAAGTTATAAATTTCCCACCAAACCCCCTCCCCCCCAAAAAAAACAAACAAACAAAACAAAACAAAACAAAGGAAGAAAGAAAGGAAGAAATTATCAACATGAATTGAAATATAACAGATTTCCACAGTTTTATATAAAAACGTCACTTGAGTTTAAGTTTTGACTCAAAAGAGGACATTAGTAGCCATAAATATAGAAAAGCCATTATGTCCCAAAATAGCACTTTTATTCGGGCAATATTTCATTGTGATCATTCAAATGAAAGCTATTAAGAAGTACTTTCCTGTGGTGCTGTTTATACTGTGCAAGGTGGTTCTAACTTTTGAGTCCGTCGGATAAACTGCCTAAAGTGTGACCATTCAAATGAAAGCTACTGCGCAGTACTTTCTTGTGGTGCTGTTTATTATGCTGTACAAGGTGGTTCTAACTTTTGAGTCTGTGGATGAAATCCATAAGTGTAACCATTTAAATGAAAGCTACTGAGCAGTACTTTCTTGTAGTGCTGTTTATTATGCTGTACGAGGTGGTTCTAACTTTTGAGTCTGTGGATGAAATCCTAAAGTGTGACCATTCAAATGAAAGCTACTGAGCAGTACTTTCCTGTGGTGCTGTTTATTATGCTGTGCAAGGTGGTTCTAACTTTTGGGTCTGTGGATAAAATCCTAAGTTGTGACCATTCATATAAAAGTTACTGAGCAGTAATTTCCTATTGTGCTGTTTATTGTGCTGTACAGGGTGGTTCCAGTAAATTTTAAGTGGGTGGATAAAATCCTAAGTTGTGACCATTCCCCGAGGTGGGGGGAGGGGGGGGGGGGGGGGGGGGGGGGTACTCAACAAAATTTTGTCCGGGGATGCTCCGCCCCGAGGTCCAAACCCTTACCCTTTCATATACCGTTTTTGACAGAAAAGGTACCCCTTTCATATACCTTTCATTGAAAATGGTACCCCTTTCATATGGCCTTTACGTGCGTCTGTTCGATATATTTTGAAAGGCGCTTTTTATAATACTTAAATCACAGTTTTCCCTACGTTTTTTATACTTCAACTCGTGTTTTCGCTACCCTTTCCTATTCTTCGTGAAATCCCTACCCTTTAATATACTTCAACTCGTGAAATCCCGACCCTTTCATATACCCCAGCCTAAAAAAGGTACCCCTTTCGGGCGGAGCATCCCCGTATAGCCCATTATAGCGGAGCACTCGCTGGGTCGACGGCCCGGCTGCGCAGCCCCATACTCATAGAACCTGTGCCCGTCATTTTTCATGGTCATGGCTAGCGGAATGTTTCGCGGGCGCGCCTCCGTGACATGTGTGTCCGTTGGGCAGGGCTAATTCGCGGGCGCATATGACGTCCCAAAACATGCGCGTATGACGCTACACGCGCGGCTACACAGCCGTCAGCTCGATAAACACTTTAAAAGTTGGATCTTTCGCGGGGTTTAGTGGAGCAGTAAAGTCGTTATTTCCCTGCATTTTTTCGCGGTTTGCTACTCAAGACAGGGATACTAAATAAGGGATACTCAGAAGCCGCTTTAGTGGAAAAAGAAGAGCTTTAAGGAATAAAATCTTGCTTCGAGGACCTTCATGTAATATATCAAACATGAGACACAGTGTTTCATCACAAGATCAAACACTGAGAAGAGAGTTGAAAATACGACGCGCAGCGGAGTATTTTTGACGAACTTCGAGGTGTTTGATCTTGTGATGAAATACTGTGTCGAATGTTTGATATTACTTCTCAAACAAAATGATTTTAGAAGGAGAAATTAAGGATGCAAAAATGAGGAGTGTTTCATCTGATTTCCAAACACTCATTAAACATTAATTTCCTTTGTATTTTCTTCATGAATTATTATGAGTTTGAGAAACGTTTATATCAATGCGGGAGATGTTTGTTTTTATTACGGATTTCAAAACCAACGCGGAGATTTAAAGAATTTTCAAGCAAGCGAGGGACTTAAAGGTAAAACAAATTACATTTTTCGATGGGAATTTATCTTGATATCAATCTGTGATTGACTTTTTATTTGTGTTCTCGTTAGTTTTGGAGAATTGTTTATAATCGTGTAGCTTAATTCGGTTGTATTAATTTCCTGAATTTCATCGAAGACACGGCTCGTCCTCGATGTGCTACAAATGTACGCGTTTTGCTTTTAAACATAAACTAATGGAGATTTCAATAAAATTTTTCGAAAGAAGATTGTCTTGTCCATTTTTATGTGTTTGTTCATTCATTACATAGATTGAAAAGCGATTTTATGTAAACAAAACAAGACTTAGATTTTATACTCGCGTCGCCTTATGCAAATATGTTTGTGTATTTTTGCATGTTTGATTTCCAAACCAGTTTCTCGGGCATTTTTTGACAAGCAACAACTGTATTTTATTCGGAAAATAATCGTAATAGTTATTCTAGACAGAGAAAAAGTTGTTTTTGTGAACTTTTGTACGGTCTAAATGTACTCTGCAGACGGTCGGGTAATAATCTTACTGTTTTTGAGAATTGCTAAAATTGAAAAATAGCCCGGTCGTCGATCAATCTTAATTCTTGTGTTTCCGACCTTTCACCTTAGTTAAGTTTTACCTTAGTTTATAAGCTTGTTCAAAGTGCTACGCTGTTAGGCTCAGCCTATCTATATATATATTAGGGAGTAATCCCCCCCCCCCCCCCCCCCCCCCCCCCCGGGAGACCATTCGCTGTTGAGCAGTATTTTGGGTTGCTTAGTTTTTTGTATCTTTGTTTTCCTGGTATCAAACTTAATTTTTCCAGAATAAACATTTTTAATGCTTGTTTGTAAACAAAATGAAACAATTCCGCGCAAAAGTCGAGTTTATACCAAAACTGATCTCATAACCAGTCTAAGCCAATCGCTTTGCAACAGTTGTGCAACCAAAAGTTGTAAGCTCGTTCATCTTGTTCCCTTTTATTGCAGTTCCTAGTAAAGCAAACCACAGGGCGCGAAGACGTTTCCTATTTCCACCGACTAAAGTAAAACATAATTTGCAGTAGTGACCTTAATTTTCCCCGTTTCTACCTAGTATATTTGAAGTGTTTGCTGAAAGTAGCTGGGCACTTTACGTTAGTTTCTGCGGTTTGCCAGCATCCAGTAAAAACATGCAGTTTGTGTTCTGCTGTCACACTAACGACGCAACAAGTTTGTTCCTACTTTAGTGGCGTAAATATTTGTGACAATTTCCACATTGAGACTTTTTTTGCGAATTGACTTTGGAGACGATGAAAAAAGTGATAAATAAATAAATGTTCAGTTTTACTGCGCGCAAAATGATCTCTTCAAAAGCTCTCGTTACTGAACTTAAGCATGAAAAGAATTGATCTTGGTTTCCAAAATCGTCAACTTAAATTTCGTTTCACATCTTACGATGGTCAAAATTTCAAGTGCTGCTCATATAAGATACTTGCGCAAACAAAGGGTATTCTTTTAAGAATTTTTATATTTTCTATCCATAAATTAAATAATCAGATATTATTCTGTATATCTGCACATGAAAATGTTTACTACTGGAAATTAAATTTTACAGAATGATTTTTTACGTTCCTGGTGACATGACTGACCAAAACTGTAGGTGGATCCGATATAAATTTGCCTCCCATTTTATCAGCACTTGGAATTCTTGTAATCTACGAACACCCAGCTTTAATTTCCAAGAAGTATGGGATTTCCATTTTGCGCAATTTGTGCGACAAAATCCGCATGAAATATATATTGCATTAAAACTTACCGTGAAAAGTAAAACAATGTAGAATGTACAAAATCAGAGCTCTCTTAAAACCAGGATCAGTGTCACATCCTATCACACAATTTAAAGGTTCTAATAATAGTTGTTTTAAATGTCCGCTTAAGTATGTCTTTGAGGCTAATTTATGCCCTCATATAATTTGTTCTTTATGATTATGGCGCCGACAACTGAGAAAACTACATCAAAGGCTTGCTCCGCTAATAAATACGCACACCTTCTAACTAATAAATTTGTTGTGGGTTGAAACAGTTCTAAATATTTTGTTAAAATAAATACCGGAGCAAACACAAGGCTAAACTGACATTAATGTCGCAGGAAAACATTTGTTTTTTACGATGTTTTTCAGTTCAAAACGTAAATTGCAACCTAACTCCCGGAGAAGTGTTTTTCAGTTTTATTGCACCGCTAAATCCCTTCCTCGATTTAAATTGTTCAATAGATTCCGAAATAAATCTGCATCTTTCCGTTCCCCTTTAGCTAAAAATACGTTTAACGACCGGAAAAATTGACTCCCTTCTGGGTATATTACTACCAAAAAACATCACTATTACTTAATTTTCGTTATTGATATGTTTTTGTCATCGTGTCAGTTCCTTTTCCATCCATTAAATAGACGATTTCACTGAATCTTGTCACGTTTTCGATGGATGCCTAAAGTTATTTTTGGACTTTGATAGTCGATAAATAAATAACGGGATTCCACGCATTCATATGATTCGGTCATAAATTTTGGAATATTCCAGACTTCTATTAATTCCTCGCTTTCCTCTCCCACTCTTTTCTTCGCCATGAGAAAACTTGGCCGCATTTTCCACGCATTCAAATGATTCGATGATAAATTTTAGAATATCCCAGGCTGCTACTGACGTAACCCCTTATTTTTCTAACCCGGTTTCTTTTCTTGGCCACGACGTTTTGCTTCTATTTTCGCCAAAATATAAAAGTCCGTCAAACGGTTTTCAAAATTTACTTTAACGTTTGCTTAACACCTGTTGAAGCAATTGCAAATAATGAGGCCATTTGGTTTTGCGTTTTGAAAAATGTTGAAACTGTACATGTGTTAAAACAAAGTAAGTTCTTTTTTTAAATTTTGGTTCAACTTTTATAGCTTAAAGGCCCTGTCACACTTTTGCGTATGAGAGAAACGTATGAGTTGCGTATGAAAATTCATAATTAAAATAATTTTCATACGCACAAAATGACCAGCGTACTTGACCTATGAGTAACGTACCTCTAGCGTAGCTCTCGCGTATTCAGCGTATGCCTAGCGTATGCTTAGCGTATAAACCATACGTCCGAATACGCACAAAATTTTTAGGCATGCTTAAAATTTTTTCTGCCTCGCCGTATACCAGCGTATGCCACCGTATGCGACCGCGATTCAAACGTATACAACCTATGCCTGACGTACCCCTAGCGTATGACAGCGTATGACAGCGTATACCAGCGTATGAGTGATATTTTTCATACGCTGGCATACGCCAGTACGATACGCGATAGTGTGACAGGGCCATAACAATGGCTCTTAGCTACTTTCAAAAGGCGATGTCAATTATTGAATTGAACTCTGGACAAATGGCAACAATTCGAAAACAAGAATCCTGCTCTTGTACGCTGGATCCCAGCTCGAGGATCTTCTTCAGCCAAAAATAAAAATAATAACACAGACTGAAGTATCAATAAAAATTTAAAACAACGTAATGCGTATACCGATATTGTGGTTTGTACAATATTTCTGCTGGCCAGACCAGACTTCTTCAGGTCAAGATGTTACTATATCTAAAGTTACAATGTGATGCTGTATTCGATGTGATATATACCAAAAAATCGGACTGATATGTATTACATTTCAGCACGTTTGTTCACCCCGTGTGGCCTAAGTACAAAAGCAGAAATGCCGTTGACGAGCGATAAAGCCGTCAAGAAAGACAGATAGACATTATTTAATGAGGTATGAACACTTTAATACCTGTTTATTTATAATTTGATATTTATTCAAATTCACGATAAAATCCCATACTACATTTTTGTCGTTGAGGGTTCTTGTTGTGACCCTGGGTGTCCTGTGGTTGTCAACCCCCACTTTTGGATCTACTAACCCTCGGGAGACTGGAAATTAACATTGTGTCCGACACAAAATGGCGGCTTCCGATAGGGAAGTTTTCGAAGCCGCTGTGTCCGGAGATGCTGTTTTACTTGATAAAGTTCTTCGGCAGATGAACAGTAGCGAAAGAACTTCCGCGTTGGAAAGAAAAACAGCTTATTTGAGTAAAAGGGGTTGGACGCTGAAATGTACTCCGCTAATAGTTGCTTCTATAAACGGAAATCTTGACTGTGTGAGAGTACTTTTGATGTATAAAACAGACATCGAAAGTCGATGTGATGGTTTATATTGTCACCATTATCATTCATACAAAAGTTGTACAGCTTTGCTTATTGCCGCTGCTAATGGATATTTTGATGTTTTAAGTTGTTTGGTTGAAAATGGGGCTGATGTTAATAAAGGTACAGATGACTTAAATTACACTCCACTGATGATAGCCAGCAGAAACGGTCGTATTAATGATGTTGCCCTTCTTATAAAGCACGGAGCTAACGTGGATCTTCAAGACAGTTACGGTCGAACAGCTCTCCACTATGCAGTAGAAAATTACCATGACTCTTGTAAAGTTTTGAGTTGTTTGCTTGAAAATGGAGCTGATGTTAATAAACGCACAGATGATAACTGCACTGCACTGATGATGGCAAGCAGAAAAGGTCACGAGAATGATGTTGCCTTTCTTGTAAGGCATGGAGCTAACATGGATCTTCAAGACAAACATGGTGATACAGCTCTTCACTATGCTGTTCTTGGCGACTCAGCTGAAGTTGTCCACAATCTTCTGATTCTTGGGGCATCCCAGTTGTATAACAATGATCGGTTAACACCCCTTCTTTTAGCCAGTAATAAGTGTAAGGATTTAATTGTAGAGGATTTAATTAACAGACCAGAATGTACAAAGGAACAACGAATTGATGCTCTAGAGCTGCTTGGTGCTTCTGTTGCTGTTTCTGCTGTATGCGAGGGAGCTTTTCAGTACATGAAACGTGGTATGGAAGAAAGGTTTCAAGATCCATCAAATCCTTTACTAAAACAAATAATGGAACCAGTTGAAGCTTATCAGAATAAAAAAGAGAGTGAAACTTGTGAGGAACTTGCCCTGATAGGAGGTGATATTGATGCTGTTGGCATGGAAGGCTTTGTTATGAGAGAAAGAATTCTTGGACCAGACAATTGGGCACTTATTGGTCCAATCCGACTTTTTGCTAGAGAGTTAGAAATTTCTGCTTCTAAGATTGAGTATGACAGTTGCATAGGATTGTACAGACATTCAATAGAAATAGCCCAGCGCTGTAATGGAAATGCCATTATGATCAGTGACTTACAGTCTTTAATACATGTGCTTTATATGCGTCAGAACTATTTTCCTCCAAGTCAAAAGGTCATACTTGAAGTGCTTGACCAAACAATTCTTGTGTTTGAGAAGTTAAGAGAAAAGTTAAGAGGAGAATTCCAAGTTAAACTTCTTCAACGTGGGAGGTTGGGGTACCCTGTGTTGGATTCTGTGCTACTACTTTTGCAATTGCTAGCCAAAGATAAACTTTGTGGTGAGCTTTGTGAAGAAGACAAAAATTCAAGTAGATCCACATTGCTACAGAAGCTCTGCTCGATGAATCTTTGTGACGGTGATGGAAATTCATTATTACACTTGGCTGCAGGACAGATTCCAGGTAGAGGGTTTTATGATAAAAGGTTCTCTCGTGGCTTTCCATGTATTAAGACAATGAAGCTTCTTTTAAATGTGGGGAGGAGCCATGTTAATGCAATCAACAACAAAGGGGATACTCCACTTCACAGAGCTGCAACTTTAGATCTCCAAGACTCAAGAAAGAACCACCTCATAACTGACATGATGAAGACTTTGTTAGATGGAGGTGCACATCATGATCTCACCAACAATGATGGCAAAACAGCTATGGACTTGGCTATAAATGTGGAAGCATACAACTTTCTTTCTGAAAAGAAAAGACTGTCAGAGTTAACGTGCATCAGTGCCAGGGCTGTAAAAAAGTTTGGACTTCCTTATTTTGGAGTGGTTCCCAAAACACTAGAAAAATTTATTGGTATGCACTAAAATAAGTGAAATATTAGCATTAATTATAAATTAAAAATGCAGTGGTGTGTATTGCAGTAAAAATGAATAGAAATGCATTATCAATAAAGGTAATAGGACTGAGTGGAGTCTAATTCGGTCTGTAATCTTAAACGTGATTAACAAAATTGGACGACCCCATAGCGGGAGTCTGATTTGGTAATCACAAGTATGATCACAAACAGAATTGGACGACATGAAGTCCTATTATCAATAAATCATAACCATTACAATTTGCGAGAACAAATTAACAAAAACAGAGAAAATTCAAGACCTTAAAAAAGGCATTTTATCAATCGAAAGCGTTAATACAATTTCATCACTGCAAAATTGGCATTGAAATTTGATCATGTGATTGGTTCATTCAGGATCCCCATGCTCCTGGTTCATTTGATTGGTTCATAATTTATTCAACTGTCCGATTGCATTGTCTGATTACAACAAACTGTATGATTAGAACTTTGCAAATAAATTAAAGGAAAATACGGAGGTTTATGAACCAATCACATTTAAGGAAATTGTAATAGTTATGATTAAGGCATTTCAAATTACAATACATAAAAATACATTAAAAAATAAATTAAATTGAATTTTAACTAGTAAAGTGAAAAATACAAAAAGACAGTAGAAGAACATGAGTATGAATTACGGCTTTAAACCTTGCAAGTTCGTTGTTTTGAACAGCTACATGTATTTCTCGTTGTATAGTTATTTTGTCTGTAAGGAATACAAGAAAACTGTCGAAACAGATTCTTTTATTGTGTAAGCAACTACTTCGCGATGAGAAGCAAATCTGAATAGTTCAAAGAGTACTTTTGCTTCATATTGTTAAATATTCCGTATAGAATAATCATGCTTTTTGATAATGTGATGTTTTCTTTAGTTTTACTGGCCCACCAGTTTTGAAATGAGCTCCAAAATGACAAAGTTGAAGGGCAGTGCAAAAACGTAGTGATCTAAGGAATGCCTGTCAGTGAGACATTGAGGACATATATCATTATCGGATATTTTAGCTTTAAAGAGACTAACTTTTGTTGGAAGAATATTGTTAATAATTGTTAATAATTTTACATTGAAACATATTCGAATGAGTAGTTTTTTTTGTAAAAGATTTTACTATAAAAATTAGCGATAAAAAATCACGACGTTTCGACCTCTCCGAGGTCATTTTCAAGTGGATGTAAGAATACAAAATTAGCATAAATATATTACAGTATAAAAGCATAAGAATGTAGAGAGCGCAAAAATGTGGTAAAATATGTAAATATAAGAGTTAAAAGGACTTTCTAAACAAATAACTTAGCGCGGATTGAGTCGCACTGTTTGTTCAGTGTTGGCTTGAGTTCTTTGATAAAAAGCATTTCAAAAATAAGACAATCAAATTTGTTCTGACACTTCTTTAAAATCTTAAAACTTCGCGCAATGTCATTCAAGTCCATATCATGCTGCTCTCTGAGGTGGTTTCCGACTGCCGACCCCTTGTGTTCTTCAATGCGTTGATGTAAGTGTCGGCATGTGTAGCCGACATAACCTGCATCACACAGATCACACTGGAAATGGTATACAATGCATTGTTGATTCACAAGGGGCGGCTTGTCTTCCTTCACTTTGATTTCGTCCTTGATCTTTCGACTGGTGTACACAGGACTAATTTCTGCATTTATCTTGCGGCTGAGGTCTCTAAGTTGTCTTCTAACTGAGTCAGCAGATCTCTGGTCTTTGAATGGGAGCACGATTCTGATTGGATCTTGATCCTTCTCAGACGCTTGCTGTTTTGCACGTTGATCATCAGATATCTTTCCATCAACGAATTGCCGGATGGTGGACTGCACGAGCTTGTCCGGGTAGCGCAGTCTTGAGAATATCTCTTTGAGGCGTTCACATTCCTCATGGAAAAGCTGCCACGTAGAAGAGAGTTTAAACGCACGGTTAAGCATGGTATTCAGTAGTGAACGTTTATATTTCCCATCCACGTGGCTTTGGTAATGTAACAGTAGCCCAGTGTCTGTTGGCTTCCTGTACACCTTCGTGTCCAGCCGGCATCCATTCTTGATGATTTCCATTCCGAGAAAGGGAAGCTTGCCATTTTCTTCGAGCTCCATTGTGAAAGCAATGGAAGGGTGACTGCTGTTCAATGTCGATAGAAATTCAGAGGCTGATTCAACATCAGGCATTGTGCAGAGTGTCATCTACATAGCGTTTGTAGAACGCAGGCAATTTGTTTTGGGCTTCCAGTTGTCTCTCGATGTTACACATGAAGGCGTTGGCCATGCCTGATGTTGAATCAGTCCTTTTAACTCTTATATTTACATATTTTACCACATTTTTGCGCTCTCTACATTCTTATGCTTTTATACTGTAATATATTTATGCTAATTTTGTATTCTTACATCCACTTGAAAATGACCTCGGAGAGGTCGAAACGTCGTGATTTTTTATCGCTAATTTTTATAGTAAAAAAAAATTTGAAACATATCGTTATCTTTATTGTCAATTATGGAGGCATATTGTAACTTTGAAGTCTGTTCATGAAATCCTATGGTGTGACCATTCAAATGAAACCTCTTCAGCAGTACTTTTGCATGGTACCATTTGTTCTAACTTTTTAGTCGGTGGATGAAATCCTATGGTGTGACCATTCAAATGAAACCTCTTCAGCAGTACTTGTGCATGGTACCATTTGTTCTAACTTTTGAGTCTGTTGACGAAATCCTATGGTGTGACCATTCAAATGAAACCTCTTCAGCAGTACTTTTACATGGTACCATTTGTTCTAACTTTTGATTCTGTGGATGAAATCCTATGGTGTGACCATTCAAATGAAACCTCTTCAGTAGTACTTTTGCATGGTACCATTTGTTCTAACTTTTGAGTCTGTGGATGAAATCCTATGGTGTGACCATTCAAATGAAACCTCTTCAGCAGTACTTTTGCATGGTACCATTTGTTCTAACTTTTGAGTCTGTGGATGAAATCCTATGGTGTGACCATTCAAATGAAACCTCTTCAACAGTACTTTTGCATGGAGCCATTTGTTTTTCAATATTTTACAAAATGAAATTTGGGATTTTTCTTGAATTTTAATATTTGGCACTCTTGGGAGTGAAAGGGTTAAACGGGTGTCTGCAAAGCGGGTTCAATAAATTGTACTTCTACAGTCCCAGACACATGGTGCAGCTTTTCTTGCAATGTTGCGCGCAACAAAAGTAAGAATCAAGTTCTACTTTTGCTTTGTTGCGCGCAACAAATTGTATCGTGTGACGCCCCCAAAAATCTTGTGAGCAACGTTGCAAGAAAACTCACACTGTATCTGGGCCTTAAAGAATCTCCAAAGTTGGGGGCTGAAGCTTTCCAAACAAGCTCAGTTATTGGTTAACGAAACAATAGCTGAAACAACACAAACAATGCCTCTAGCCCTAAACACAATAGAAGCTACAGGTTATTGGGGCCAATAAAAATAGAGGTCTGGAAGAGCTACAGTATTACTCAAAGTTGGAACCGCATTACAGTGTAATTTGAAAATTTAGAACTTTTTCTCTTTTAAATTGTACTTGAAATCAAAAGTAATGGATGGGTTAAATTTAACATTTCTTAATTAGGAGTATTTTTGTCAAAGTGTTTACAGTCTTTTAATCAAGTTTTTACGTAATTATGTTTAATGTTTTTATACAATTTTTAGTATTGTAATTTTTATGGCATCTTTTCGTTGTAAATTTATTGTATTTTCTCTCAGTATTATTATTGTAAGGGGGGATCAAATAAAGAGTTGTATTGTATTGGACTTAAAGAGCTTCCTTACAGGCTAATAATGGCCTTTTAGCTATAGGTTGTACATGTGAAGCGCGGCTTTGCGCGGCTATTTACATTTGACAATTAGATTATGAGCTCGAGAATTCTATCGCGTGATAGTTGATGAGGGCGAAACCCGAATCAACTATCACACGACAGAAATCAAGAGCGAATAATCTAATTGTTTCAGTATAAATCTACTAGACGTTCAAAACTTAACGGCAACAAATACTCTTCACAGACACTTCAAAAACGCGAAGAAGCGGCCGCCATTAGGCTACTCACTCTACTCACCTTCTACAACAGAATAGATAGTGAGTAGCGTAGCCAATAAAAGAACAGCATTATTTTTTTCGTGATAGAACGCCAGTAGATTTATACTAAAGTGGGATAAAAGTCTGGGTGCGAGACAATGATAGAGTGGTTTTCAATGGAATGCGGTAAAAACCAAAGTAATAAGTTTGACCAATCACAACAGATAGACAACCAAATTAACCAATCAGATACAGGTAGCCTGTGCGCCAAGCGCAGGAAAGGAATTCGAAAACGCATGCGAACAAGGCACTTCTGATTGGTTGAGAAAGTCGCGCGAGTACTTCTAACCAATCAGAAAGCTCAGAAATCAAAAGCCAACGCGAATTACTGTCGACACAACCCGTCCTCCGGACAGGACTCGAACCTACGACCCTTCGCTGACTTATCCTCTCTTCTAACTACTAGACTACCTACTGCTGGTTGAGCAAACCTCAATTTTTTAACATAATAAAATTCATGCGCTTATTCTACACCCTATAGTAAGCCTATAAAATCACTCGCTTGAAAATAATTTTAGAAAGTAAATGGAAAAGCTTGATCACCAATCCTCAACAAAAAGCTAACCATTTGAAATCAGCGCTTAGGCCTAATCACTATAGATCAATGATATTCTATGCAAGACTCAAATAAATATCTTGCAGATATAATTTCCCATCGCCTTGTTGTTCGGTGGTCTAGTGGTAAGAAGACGTTCCTAGTAGCGGTAGTTCCGGGTTCGAATCCAGTCCAAATAACATGGTTTTTTTTAATTTCTTCTTTTCTGAAATGTCCTGAGAAACAGTGTTCTGAATTAACTATAATCGTAAATTCAGAGCAATTTGACACTTAACGATAATCGTAAATTCAGAGAGGAGAACATGTTGGTCGACATTCATGATCAGTTAAACTTCAGAGGGGGTTTGGTGTCTTGTTTGTGATTGAAAAACAAAGCGTCAAGTCGGGCTTTCCGGCAGTTGCAGAATATATATTTTTAGGAGATTTGGCTTGTAGGATTTCAAAATCACCCGCAACCCTCCCCCCGCCCCTCTCCCCCGCATCAGAAATCTAATGGCTCGCCCACTCTAACAAATAGTTGAAACAAGGATGTACTTCAACTCTTGAAAAATGGGAATAATCATCGAGCTAGCAAGTCAAAGCGCTATAATTACAGACAGCCCTTTTCGCACCTCGTTAAAAATTCTCGTATTTTGCTATACTTCGCAAACGATAAATATATTTTATCTTATTGGTTTACATTGGGAGTCGAAACTAATAATTTTGATTCAGACCAAACGACTTTTTGTCCCAAAAGCACCCCAAAATTAAGCGTATTGTTTGTTCAAGTATTAACAATAAGTCCTCATTTCTCCGGTTTTGTCATAAAACAATGAAATAAGTTTACTCTCACTCAGAACACAATGTTTTCCCATGCAAATGTACTCTTCAACATTGACTAGACGAATACCGCCGTTGCCTAGCTCACTGTATAGCTGAGTTTCATAATATTTGTCTGTTGAGGCGAGAGAGTTGATGTCAGTATAAAGTTGATGTAGATAAAGTTACTCTTGTGCCTCCGAATAACTATTGTCCCTCCGAAAACCAGTGGAAACCGGATTATAGGCACATAATTAACAGCACTCTTAGGACAAAATCAAAGGTTTGTAGTTTTCTTTTCTTTGCCGCTTGACGCGTTAAACAGTAATCGCTTTAATCGTGACATAAATTCGCGTCCGTCGGTTTTAATGTCCAAAGGTTTATTTTGCGTCTAAAAACTGCCGTTGAACTGCGCAGCTTTATGATCGCAACGATGATTTTAGTCAAAAAAATATTTTCCAGGTGCATCAGTACATAACTGAAATACTGACAATTTACTACGTACTTGTAAGAAAAATGGTAAATTTATTTATTTAAACCAGTAAAAGATCATTTGTAATTCAGTTCAGATATATATCTGGATCACTGCATTAGGCTTAAGTCGGCATTGCCTCGCAGTTGTTGTGTTAAATGCGTCAACGTTAAGATGTTTCACATCACATATAATATATATATTTTTTGGAAGCTTGCACTTATGTCACTATGTGATGTTGCAAGGCAATAAATGTAAATGTAAATGTAAATGTAAATCACTGACTTATTTCCTTGTGATTTGTGCGTTTATTACAAGACTAAGATAGTTGAGAGGGTCGATAACTAAAATCAGCCAATCAGAATTCTTATTTGCCTACCCAAAGTTTTCCAAGTAATTTCCCAAGAGATCACGCGCAAGGTTATTCACAATTTTGTGTCGTGAAATAAATCTTGCCGAAGCACTTTTGCTCAGGACCGTACTGGGAGAATATCGGCCATCGGTCTTTTCTGTAGCAACCTCGTTGCACTCGGTTCGTACTGACTGATAACTGTCAAGACTTCGGCCCGATATTATATCCCATATAAATATCCAAAGCTATGTACAACATCAGTCTTCTCTGAAAACTAGATCATCTTATCCGTTAAAATTTATTCCTCTCCAGACACCCTGTGACACTTATAAATATAGTTTCTGGTCGAGAACTATCACTGACTGAAACAGTCTTCCATCTAATTATTTATCGATAGACTCCGTCACAAAAATTCAAAACCACCATCTCTGACCACATTTATTCGTTGTAATTTTATTCCATTTTATTTAAGCTTTTTTCTTATGTATTTCTGTATTTAATTTTTAGTTAAATTCTTTCTTCTTTTCTTTTTTTGCACTTGTAATGTGATGTTGCAAGGGCGAATAACTGTATTAACGTAAATGTAAATGTATTCTCCCAGTTCGGCACTTGTAATGTGATGTTGCAAGGGCGAATAACTGTAAACGTAAATGTAAATGTATTCTCCCAGTTCGGCTCTCGCTTGGTAAACAAGATCAATATATCAACGCCTAAGGACGGCATGAAGTTAGGAGAAGAGTCAGCAGTATGAAAAAAAAACCAGTTCAAATAAGAGAAGTTTTGCATGATTGCTTAGAAAACCTCTCAGATTTAACCCGCGCGCAGACGTTTTCCTTAAATCTTCGCTTACTATTTCGACCGTCCATTCGACTTTGAGGTTAGCCGAGAGTAACCGTGTCAGTCAAAACTGAATCTAACAAATTTAATAACTGAGAAGTGCGAGGATATTACCACCGATACGGATCTTCGACTGCTACTGAGCGCCGCATACGTAGTTGCCTGAAACAGTTAATTACCCAAGACAAGACTTCATGCCTTTTCGTTGGCCGTACAAAATGATTCTCACTATGGTATTTGTGAGTAAAAACCGATGCGCGAACGAGCGAGGAAAACAAGACGCACTCGCAATATTTTTTGACTTTGTACCCCGCCTATCCTTCCCTCCAACTATCTGAGCGCCTGGAATAGGCTAGACACTAAGGGTTTTTTAATCAGTTTCTTTGATTTTCAGGAAACGTTTATCTAAAGAGAGGGGTGAGCGCCTAATTATCCGCAGACATGACGAGTGACACGAGACAACAGGTAGAGGACATGCTGGACCGTATACAGACACATAAGGGTGTGGTTGGGCTCGTCATTGTAAGCGAAGATGGTATCCCGATACGATCGACCCTAGACAACTCTACCACACTCCAATACGTCGCCATGTGTAACACCCTCTGCGGGATCGCCCGTGGGGTCGTACGGGACACTGACCCGCAAAATGATCTGAAGATTCTACGAGTGCGCACGAAGAAGAATGAGATCATCATGGCACCTGAAGGAGGGAAATACCTGATCGTGATTCAAACAGGAGAACAAGCGCAACAGCCGTTGAAAGTTCTTATAGAATAATACGTTGTAGGGCGTATGAAACTGATAGTCATTTAGGATCTTGTTACTTAAGTTTAATTTTTAAAATAACAGCAGACTGGCACTTCCGTTTTCTGCCGCTGAAAGTACATGTTTAAATTGCTTTCTATAACGATATTTTTGTTTAAAAGCTGACGTTTCGGCAATATGCCATCGTCAGGGCGCGAACCTTCAGTGTGAAGTCGTTATTTCATTAGTATTTATTAGTCGGCACCAAGGAAGCAAGAGAAATGACGTTGGACTAGATCGTTGCTCTGACTCTCAGGGCAAAGCGATGGCAAATAATTTATTTATTCTGTAGTTATCCTGATTGTATGTTTAGATGGATATAGGTGGCAAAGACGTTATGATAAATCAGCGGCAGTGCAAGTACAAAAATAAAGTAGATTTTCTTTTTTTCGATTTTACCTTACTACTCGCATGTACGCCATTTTTGCTGGATTTTAAATGCAGGAACGATCCGTTCCGGATTGCACAATTACCCCGTCAAATGAACAGTCCACACGGTGTTTGATCGATAGGAGCACTTGTTCCGAAATTTACCGTTCAATCTACAGAGTCTCATTTTCATTTTTCTGTCTGTTTTGACCAAAATGTAACATGCATTTGCCATTATACCACAGTGTATATGTTGTAGTTATTTTTTTATCTCAGGTAATTTTTATTTTTTCATTGTTTTTGGGTATGGTAATATATGCTAATGAATTTGAAACAAAGGAAAAACAAAAATTACCTGAAATAAAAAATTAACTACAACATATACGCATGTTCCGGGCTCCACGTTTCCTATAATCGCACTTGCTCCGGTATGCAAAGGTAGACGCAAAATTGCCAGAGTTGAAACACAAAAGAAAAATTCAATACCAATATCCAAAAAGAAAAATTGAAAAGAACTGGGCTGGATAACCCTAGAACAGAGGAGGGCAGACGGATAACTTACCCCGCTGTACAAGATATATAGCATACGGCCTCACTCATTAATGTCTACGTACCAGTTCCAACACTGAATCGCATTTTCAGTCATTCTACCTTAGAACTGTTTGTCGAGTATTGGAATAGAATCTCAGAAAGTATCTTTTTAAGGGCCGCAGGCAACCCACGGGCATTTAGGAATAATCCTTAATTGAGGGGTTGCCGTATTGGAAAATAAACAAATAAATATATAAACTACAAGTAATTACAGATTAAAGAGCGTCTCCTTAGGTACCTCGTTAACGTTGTGACATGGCATTCGCGTTTCAGGCATGTTTCTGGTTCTTTCTTAATTGAGGGCCGGCTTGTAGTTGTGAAACGTTGTACGTTGTCGAACGAGCTGTCAGAGCACGATGCAGCAAAAAAAGTGCACACGCAGGTCAAAACACGCGCTAAGCATGCTGGAGACTATTGTGACGTTTCAAGATGGTGCAGATTTGGTACCGACATTTTTCTCGATTCGTTCCGACTAGCCGACAAGATTAGGAAGCGTCTCCTTCGTCAACGCCATAAAATATACGAACTAAAACTAGAAGTAATCACAGATTAAAGTGCGTCTCCTTAGGTACCTCGTTGTGACATGGCATTCGCGTTTCAGGCATGTTTCTGGTTCTGTGACGTTTCAAGATGGCGCAGATTTGGTACCGACACTTTTCTCGATTCGTTCCGCCTAGCCGACAAGATTAGGAAGCGTCTCCTTCGTCGACGCAATCAGGGGCGGCGCCGGAAATATAATGTTGGTGGGGCGAATCTCCCGTGCCGAGCGCCGAAGGCGCGAGCTTCTAGCTAGGGGGGTCCGGGGAAAAATTTTTAAATGAAACTCTCTGAAATGCTATTTCAGCGTTCCTGAGACCGGAGAAACAGTTTCGAAGGCCAGCTTTGAGTTCGGTTTACATGTAATTCTCATGAAAAGTACACGAAACACTTTCTGAAACTTGGCTGTAACTCCATTTTGGTTGTTTGTTCAAAGCAAATTCAACTGTCACTCAAATATTCTCTGTTAGTTTTTTTTTTTTAGTGTGGGAAGGCTCTAATTGGAAACGAATTTTCCAAAGCGATTTTCTCAGACATTGGAGGCAGAAAGAAACTGATTTCCAATATCAGCCATGTTCAATTTGTCAGTTATTTCCTTGTGAACGTGGAGGATAATGCAATGATCTAATCTAGCTTGTGACATAGTTGTTCGTAGATATGTCGTAAGCTTTCTTAGGGCAGAGGCCGAACGTTCACTCACAGCATTGATTAATTTGTTTGATGGATTTGTCGGTAGCTGGAGTCCGATAGCTGACGTCCGAGTATTAAACTCAAGGGGTATTGAAATGCTCGGTTCACAATATCCAATCTCCAATTTTAAAGTCACAATATCTCCGATGCTAAAATTGTAGGCTTTTGATTAATTAACGGAATATTTATTTTGCAAACCTGAGCTGTCGAAAGTTGGTGAGGCAAATGCCCCACCTGCCCCACCGGTAGCGCCGCCCTTGAAAATGCATCACAACCGAGACATCCTGGGCCTGATAAGCTAGGAGAGCTATTTCTTTTCCATCCAAACTTATATCACAAAATCATTAGAATTCATTATTTAGGTTTTAAAGTCCACAGCAATAAAATTTTCTTGGCATTGCTAAGAGAACATGTTCTCTTGGCCCATATCATGGCAAAATTACCTTAGGTGGGTGGGGAGGGACAAGTCTCTCTCTTCCATGCATAGCAACCACCTGACAACAGCCTCAATCACAAGTAACAAAATTCCAACATGGCGGATGATCAGTGACTTTTGAATACAGTGTGAATTGTTGTGGTTAATTCTCTGCAACTCCTTTGATATCATTGCTTTTGATCAAATTCAATGAATATAAAAATCACGGAACCCGAGGATTATGAGGAGCAAGGGTTCAAATCGCCCAAAACTCGCAACCTTTTGCCATCGAAGAAATACCGCGACAGTATAAGAAGATGGGGCGAGCCGAGCGAATTGAAGAGAAGGCGCGTTATAATTGTTCCCTCCATAAAAAGCCCGGCTAGAGATGTATCTGTAGCAACGGACGGCAAAGGTGAGAACAAAAATTATACAGGATAGTTGAAACAAGCATATGACTGGCTAATGCACAGATCAGAGAAAGTAAAGCTTAGCAAAAATCGTCTACGGAAGCAGAGATTTCTTCATCTAACAGTCTAGCTACAGAGTATGAGTATATCGTTCTGCTGTTCCGGAAATTAATCGTAAGCTTACAGTGTATGTTTGAGCTGCAGACAGGTAGAACGAAAGCTTTCTCCGTTCAATATTTTGTTGAACTTTATTGTTGAATGTCGAGACCGTTCAAACAGGTCTTTCAACATCAAAGGTGTTGGAACAAATTGAACTTGGTTTAAATTTTGATTAAACATCACTTCAACATTTTGTTTGTTCCCAAAAACGTTGGATTGTGTTGAAGCCTTTTAAACACCATGACTTGCATCCACCTGCAGTTGGGTGGTCAGGGCCTAAAATGTAAAACAAGCTCTTTGGTCATCAAGTGCAGATCTATATCATGCAAACAAATTTTATGTTTTTCAGACAAAACTCTTCAAGATGACTCAAAAACTGATGACTTTGCCTCTCAACTTGAAAGTTACAAGAGGCGGTTACAGGAACGCAAAAAAATCAGAGGAGTTTTAAACAAGTGTGGTCTCAGACAGGAATGGCTTACAAACAAAAGTGGGAGAACAGAACTGGAGAGTAGGGTGCTTAAAAGGATGCAACTAAAAGGACGTCCTGAGATCACCATCAAAAAGGTAAGTTCTAGTTAATTAACTATCAATATCGCAAATCTGACAATCAAAGATTTTTTCCCGTGGTATGGAATATCCAGAAAACATCGTTTCCTGGGGTAGCGGGGGACTTCCATATAAAAATTATGGGGCTAATTGTCAGAAATTTTTGCAAAAACCTCTATGAGGTACCAGAATCTAGTTTAATAATAATAATAATAATAATAATAATATACAAGCAAAAACTAACGATAAAAGAGTCCAACGTTTCGGCAACATCTTGGCACCATTGTCAAGGGAAACTAAATTAAATATGCGATCTCAAGAGTAACTAAGAGTCCAGAGTCATTAATTTGCATAAGTTAGACAAAGACCTTAGTGCAAATTGAGTCTGATTGTACATTTAAACATGGTTGTAATTGTTTAATGAGTAACATCTCATTAACTTATGCAAATTAATGACTCTGGACTCTTAGTTACTCTTGAGATTGCATTTTTAATTTAGTTTCCCTTGACAATGGCGCCAAGATGTCGTCGAAACGTTGGACTCTTTTATCGTTAGTTTTTGCTTGTATATGTTTATCTAAATCACTGTTGAATAATAATAATAATAATAAAAATAATTTATTGCTTATATAGGGCAAATTAACATGCATGGGTGTGGCTCAAATTCATTTTAACCATTAAAGTGCCCCTATGATCCAAATTTTTGACTTTTATTTTTTTACATCTTTGTGTACAATTAGACTTTCTTACTCATCTTGCCAAATTTCAATCCATTACGAACAGCAGAAGTCATTTTATTTGCACATTTATTTCCGAGAATTTACGTCTGTCATTAATCAACCTAGTTCCAAGGCTTGGTTGCGAATGAGAGAAAGTGACTTCAAAGACTCAAACATACCTCACAGGTTGAAATGATAATAACAATAAGTATTGAAAATCACACGAAAAGCAACAAAAACTTTGGACTTGTTCTTCGTGCAATTTTCTATGCTGATTGTTATTATAATTTCAACCTGGAGATATGTTTGAGTCTTTGACGTCACTTTCTCCCATTTGCAACCAAGCCTTGGAACAAGGTTAATTAATGGCGGCCGTAAATTCTCGGAAATACATGTAAATGTTAAAACAAAATGACTTCTGATGTTTGTAATGGATTGAATTTTGGCAAGATGAGTAAGAAAGTATACGAAAATGTAAAAAACTGAAAATCAAAAATTTGATCATAGGGGCACTTTAAGAGGTAGCAATTCCTAAACAACACATGTCATATATGACATACTCTGACATATTTTGCAGTGCAATACACTAACATGTACAGGGATACTTCTAGTGACAGTCGTTTTAGATTTTAGTACCCCAAGCGGTACCAACCTACCAATTTTGTCCTTTATAAGGCACGACAATCACCCCAAATTTTCATGTTTAACATCTTTCATTTTTCAATATGTCCATCTGATGCAAAAACTGCAATGCACTTCCAAATATGGTCAGCGATATACAGTTAAATCCCAATAATTTAAACCTCCAAGAGAAGTCGGAAAAGGTTCAATTAAGTTAGCAGGAGTTCAAGTTATCGGGATTTGGGAACAAATGACTGGAATTAAATTAAGCAATACTGTTAATGGTACCACAGGAAAAAAAGTTCCATTCAATGGCCTTAACTTGAATGTTTATTGGAACTTTTATGAAAAGAAACATTTGCTAAACTTTTCATCCACAATTATTTTATTTGTTCAATTTAAGGCACCCACTCCTCCCCCAGTGATTGACGATGATACCTTTGTAACTGGAGAGGACAGGGGTGTGCCGACCATTCGCCAGCCCTCCCCTGCTGCCTTAGCAATGATACAGGAATACTTAGAGCGCAAGAGATTGCGCTTGTTGGATCTGTTTGCTCAAGCCGATAAAGACAAGAACTGGGTGGTATCACGTCAGGAATTTAGAAACATTATCAGGTCGTGGCGCATACCACTAACAGAGGTTGATTTAGAGGATTTGATCATGGCTTTGGACAGAGACAACAGCGATGCCTTGGATTACAGAGAGCTTGCTGTAGGAAGACAGTCATACTTAGAACAAAGGTAAGAAATAACATATTATTAGTGAAAACTTGGGGATGACTGTCTGTATATTAAAGGTGTAAACTACATGTAGGAGGTGACTACACATGTAGGTAAAATCTTGAGGGTGACTATCTTGATATTAAAGGTGTAAATTAGGGGGTGACAATAATACCGTCTTGATATTGAAAAATGTGCTTCCAATATCGTATTTAATTTTAAACATTACAGGTGTAAATGTGGAATATGATGGGACTGGGGATATGTTGGAAGTAAGGTTATGATGGGAAAAGGAAATATGATGGGAATGGGGGTATGATGGGAATGGAAATTTGATGGAAATATGGAGTTTTTGTGTGATACAGTGAATACTTGGGGATGAGATGAATTGAAGGAGTTTTAAAAATGCCATTTAAATTTTGATTAAAAACAAACAAAACAAAAAACAAACCAAACCAAAATAAAACAAACTAAAATTCTTGATCACTGATAATTTGCAATTCATATAAGCTTACATACACATTATAGTGAGCTCACTAAAAACTTATTAATAAACAACATAGATTGAGAATAGGAAAATAAATTTATCTGCTCAGAAGGTCTGTCATTCTCGTCAGGGGCACAGTGAACAGTCCCTGTAGAGGTGAAACTTTTTATAGGCCATGAAAATTTTAATGGGCCATGTGTTTTCATCGGGAATGAATTTTCAGTCCTAAATTTTCATGGATTAGGCCATGAATTTTCACAGGTCATGAATTTTCATAGGCCATGCATTTACATACATGTAGGCCATGAAAATTTTCATCCCTTGGGGGTGGGAATTTTTTGTGGAATAACTCATTGAAAAAAGATAACATGTTAATTATCATAAGTCAGTAAGCCAATCACAAAGCATTTTGATGCAAAACCAAAGCAATTACAAAATAACTTTTGACCCTCAATTGAAAACCGCTCTATTGTTTTGTTTTGTCTTCTATTCCGACCAAAAGGATCCATTTGACAGTTTCTTCTTTAGGAACAAAACTACACTACTCTCAGAAGCTTAAATTTGAAGTGAGTAATGTACATTTTTGCAGGGTCAGCAACAAGCAAACAGCTGAGTTTGTTCATGTTCCCACTACTAAATCTGCCAAAAGACCAGAAACTATCCCAGAGGAACCAGAACCTGCCCTGGATCTTACTCAGGCGAACGGGACACAGAGGCCAGGGTCTCCACAAAGGCCTTCATCTCCTCAAAGACCCCCTTCATCTCCACGGACCCCCTCTCAAAGGAGGCCCTCGACGTCACCACAGAGACCCCTTTCTCCGTCGTCAGGGAATGCTGCAGCAGCTGTAGCTTTTGTTGGTCAGAGACCGGACTCTGAACCACAGATGAAGGGGGCACGCCCCTTTTCACCGACGGGTAGTAATGGCAGTTTGTCGCCTACTTTGTTAGACATTCCTGCTTTTCAATTGTCGGAGAAAGTTGAGCAATTGTCACAGGATGAGGTAAGAGAAGTTCCTGCAATTAAAAAGATCGGACGCTAGGACAGAGGGGAAACTTCCATATAAAATTTACAGGGCTGATCCAGTCGTTGATAAACCACTGAAGCATAAACAACCAATAAAAAACATGCATCATTACTAAGACCATTGCTAACATAATTTGGAAACACTTTGACAGCTATAACAGAGGTCTTTATGAATTTCTATTTATTTTTTTTTGCTTAGGTAAAATCTTGGTATAATTCGATTTTTGATGCAAATTATATTTAAAGGACGCTCAAGTTAACCACGTTTTGTGACTGAAAGACGCCTTAATTTGCATTTCACACCCAAAAGGTGTGAAATGGGGGAGGAGCTAAGCCTTTTCTACTGGAACTTCAAGAATGTTTAGCTAAAATTAAAGTTTAAGATGTTTGTAATCTTTGTCGCAGATAAAAGACAGGCGCTCGAAGAAACAGCAAAAACGGAAGGAAAAAGAGAAGAAACAGCGAAAAAGAGCAGCCCCTGAGAAAGCGTCGGTGGCGCCCTCCACCATGGGGGGTAGGCTGGGGGAGATGGTGGACCGCTATCGAAGGATGACGATGAAGGAGTATAATGACGTAGTAGAACTGTGTCAGATGCATGGAGTGCAGGTCAGCAAGGCTCTGCTTGGACGAGGTAAGTTTACGTACACGTACCACTCACCCTCATCTCCCCTCCACAGGGGCTCCATCTCGTTCCCAGGGCCTTCTCCTTCTCCGCGGGCGAAGAAGACCCTGGACACGGCTGCCAAAACACTTTAAACAAGGACACTGACTATAAAAGGAACCTTGGCCAGGCCAAGCCGCCAGTCATTTCACACTTGACACCGAACTGTCAACATCACGTGCATCCGCTCGCCAATGGAGAACCGTTTATACCGCGCAAAATTCAAATTTGGAAAGCTAAAATATTATATTCATGCTAAAAGGCGCATAAATTCAAATAATGTTTTTAGTTTTATTTTCGTGAAAGATAAATCCTATACAAGATTGAACTAGTAAAGGTAGAATTAGACCTATTTCTTGGGGCAACGGTCTTCCTCCGTGTTGCTCGCAGTCAGCCATCTTTGATTAGCCGTTGAAGCAGTGATGGTGTGACAAAGAGGGGGCGGAGCTATCCCTTTTATAGTCAGTGTCCTTGTTTAAAAATCCTCAAGTATTTCGTCATGTAAAACGTAATGAAATGTCTTCGTTTCGTTTGTACAGCTGTTTCAGATTACCAGAAAACAATTCATTGTGTCACGTGACAAAACACTTAAAGCTGAATTACAGTCCGTACTGCGCAATCTCGGGGTTTGTTTTCATTTTTTGTTTTGAATTTGTTGATATGTTACACTTCGGTAATAACATACATGGAGTAAATGGGAGTAAACCGTCAGTCCGCCATTACGGCCGTTGTGTTTACGAATGCTCGATGAGCTGAAACTTCGGTTTGGGAAAACTTTTTTTATTTGTTATTATTGTTTGGCAAGGACATCTGACGTTAATAATGAAGGAAAAGGTAAGTTTGTCCCGTAATTTTCATTTTCGCTAGTAAACGTTCCTTATTTGTGAGTCTCACAAACATTGCCGAGCTGAGATTGCGCAGTACGGACTGTTATTCATCTTTAACAATTCTTAAGTATTTTGGGGTTAAGGGTTATTTACCATAGAAACTGTTTGAACGTCGCGTTTGTGAGTTATAGAGATTTGAATTTACAAAATGCTAATTAGTCTAAGATAACGTGGACCCGGGAATCATTTATTATACAACTACTTGTTTTCACCTCCAAGTAATACTTTTTACGAATCAATTGACTATTCACAGTTTATTTTTAGTATTTATCAAATTAATTATCCTCAAGCTGTAAACTGCGCATTGTAAATTGGCGTAGAAATAATGGCAAAGTCCCGGGTTGACGTCATCTAATTAGCATTTTGTAAATTCAAATCTCTATAAGTCACAAACGCGACGTTCAAAACCAGAAATATTTTATCACTCAACGATTCAATGTACATAGAGTTGATTCTGAAAATAATTTTCAAGGGGTGATAGGCACTTTAAGGTCTGGTCAAAAGGATTCAACGTCATTCAAGTTTGTTAAACGTGGCGGCAAAACGAATGTGGAACGATCAGCGTCATTCAACAGCGCCGCCAAACGGGTTCAACATGTTCAATTCAATAAAGTTGAACAATGTAATTGCATGTACGTTGAATCGCGATTTTGAATTATTTGTCCAAGGGTTTATATTTAGCTCTCTTGAAAATAGTTCTTGGAAGGAAGAAACAGCCGGTTTTACGTAATTGCAGGCGCAGAGATCATCTCATCCTCTGTGTCCATGGTAAGAATGACTGATTTTGAGAATCGCGTTATTGTCATTTGTGCAGCGCTTCGTTATTAGAGCAATTTCCAATTGACTGTTGAAAATAATTTCGCATTTTCTTTGCTTTTGCACTGCTACGCTTTGTGATTGGATAAAAAACGTGGCACCACTTTTTCAACCAATCAAAAGTAAAACCAAAACTAATCGTGACTTGCTCGCACGCGTTTTCCCGCGCTTGGTGCCGGCTACGTGTATTTGCTTCGAATTCTAATTGGTTCATTGGATTGTCTGTGTCTGTTGTGATTGGCCAGTGTGGTTAAATTGGTTTCGGTTTTACGACATTCAATAGAAAACTGCTCCATTATCCCGGGGGGGGGGGGGGGGGGGTACTCCCTATAATGGGCTATACGGGGATGCTCCGCCCGAAAGGGGTAGATAGATGCTGGAGGTATATGAAAGGGTCGGGATTTCACGAGTTGAAGTATGTGAAAGGGTAGGGATTTCACGAAGAATAGGAAATGGTAGCGAAAACACGAGTTGAAGCATAAAAAAGGTAGGGAAAACTGCAATTTAAGTATTATAAAAAGGGCCTTTCAAAATATATCAAACAGACGCACGCAAAGGCTATATGAAAGGGGCACCATTTTCAACGAAAGGTATATGAAAGGGGTACCATTTTCAATGAAAGGTATATTAAAGGGGTACCTTTTCTGTCAAAAACAGTATATGAAAGGGTAAGGGTTTGGACCTCGGGGCGGAGCATCCCCGTACAAAACTTTGTTGAGTACTCCCCCCCCCCCCCCCGGGTCCATTATATCACAACACATCTCCTCAGTGCCATAAAACGTCGTTGCTGATGATGCTCGAGTATTCATAGATCTGCACACGTCCATGGGTCTGAAACAGCACGTGACGGAGCCCACTCATATTGGGGGGGGGGGGGGGGGGGGGGGGGGGGGGGCACACTCTTGCTCTGTTGATAACTCGTGACAATGACGCTGTGATCTCAGCTGTCCCTGTGGTTGACCACTACCTCTCAGACCATGCTACGGTCCTCAGCGAAAAATTAATGCTAAATGACGACAAGACTGAGTTTTTACTTCTGAGACATGGATGTTACTTCTAAGAACTAGGCAGCAGCTAGCAAAAGTTGATATAAGTAGTATTAAGGTGGATTTCCACTGTCGCGTAAAAATTTACGTACGTAAAACGTGCGTTAAAAAAACTTACGTTACCAATTTCCACTGTTGCGTAAAAAATAATAAAAAACGTTTCCGTTTTACGTACGTTAAACGTACGTAAATACCTGCCATCCTGAAATTTTGGCGCGAAAAGGTTATTTGCCGCTAAAGTAATGGCCGCCGTTATAAACAAGCGGTTCTTTCTCCTGTTGTACCTTAGACAGAGACGAAAAAGACGACAAAAATATCGGAAAAGATTTCGGATCAGAGAGCTATTTCAAAATCGGTTTCAAGTGAGGGAATACCACACTCTAGTGCAAGAAATGCGCGAAAATGACCACGAGTCATTTTATAAATACTTCCGGATGACACCTGAAAGATTTGACCACCTTCTTTCTCTTGTGGGACCGATGCTGTCTAAGAAATCCTTGTATCGTGAGCCAATCAGTCCCGGTGAACGTCTCGCTGTTACTCTTCGATTTCTAGCTACTGGTGATTCCTTACAGACGATATCATTTAGCTACCGCCTTGGCCATACAACCGTGAGTAGAATAATTCCTGAGGTGTGCGATGCATTGTGGATTGCACTACAGGAATATGTAAAGCAGATAAAACAAAATAGCGTCTACATGGAGTTGGTGTCATGTGACAAAATCCGAAATTGCCATTGGTTAAATCGCCGCGTAAACGCAGACATCCGCGAAAAAGTTGAACCCAGTTCAACTTTTCCGAAAACGCTCGCGAGGGCTACGTGCCTTTACGTGCGTATAACGTACGTAAAAACCTAGAAAAAAACGCGGCACTGGAAATTGGACAACGTAAAGTCAACGCACGTAGTTACGCGCGTAAAATTTCATTTTTACGTACGTTAAAAATTTTTACGTACGTTAACGTGCGTAGGCAAAAACGCGACAGTGGAAATCCACCTTTAGGGTGGATTTCCACTGTCGCGTAATTTTTACGTGCGTAAATAAAAATAAGAGACTATGTATGAACAGCTCGCGTAAACTTTTACGCAAGCTGTCCATACATCGTCTCTTATTATATTTACGCACGTAAAAATTACGCGACAGTGGAAATCCACCCTTAGGGTGGATTTCCACTGTCGCGTAATTTTTACGTGCGTAAATAAAAATAAGAGACGATGTATGAACAGCTTGCGTAAAAGTTTGCGCAAGCTGTTCATACATCGTCTCTTATTTTTATTTACGCACGTGAAAATTACGCGACAGTGGAAATCCACCCTTACTGTCGATGCGATGTAGTTGCGATGTATGATGCGATCCAGTTGTAATTTTTATCATGTTTTTACTGCAATTTAGTCGGTAATTAACACCGAATAGCCTCTTTGGGAAGTGTTAATAAAATTTGTATTGTATTGTACTGTCGGATCAGTAGAAATTGAAGAGACATCAGTTGTTAGAAATCTAGGTTCTTGATTTGATTCTCAACTCAGTATGTCAACCCACATTAGTAAGCTATGCGGCGCATCGTTCTATCATTTACATAACATCAGGCGCAAAGTTTTTACGACAGACGCTACAAAGGCTCTTGTTCATGCGTTCGTAACATCACGCGAAGATTACTGCAACAGTTTATTGTACTGTTTACCAGCCTGTCAGTTAAATAACGTGCAACGCGTGTTAAATGCCTCTGCTAGGTTGGTCTGTCAAGCCCCGCACTTTTGTCATATTACGCCACTCATGCGTGAGCTCCCTATCAGGTTTCGCATTATTTTTAAAGCATTATTGGTATTTTAAGTAATTAATGGTCCTGCTCCACCTTACCCTAGGGAGCTTGTTACAATTAAGTCATTTAGCTACGATTTAAGATAGTCTCATGGCATTTTACTTGCTCCACCTTCTTTTAAAACTAAAGTAACTTTGGGTGATAGGGCCTTTAAAGTGGCTGCCCCCAAACTGTGGAACTCATTACCCAATGATCAACGTGCGATAAGTAACTTGTATACTTTTAAACGCCACTTAAAGACGTTTCAGCTTGTACGAATTTTTTTTTTGCCCATTGCTTGTGCAGGATTTTTTTTTGCAGGTGAAACCCTCTGCACGAATTTTTTTTTTCAGACAAATATTGCTTTGTTTGTCATTTACTAATTAAAAAAAGGTGTAATACTTAAAAACCATTCTTGACCATTACGTATATTTGAAAAATATATATTAGGAATAGTTAACATCAAAATGTTATGTACTGTTTGTTATTCACTGATTGTTTTCTTTTCATTTAAACTCTTTCCTTTGTGTCTTTTCTCTAGTTCTTCTTCAACCAGATGATAAACCGCTGTCCAAAATCAAACTGAATGCGCGGAAACCAGGGCTCTTTTCAATATCCACCAGGCATCACATTCCAGCCTCTAAGCGCCAGTCTCCCGCGGCCGTCAGCAACCAACGGCGGCCGAAGTTTAGAGACCCGGGACCTAGCAGGTGACATATGGCCGTTGCGTGGGATTTGTTAATACAAAATTATAGAACACGAAAAACTATTTTAAAACGAGTTTATTTTTTTGTAAATAAATTTGTAAAATAAAGTTATATTACAAATAATGTAAATATATTTCATTTACAATAAACATTGACCGTGTTTGTATAATTTTATCCAAGTAATAAATAATGACAAATATTTCTTAAACTGTGTGGAACGACTTAAAAGTTTGGTAGTAAAATATTCAGCGTTACTTCGACGTTTATTTCTTTCATACGGTGGCCCACAAGTGCACACCGAATTCAAATTAGTCACACCGAATTCAAATTAGTCACACCGAATTCAAATTAGTCACACCGAATTCAAATTAGTCACACCGAATTCAAATAACTCACACCGAATTCAAATAAGTCACACCGAATTCAAATAAACTCACACCGAATTCAAATAAACTCACACCGAATTCAAATAAACTCACACCGAATTCGAATAAACTCACACCGAATTCAAATAAGTCACACCGAATTCAAATAACTCACACCGAATTCAAATAAGTCACACCGATTTCAAATAAACTCACACCGAATTCAAATAAACTCGCACCGAATTCGAATAAACTCACATCGAATTCAAGTAAGAAAAAAAAAAAGTAAACTCACGCCGAATTCAAGTAACGAGCGACGCCTGGGTACGAGCAGTCAGGTGACCGCAAGGTATCCTGGTACCAATCCCGGTATCCTCTTCCCTGGAATTCTTCCGCCATGTTCTGTTCGAACTGTGGATATTCATTGGAAGAAGGGGCCAATTTTTGTTCCAAGTGTGGTGTAGGTAAGTGTATACAAGCCTTTCATACCGTAATCTACGGACTTAAACAGCTTCACCTGCACAGCGGTGATTGCTTCATCTGTTGACTCACTTTGGATAGGGGATAGTCGTGGAATGAAAATATAAATGAAATGTATCCTTATGTTTATGCAGATGCGATGTTTATTGATTGCACAAGTCACAATTTCATACGCATTAGTGGTCATTTCAATGGTGGCATAGACTGTTCACAGTCTATTTTCCTGTAAGATCGTCGCGATTGCGATTGTTACGAGTGGCCGCCATCTTGTTTTTTAGGCGAACGCGTCCTGGGGTGAGGACAAAAGCACTTAGGGGACGGGCGTCAGGAAGGGTGGGGGTGGGGGACGGCTGCTTGTGACATTCACGACGATCTTACGGGTAAATAGAGGACTGAACAGTGTAATGCAAAAACCAATAAAATTACAAGCTTTTAAGAGCTTTGTCCTATCCTTTCAATGGGCTATTGCATTATCTTTGTTTGTAACTATGTGTTTATTGCATAAAATTATTCTAGGTCGGTGCAGCACTGCCACAACTTCAGGAAACAATTCAGGTACAATTGCACTAAACATTTTTATAGTAATTATTGCTATTGTAATTGATTGATTTGCTGATTTGAATTCCTATTAGAGGCAGTGGACTTAGATGTATATGATTGATCTAATTATAAAATAATATATTGTACAGTTCCATAAAAAATCCCGTACCCACCCCATTGGAAGTCTCGGATATTCCTAGGGGTAGGGGGGTCTTAAACCCCAAAATTTTAGAAGCAAAGTATGAAGCTAAACTGGAATTTCCTGGGGGGAGGGGGTGCAAAACAAAAACCTTCCGTGGGGGGAGTATGGATATTGTCTGGAAATGCACATTCTATTGTATTGAAGAAATACTGGAACTTTTATAGTGATCTTTTAGACGTAATATTTTCTTAATAATTATTTTCTCATTAGCTCATTCTTCCCTAGAGCAATCCAATGAACAGTGTGCAACAGGTAAGTTATTTATATTGTGTATAATTAGCCATAATATGTTCATAATACTGATTGTAATAACCAGCCATGGGTAATGTTTAAAACACACTACCGGTACCGGTAATTTGTTTGCACTGAAATACAATTAACACAACTCATGATCCCTTGTTATGCACAAATTATTATCAGTCATACAATCAGTCACACCATATATATAACGCTCTAAATGACCAATGAGCAGTGGTGAGTGGTAAACCTAACAAAATGCTGAATTCACATCATGTGCTTCAACTTCTCACGCTTCAACTTCTCACGTGAAATCTTTTAATATGTTCAAAAAACTGAAAGGCCAACAGTGGAAATCCATTGTAAGCAAAAAGGCTGGAAGTGCAAGTGACAAAGATATAGAAGTGCAGATCAACAGTGGGCTCATGGTATGGAGTGACAAGAACATGTGTATCAAACCAAAGAGAGGCAAGCGTCTTGCGTTGAGAGTGTCCAACAAAGCCTCCTACAAAGTCATCCTGCAGAAAGCTGTGGAAAAGTGGAAAGCCTTTAACAGCGACCTCTATGATGAGAACGAAGATTACATTCTTCTACTTGAAAATGGTGAAGAAGCCCAGTTTCTTCCAGGTTCATCTGCCAGTAAAGAGTTTTTTTCCCTACAACGATATAAAGAAGAAACTGGAAAAGACTACAACAAAATTGTGTTGTATCTATGCAAGCTAAGTGACTTTAACTTTGACCTAAATAGTAAATCAGATAGAGATACTGATGAGCTGGTTGAGGAGCCAGAGAAGAAGCGACTAAAAAGCTTGACGACTGGTGAAGAGCATGATGCATCTGCTGTGTTTGCTAGTGATGAGAAAATTGCAATTGAGTTACAAAGGGAGTTTGACAATGAGTTGACCATTGACATGACTGACGCTGTCGAGAACATGGAGGATGGGAAAGATGACAACATGTCAATGGGTACTATCCATCAAGATATTTCAAGTGTAATTAAGTCCCTGTGTGAAAAGGTTGACCAAGATGGTCAGTTTTTTATTGTTTCTAGAAGAGGGTCCCCATTTCCTAGAGTTTTGTCCCTGTGGCAAAGAGAAGCCAACAGATCGTCTCCTGAAAAGGTGCTAAGAGTGCAGTATAGTGGAGAGAATGGTGTAGACAGCGGTGCATTATCCCAAGAATTTCTGGCACAGTTGATTACTGATATGGGGCTGGCAGTGTTTCCAGATGGAGCACCAATAAATTCACTGTACAATGTTCATAACAAAATTTTCAAAACCTGTGGCGAAATCATTGCAGTGTCTTTGGCTCAAGGAGGACCAGCGCCATCTTTCTTGGATGAGAGTGTGTACCAGTTGATGTTGGACCCTGATGTGAACATTGGCAACCTAGATGTTGACAGGCATTTCACTACAAAGGACAAAGAGCTATTTGATGCAGTAAGAGCTTGTGACACATTTGAAGGTGCTTTGTGTGATGTCATTGTAGATCATGGATACACTGGCATCTTTGATCATGACCACAAAGAGGATATCATTGGAACAATGCAACTAAGCATTATGACCAAACGTTTGCTGTACATGAAAGAATTTTGTGAAGGTCTGAAGCTGTATGGTGCATATGATGTCATTAGGGGCAATGCTTCTTTATGCAAGCCTCTTTTTGTGAATGGTTCAAATCAGGTGGTAGATGCCAACTATGTCTTCTCGCTTGTCAATCCAAGCTACTCGGAACAGGGCTCATCAAAACGACCACTTGAAGAAGCAGTCATTGACAACCTGCAAGATTTTCTGATGTCATTGGAAGATGAACAAATAACTGGCTATTCCGAGCCAGTAGCATGGAAGGACTTCAATGACACGAACACTGAAAGTAGCGAAGTGGAGCGATTTCAGTCCATAGACACCACACCATCTGGTGTACTGGGGTGGCTGACAGGCCAAAGGCACCGCCCCTTAAATGGAGAGCCGCTGAATGTCACTGCCCTGTTCGACCATGATTGCTTCACAAGAAATCCTAATCACACAATCTGCTTTCCCCGGGTGGCAGCCTGCAGCAAGGAAATCACATTTCCAGTCTCCCACATGAAAACCCCAGAACAGTTTAAACATGTCTTACTGCTTGCCATGTGCAAAGGAAATGCATTTGGAAATGCATAGACTTTGGACAGAATGAAGTGACAGGTTTAGGTATAGAACGGTTTTCACCCGAGTCTCGAAATGAATTTCAGGTTTTCTTTGACAATGCTTTGCAATTGGGTTAGCAAAACATGTTAGTTTCTCAGCAGTGAACCCAAACCTTGACAACATTTGTATGTGTTTGCATGCCGAGTTGTGGTTGGTTCATTGTGTCATGGTTTGCATTTGTCGTGATTGGCGACAGTAATTGTATATTTGTTTTTTGGTTTTACGACGCTGAATTGAAACTGCTTAGTGACATGTTTGTTAAGTTTTTGAGTGAGCTTACATGAAGTGTAATCTCACTCTATGTCATGGGAAGTGTCCGTAAGTCCGTGGTAGTCCATTCTTCGGATTGTCTTCGGTATCACGGCGCCTGGTCTCGAACAGATATTGTTTATTTCCGTACGAACGATGAGAGCACGAACACGCGAATATGAGTGAGGTTGAACACGAAGTGCTGCGAACTGATCCCGGATCATCCCGGATAACGAACGACGTATTTTCGATATCAAAAACACGGAACGTGGAAGCAACCACGTTTTTTCGCCGTTGGAGAAAGAGAGGTAAGAGGCTCGAAATTTACGATGTTTTCGTGTTATATTGCACCAGTAATCAGGCACAGCATTCAAGCAATGTGTCTATTGTTTTCACGTAAAGAGTTTTTCAGATGTTTTGAAGGTGTAGACAAAATCTTCGCCAACAAAAGGTTCCCTAAATCACCGAGATGTAGTTTTAAAGACAGCTGTGATGGCCGCCGAGTGACTTGTGCAGTCCAGCATTGCGAATTGCTCCATGTACAACATCTGGCAATCCATAACCCTGTCTCAGGGTCATATAATTCCCTTCTGGGAACAAAATATTTCCTTCGGGAAACGATGAATTCTCTTCGAAGAACAAATAATGTCTTTAGAGACACAAATCTGGGTTAAGTGCAGTTACACTAAAACGTTACAGCTACCTACATTCCAAAAAAACTTGAGAATAAATGTTAATGTTTTACTGTTATTGTTGGCAATGCTGATACTGTATGCAAACAGCTACATGCTATAAGCACCAACCAGGGCTCAATTTCATAAAACTTTTACAGCTGTAATTTACAAGTGTAGTTATTGTTTCAGACCTCTGAAACAATAGCTACAAGCGTAAAAGTTTTATTAAATTGATCTTTAAATTTATATATTTTGATTAAAAGATAACATTGCCTGCCTTGAGTATAATGGTGTCAATCTTTACTGTCAGTATGGGGTTTTACCACTCCTTACATGTGAAACCCGACCACGTTTGTTTGTCAGACACTGTTTCAAATAAACACCTATTTCAAATAGGCACCCATCCTTGTGTAAATCCATGTGCGGTAGATCTAGAATTTTGTTCATGTTCACAGTTACAGTAATTCCTCTATTAAGTGGTCATTTTTCAAAAACCCAAAATATGTATTCACCAGTCCTTTACTGGAAATGGTTCTCAAGGTCCTGAGGGTTTCAGCTTAACAGAGGGACTGCTGTATATGATTTACATTTTTTTCAGAAATTTGCTAATATGATAACTTTGATGATGACAATGATGATAACTCGGTCCTTGTAGTGACATTACATAGCGTGACAAAAACGATACCAAATTAACGAACGATCTTCCAGTCCAACAAAACAAAAAATCATTCTCGACAAACCAAGATACTTTTCCAATACAGAAGCTCTTGAGACGTTAAGTTGCAAGCCACAATGGTGCTTGGTGGACATGTGTTTTTATCACATCTCTTGGACTTGGAACACTTGCACCAGTTATACAGTCAATGAACCATTTTTTAAAAGTTGTGCTTCCATACCTGTGACAGTACCACATTATATCGTTAAATAGTTTTTCTGAAAAATCAGAGGCAGACAGCCTATGGTGCATTTCTCATTTAGCTTAATATCTTTGACAGTAACATTTTCGACATCACAAATTCCGTCTCTAGATATTTCCGTGCAAATTTTCATCGTAAGCTCACTCATGTACGCATTGCGGACCTATTTTTGAGTAACCGGTGGAAACATTGTCGAATGTCACTGATGCAGTTCATTGTTGTTTTTTTATTACAATGTTGCTGCATGCAAAAAGGATGCTGTGGGTGGTAGTCGGGTTAGCGCATTTCATTGGCCACACAGCCTTATTGAAAACCCAGTCAGCCACATGACCAACCCAAAGCAGTTTAAAATGTATTCTAATTTTGCAATTTGCAAAGGCAGGGACTTTGGACAGAGTGAAGTAAATATGTTTGGTATTATTTTTCTAATGTATCATGCATTGCATTGACTGCCTTGTATAACTTACTCAGATAATTTTACATTTTTCTTGTGCTGGCTGACTGGACTTTTATCACGAGTTTTAAACATTTTCCATTTAGGCATGGCTTGCTCACAGTTGGTTTTGACTGACTGAAAAGTGACAAAATGGTCACATGTAACAAAAGTTAGTGATAGAACAAGAAAATTATTTACTGTTCACAAGTATTGTTATTGCATTTCTTGGGACAAGTTTTAATTTTCAGTGTATGTACAAATTTTTATATATTAGTTCATGTTAATTCATTGTGACTAGTTTCTGTTAATACAACATTGGGGCTTGGGAAGGGCTTCTTTCAAGCAGTATGTTTTGGAGTGACTTTACCTAACCCGTGAAAATAATAGTAAGTCTAGTACGCACTATTAGACACTAACTGCATTGTTTCCTTTTGCTTACTTTGCACACAGTAATTGTCACACAGTGTTCACGGGTTATGTAAAAACACTCAAGTTTCAGTTTGTTAGTTGACATTGGTGTGGTTGGCAGTAATGCTTACTAATAAATTAGTTGAATGTTACAGTACTTTATGATAAGTGTTACCCGAGTAATGCTGCAAAGCTCTTGAGATTTCTTAACCATTAACGACCAAGTCCAGTTGTTTAGTTTACCAGGGGAGAGAAAACATTCCTGGATGTAGAAAAAAGTCAGTAGGGCTGCTAAAGATATTATATTCCATAAACTGTAAAGGCCTAAGAATACTGCATGAAACACTTGTAAATCAAACAGAAAGTGCTTTTATTGTCTAATATATGTTATTGTTACTGTTACTACAAGATAATTGTTACACATAAAACGTTGATGAAGGAGACGTTACCTACAGTAAAACTCCGCGTATAAGAACCTAGATTTTTGCAAGTTATCCTAAACAGGTTCTTATATCTAAATCGAAAATTTCAGCCTAACAGGTTCTTAAAATCTAGGTTCTTATACGCCGGGCTTTACTGTATATAAAGAACTCAGATCTTTCTGTTACCAACAATAAAAAACAATAAAAGAACAGTTTTACAACCTTTTGAAGAAAGTCTTATGTTTACATTTACAAAGGGCTTCGTTGTCGTTATGTTATGGAGGCAAAAAATGACCCATGACAAAAACATTTCAAGGTGGGAATGATTTATTGTTTTAATGATGTCATACCAATGACCATGTGGTTACACGCCCGCCCCCCTCTTGAACCCAACACAACTTAACAGAAGTTTGGTTGCCTGACAGTGAAGGAAAACCAATCAAGTGTCGTAGCTTCCAATTGGACAATCAGACACGTTTGCCCCACATACAACAACAATTTTAATAATACAGATTTGAAACGAGTGTATCTTCTGAAACCAAACTTGTTATCCGATCTCAAGAGAAAATCATGTATACATCATTTTCTCTTGCCAATCTTCATTACAATTCAAATAAAAGAGTCAGGGCAGGTGTGTCTGACTCTGAAATAGTCAACTGGATGCATACCTGTAAAGATTATGATACAAGTCTAAGGCTTCCCGCCAGTTTTGGGGGTTGGAAAGTCCTGCAGCTTGAAAGGCGTACTGAAAATACTCCTGGTATTCATTGGTGCTCTCTGCAAGGGCAAGGTAATTCTCTGTGATATAGTCACACTGCTGTGCACTGACAGGAGCAAGAAAGTCCTCAGTATTGCGCAGTTCAGGTAGGTAAAACAACTCATTGGGTCTTCCTTTTACAGTGTCATGGCGCGACTCTCTGATGTAGTGCTGTTCCAGTGTACTTTTACGCTACCCAAATCTTGCTGAATGAGCCCGGAAAAACTGAACCACAAGCACTCCATCTGTAGTTCATTACCAGTAGTGAAGACTTGTTGTTCCAGTAAGTCCTTGAAAAAGTTCATCCACCAAGTACTTAAGTGTTGTCTTAGGTACGACCACCACCCTTCTATTCGTTGGTTATGAGGTGAGGTTCCATAAATATGTGCCAGATCATTGCCAATGAAATAGCATTGTGCTGCTGCTACAAGGCCGTTTTCAGTGCCATAATCAGTTCTAACCTTCATGGGGCATCCTCCGTATTCCTTCACAGCATCCATATAATATCTCCCGATCACTACGGGATCATTGTTCGTTCTATCCAATCTTAACCATATTATCTTTCGGCTGTAACCGTCGATACAGCCATGGATTGGGAAGCCGTCAGGTTTCAACTTGTCGTACCCATCTATATGCCAACAGTAGTTCGGCCCTGGATTAGTGTAAACTCTTCTTTTGAGCTTCCGCCTTCGTCTTCGTTCGCACCCCTCAGGGTCCATTTCTTGTAAGCATGTCGCCACCGCTTGCCTCGACACCTGATAACCCTTACGGCGCAAAGTATGCCACATGCTCCTGTACCCCTTTAAGCAACCAGGCCCATCTAACTCCTCCTGTATTCTAGCTCTGATATCCTGGTCATTTGAATCCAATAGGTTCCGTCGTCGAAGGCCAAGTGACTTGAATCTTTCCTTGAGCGTTCGCAGGCTCATTTCTATTCCATGGTATTTCAGCAAAAAGCACAGAATAACCTCATACTCGTATCCTTCGTTGAAATAATATTTCAGTGCTTGTGTTTCTTTATCAAGTTCAGCACCACAGGTGGCACAAAACTTGCTGTAAAGCGTCACTGTTGCTGTGCAAACTTCACATTTTAGCGATGTTGTCGAGTTTGGCGCCGCCATCTTGAAATCGCGGGAAGAAGAAGCCAAGAGGATACCGGGATTGGTACCAGGATACCTTGCGGTCACCTGACTGCTCGTACCCAGGCGTCGCTCGTTACTTGAATTCGGCGTGAGTTTACTTTTTTTTTCTTACTTGAATTCGGTGTGAGTTTATTTGAATTCGGTGTGAGTTTATTTGAAATCGGTGTGACTTATTTGAATTCGGTGTGAGTTATTTGAATTCGGTGTGACTTATTTGAATTCGGTGTGAGTTTATTTGAATTCGGTGTGAGTTTATTTGAAATCGGTGTGACTTATTTGAATTCGGTGTGATAATTTAAATTCGGTGTGACTAATTTGAATTCGGTGTGAGTTATTTGAATTCGGTGTGACTAATTTGAATTCGGTGTGACTTTCTGGAATTCGGTGTGCACTTGTGGGCCACCGTACTTTCAGTCTTTGTTCTATTTTAATCCTGACACTCGTGGGTTTCTCCGAGTAGTTATTCTCTATTTTCGAATTGCCCATAATACACTTTGTTTGCCGCCCAAATTATTGTTTGAAATGCTCTTGGGAATATCCAGTCCTCCCAAGAGCATTTACAAACAATAGTTTATGCAAATTTTTTTAGGACAAACAAAGTGTATTATGGGCAATTCGAAAATAGAGAATAGATTTTTTACAGGCGTTCGATAACATCGACTGAGACCAGATTGGACACCTTATTGAGAGTTATATAACGGATTAACTTGTTAGCTTTCAGTTGAGGTTGGGGTCAGCAGTTTATATAGTCAAATTTAGGACTAAGCAACCCCTACTCTGGTACTCTGAAAGCCTAAGCCTAGCTGAGGTCACAGGTTCAATCCTGAGTGGGGATTTTAGATTTTCTTTTTTACACTTCAAAATTTATTGAAAATAAAATTCTAAGTGTCGACATTACGTTGTATACAGCTGTTTCGAGAAAGGTTGTCGGAAAAAAGCGCAAAAGTGCACGCGACAATCCCAAAAAATAATATGGATATGATCAATGAATTTTAACAAGTCAAATAAATACATGAAACCCGCGATGCCTCGTCCGTACATAGACGGTCTTAGAGGGCGGGCCATTGGGATAAATGAGTTTTTAGGATATAGCGTGGATGACTACCCGCAATACCTTTCTGGATTGTCGCGTGCACTTTTACGCTTTTTTCCGACAACCTTTTTCGAAACAGCTGTAATTCTCAATAAGGTGTCCGACCTACTATGCCGACCTTTTTACAGTTGTGTGCTTAGTATCCTGGCCTTTGAGTGAAAGTGAGGCTGGAGTTGACTTTGTTTTGATACAAACCTTCCTGCTTTTCATATGTAAATCGTGTTAGCATAAGAACAACATGATTTACATATAAAAAAAAAGGTTTCTATCAAGACAAGGTGAACTACAGCCTCAAATCCACACAAAGGCCAGGTTACTAAGTAGACAAATGTAATATTGCCCTCTTAAGGGTATTTTCCTTCTATCATTACAACAGAAACGTTTTGCATTCCAGTCCTCGCTAGCTGTCCCCTTCCCTTTGTATCTGTAGAGCTGTTCTCCTTTGAAAAGAGGCCTCATTCTCGTCCCCAGAATCACGATCATTTTGGCCAGCGACATAGATCAGACTCTGGCCGGTTCCAATTTGAAAGTCGTTCTGCGCAGACTCAGAGTTTATTCTGCTCAAATGACGCTCAAATCCGATCGGCGGACAATCGAAAATGAGCACTCTGCGCATGCTCAACAGTACGGAAGCGGCCAGAGTTCATATCCGTGGTGCTGGCCAAAAGGATTGCAGCTCTGGGGACGAAAAAGGAGAGGCCCATTTTCCTCCAATTTTGTTTTCACGGTAAGAAGAGAGACCCTGGAAAGGAGGCTGGTTTATCTCTTGGACTTTTTTACTCCTGTCGTCACCTTTTCTTTTTCCTTTTCTTCCTTTTTACGTCGTCAACTGCCGTTGTTCCATTATCCTCATGACTTGATTCGACTATAAATGCAAGAAATAAGCCGTTTTGTAATCGTGAAACTAAACCCCAACCCTGGTACCTTATGTAAAAGAGTGAATACTCGTGAAAGACAAGTCGTGACTGGTTCTGTATTAACTATCGAAACAATAAACCCAGAAAATCAGATCCATCAATTACGGCGACAAATAGTATAATGAACAGATAAAACGGCGATTTTTAGTGCGTTAAGGGCGCTTTGCGACTTCAAATCCCGTGTTAAACCGCCGGTGATTTTCGCTGTAATTTCACACTGATACACAATATTTCAAAATCGTATTAAATTGCCGTAAGATTAAAGCGAAAATCTCCGCTAGTTTTCAGAAGCGATTTGAAAACAAAACTTGCACCAATGTCAAGCGTGCGAAAGCCCAATCACCAACTTAGATGTGACTGCAGTGTGCGTTAGTAAGCGCAAAGATGTCTACTTCACAAGTCATCAGGAAATGCTCATTTATGTAAAGCAATGGAACGTACTGTACCTTTCATTCCAGGCATCAGCAGAGCCCCGCTTTTCGTTGGATATTTTCCGCTAAACCCAGCAGGTATCAATGGTGTTTTCAACAAACCGGAAAGTTCAGCTGAAAAAGTACCAAAATAAAAATTTATTTCACAGTTCGGCACTTCTACACAGGCAATTTATTGCTTCCACACTCAACGCTACAACCCGCGTCATAAATCCTTGGAACACTTGACAGAACACATCCTAGCAACCCTTCCCCTCATCATAGTTGTAAAAACGGCGCTTTTCGCATGGGAAATAAAAATTGTTACACCAGTAATTTCAACTTTGTTACAGTGGAGAAGGGTCCAAGACGCCGAGGAGGTGTCCCGAACATTTTGTCCCGGGTTGTAGCTCCTACGGAGCCGTTGTTTCGGTCTTCACACAACACTTCTCCTTACACATTACACACTTGTCGCGGCCAGTGGTGTGTCTGTTTACAGTAACAGCGATTTTCGCCAGTGATCAAAATCGCTGATATTTGACATGTCAGATATCGGCGATTTGCAAGTTCCTCTGGCGATAAATTTCGCCGCGACGATCGTATATAAAATTGCCTGGTGTGTCGCTTGCTTCATGCAAAACTGTTGTGCAATGACATGCAGGTATTTTCTTCTTGTTAAATAATAGTACAACTGGCCGATATGTTCGTCACTCCTTTGTTAAACTTTTGTTTCAGCTGTCGTGTCCCTTGTGCAAGAGCGAAGTTTCCTTCCCCAATCACAATTTGGTTTTTAATAAGCAGCGCCTTGAATAAAAAAAACATCCGTACCTCTCATTTGCTTTAGTTTTCCCTGTCTATCTTTCCTCTCTCCTGAATCTCCAAGATCTTCCAACCTGTGTTGAGGCCCATTAAAGGTGAATAACTGAAGATAGGTTTGCAAACACAGGCTTTTTTCTGTCTTATGACATGAAATTTTGGGGGATTCTTTCACGAATCGCAAAAATAAGTTCGAACTCATGGAAATACTTCCTCTGAAAATATTTGGATGTGGACCATTCAGATTGCAATCAAAGATTGGTTTGTCCCTAAATGGAACGGAAAATCGAATTTTCAATCGCAGAATCCGAATTTTGACTGATTAAAGGAATGCTACCCAACTTTTTCGCTCATAAAACTAAAAAGGATACAAATCTTCATCAACTTCGATGTCCATAGCTTTCGCGGAGGCAAGAAGCCAGTCATTACTCGACTTCTTTCGTCTGAATCTAGAAAATAGGACAATACAATCAGTTTAAACAAAAGCTTATCAAATGATAATATAATCAGTTTGAATAAGCAAAGGAACAAAGTAATGGTGCTCAGGGTAACCTTTCGAGAAAAGAGGATGGACACATTGAAAGAAGGGATCAGTTTCTAAAGAAACTAGTCAAGACCCACTAAACGGGAAAATATAGTCAAAATTGTCAATCAAATTTGTAGGTTGGTACTCTTAAGGGTACATAATACTTACTCGTGTTCTTCTTTGTCAATTTGTTTAGCAAGAGAGATTCTCTTTCTTATAGAAGCCATAAAGGTAACGTCGACAGGGAATGAATCGAGTTCGTTTCCTACAACACAAATAAAGATTGATTATAAAAAGATTTAGTAATAGAGCGGGTTTCAATTGAGTGTCATAAAACGAAAACCGAAGTAATTACTCTGACCAATCACAGAACTCGCAGACAATCCGATGAACCAATCAGAACTCGAGGGTTGCACCTTTCCAAACGCCTCTCATGATTCGCTAAGAAAACATAGAACAAACAACAGAACAATGGACCCTAGCCCTGAAAACAATAGAGCTGCGGGTTATCCATGTCCAATGAAATTAGAGGTTCGGAAGAGGTGCAACCCTACTGGAACTCGAAGCAAAGACATGTAGCCGGCGCCAAGCGCGGGAAACGCGTGCGAGCAAGTCACGATTGGTTTTGGTTTTACTTCTGATTGGTTAATAAAGTGGCGCGAGATTTTTTAGACAATCACAAAGCGTAGCAATGCAAAACCAAAGCAATTGCGAAATTACTTTCGACACTCAATTGAAAAGGGCTCTAAATATCTCAACAACAATAACTGAAACTTCAAGGTGTACATGATGCGTCACTGTATCAGTCACACCGTACCTGCATTGAGCGTCTTCATAATTTTCTTGTACGATCCCAGTTCTTCTGGTCCTACGAAAACAACACTTAAACCTTCTCTGCTTGCTCTGGCTGTACGACCACTGCGATGAATATAGAGCTGTAAAAAGAACATGATATAGACAATTACAGGCTGTAAGCTTTTATCTGATTTAAGAAGGCTTAAAAAAAAAAAACATCCAGAAGAATTTTTAACTGCCACTTAAGAAAAACCTGAAAACCAAACAGCATCAAAATCTGCTGTTAAGTGACCAATCTTTAAGATTTCATTCACAGTCTCAAAAATTAGATCACCGTGCACAGCATAATAAACAGTACCATAGGAAAGTACTGCTCAGTAGCTTTCATTTGAAAGGTCACACTTTAGGATTTCATCCACAGACTCAAAAGTTAGAACCACCTTGCACAGCATAATAAACAGTATACAAACATACAATAAACTGCAAGGCTAATCTGACTACGTAAAAAAGTTGACTTTGCGAGACACCAATACGACAGAAACCGATAAAGTAGGGCTGCAACCGTGGACAGCTGTTTCGTTCTGATTGGAACTCGTCAGCACAGTGTTGTAAACTAAAAGACGACTGCAAGAAGGCAGGCGCAAATAGATTACACAACAACCCGTTCACCATATCAGGTGCCGTACTTTGGAACTCACTTGTCACCCGAATCACGAACGCCACATCACGTGTTCCGGGGAACAAGGCGCCCCAAATTGTCACAATGGTGTCTCGCAAAGAAAAATGTAGACGGATAAAGCCAACACAGCAAATCGGATCTGAAAAGACCACAGGAAAGTACTGCTCAATAGCTTTCATTTAAATGGTCACACTTTACGATTTTAAACACAGACTCAAAGGTTAGAACCACCACGCACAGCATAACCAACAGCACCACAGCAAAGTACTTCGGAATAGCATTCATTTATCCACAAATTGATACACTCTAAGCCCACACCAACCAACCGTACAAACAATAGATGAACATACGTCAGGATCCTTGGGGACTTGATAGTGAATCACATGTTCAACTGCAGGTATATCCAGACCCCGCGCAGCCACATCTGTTGCCAGAAGCAACCCACTAGAAGTTGACTTGAATCTGTGAAAAGAAAAATAAAGTGCAATGAAAGACAATAAGATTTAGTTTTTTGAACTAAGTTGACAAGGTAAATTGGTCACCGTTAAGAGATTTAAAAGCTGACATTTCGGGCGCTAACCATTTGTCAGAGCGATATTTTCGTTTTTTAATCCCCCACTAACGCGGCACCACAGTTTCTTTAGCAACTAACCCCTTTTATGAATTTACTAGTTTCAGTGATGTCCAGGATTGCACGTAGAGGGTGGCCATGCTACTCCATGATAGGCAGCACAAAGTGTCTTCATCTATAAAAGTTCATCATAGCACATATAATTATTCTGTCATTTGCACTATATCATTAACAATATTTCCTCACCTGTCCAAGTTCTTCAATCGCTGCCTTTGTTGCATGCTGGCATGCAGAACCCAGGGGTCAAAGTTCAGCAGTCTAAACAAGGAACCCAGTCTCCTGACGCAGTCAACCGTGTTGGAGAACACCAGAGTGCGGCCTGGGTACCGTGATAGGAAGTAGTAGAGATACAGATCCTGTTTTTTGAAACAATGAAAAATGAAAAAAAAGGGTTAAAAGATTTGACCAAATGAGAAAAAGAATTGGTGAGGGTTGACGACAGTCAATGAGAACTAGAGAGCTAGAGTTTCTACCATCATTGATTTGTTTCCATCTTTTGTCTAAAAATATTGGCAAATTCAAATTCTTTGACAACATTTTGTGCGTCCCATTGGGGACTCTCACTCGCCACCGTAAACTTTATGCGGCAATATTTTTCAAATTGTGGAAATCTCACAATGTCAATTCTAGAATAAACCACACAAGTTATAAAAATTGTCTTGTAACAAAACTACAGCATAAGTTGCCGGAAAAACTGCGAAATGTAACATATTCTGTACCATGCAAAGGACAAGTTCTACTTCTCAGAACGATTGCAGCAACTTAAAAACTGCACACAATGCATGTTGCAAGGTATGTTTAATACACAGGACAATAGCGTAGCATTTTGTTGCAATTTTGTTGAGACAGGTTGCACAGAACTTTACTTAGGGCAACACGACTTTCAATAGTGGGCATCAAAAACTTTGTTGCTGTTAGGGGTTTATTACTTTAAGGGTTTCATAAGGTTTGGAAGTTTACAGTAGTCTTCAAACCTTTTCTTCAAGAGAGCACGAAATCTTAGTCTCTGTCAGCGTTTCCACAGTTCCTCTTTTGTTGGTGACATCAATGACTTTACAACTACTCTTGTGAAGCATGACTTTGTCCATTAACGACACTAAAAATCAAACAGAGAGATAAAAACGTAAAGAAGGTCGTGTTTGTCCGAACCAAGGGGGTGCTTGTTTACGGCACGGTTTCTGTAACACGAAGCAATTAGGAGTTTGCTGGATGGAATGCTAGTCAACCACAATGTTACCTTCTGCAAGTACAGCGATTTTTTGGTATGACCTTAAAAAACAGTTTCCCTGAGTGTTCGCGATTTCTTTCATCTGCCAGTAGTTAAAAGGATCAAAACAAGCCTTGCTCGTTTTCCAGTTAAAAATATCCCTAATATGGCAAAACGCTTGTTCGATTCATGTATCAGATTGCTGAAAAGCGTGTGAAGTGAAAGAGAATTATTCGCTACTTTTAAGCTCGCAATCCGTCCGCTTTGCTTTGCACGTTTGCTAAACCAACCAAAAGCTGCGCATGTTTGCCTCTGTTCGCTATAAAAACTAATCAAATTGTTCCCCAAGAGTTCGTTTGTCGTTTTGGTTGTGTTTATGAATAAACATTTCAAGGTCCTTAGAAAATCGTTCTATAATGTCCAGCAGTACTCATTCATACACCTGGATGGAGAGAAAATGAAGAGCAACGTTTCTTGTCTTAGAAAACAACATGAAAGTAGAGAGCAGGCCTTGAAGCACTGACCTTCAGTCCAATGTGCCGACACACTCCACCTCCACAATCAGGAGATGTAGAGTTTAATCATGTATTTTGCTTTCTTATAAAATGAAACCCGATTGAATTGAAGGTGAAAAAACAAACAAACAAACAAACAGGTGAATTACCTAAGGCTTCTCCTCTCGAGATGTTCTTTTCTTTTCCTTTTTTCTTGAATGATTTAGGGAGGGTTAAAGTAGCAGAGAAGATAAATTTCTGCAGACTTGACTTGTTTGTGGTAGCTGTAAAAGACAAAGGTGAATTTAGTGTTAGACTTTGTAACAGAAACTGGAACAACAATTTTAAGTTAAAGAGAAGCAGAACCAGAATCTATGAAGCCTTGTGAGCATATGTGTCGGTGATTGGTAAGAAAAGCCCCAATATCCTTGTCGGGTCACTTTGCTAAATGTTGCTTACTGTGAGACCCAATACCAAAACCTTGTTGGAGGCTTCAACTTATGAAACACAAAGTAACTTACTCTTACTTGGTTGTCCATCCTTTTGAAGTTCCTCATCATCACTGTAATGCAAAATAAAACGCAACAGTAAAATGTAACACTCGAAACTACAGCAAGTGGAATTAAATATGATACAACAACAACGATTTATTTTTCAAATAATAAAACAAAATATAGTAGCAACCCGGAAATAACTAGAGTTAATCGTGGCGGGTTGCTACGCACTAAACAGTTACAGAAGCTCACTATAAAATAGATGACTGATAACAGTTGATAAGAAAATAAGGAATGGATAATTATTTTTATGATTAGTTACAACAACAAATAAATAAATTAATAATAGAAATACATGTAAATATATAAATTAAGGAGAAGGGGTAATAAAATGCAGAATAAAGTCAATTAAGTGTTTTAAAATCACGAAGACCAGTACAAAGAAATTCGACATCAACATAGATATCCTCACTCTCCAAGACCTCCAATAGTAATCTGTGTAAATTGGACTTAAAGCATGTTTTGCTTTGGTTACGTAAGTTTATATGTAGGTATATTATTCCAAATTCCAAGTTCCAATTCTAGAAAAGGAGTGGGATTAAGTGCAGACATGGAGGTGTAGTGGTTTAACACAGTGGACTTTAGATCCAAAAGTTGGTGGTGTGAGGCCTGGTCTCGGCCATCATGTTGTTTCCTTAGAGAAGAAAGAAGTGGCCGCATTAGGCTACTCACTCTACTTACTTTCTACAGAATAGATGGTGAGTAGCATAGCCAATAAGAGAACAGCATTTGTGATAGAACGCTAGTAGATTTATACTAAAAATGGGTACTGGCGACAAAATGCCAGAGGTAACACTGTCATGGACTAGCATCATATCCAGGACGGAGCAGCAATATTCCTAGTTGCTTCATGCTACAGAAACCGGATTAAGAGCTTGGGCTTAGTGGGTCGCCTGTGGCTCGTGTGTAAAGTGGGTCACCTGTGACTCGTGTGTGAAGTGGGTCACCTGTGACTCGTGTGTGAAGTGGGTCACCTATGGCTCGTGTGCGAAGTGGGACACCTGTGACTCGTGTGTGAGGTGGTACACCTGCGACTCTTGTGTGAAGTGGGACACCTGTGACTCATGTGTGAAGTGGGTCACCTGTGACTGGTGTGTGGCTTTACTTTACAATTTATTGGGATGACACTACTGTTGGCTGTACCATGTACCTCGTTCTGTGAATGAGATCCAGGATTGAAGAAAGTTCCTGAAAGTGTCCTTGTTCCACCATTCTGTCAGCCTCATCAATGACAAGATATCTCAGGTGTTCCAACTTGCACACATGTTCTTCACCCTGACATTGAATAAATGGAAAAAACAAACAACCCTATAACTGTGTATGTAAAACTGTTTAAAGGGACACTAATCATCCTGCCAAAACAACAAATTCTTGAGAGCAAAACAGAAGCAGTAGTTTGGAGATAAAGTGCTGGATTGCATGGATTGCATCAAGTTTGATTTGATGACAGGCGGTCAAGAAATCAAGCAAACTCCTCGTCATAATCATGAAAACACAATATTTCAGCTGGGACAGTTTCTCTTTAACAGCTTTTATATGAATGGCCACATGAACAGAATATCATCAGACTCAAAAGATAGAACCACCTTGTACGGCATAATAAATAGCACCACAGGAAAGTACTGCTCAGTAGCTTTCATTAATTTTGAATGGTCACACATTAGGATTTTATCCACAGACTCAAAAGTTAGAACCACCTTGTGCAGCATAATAAACAGTACCACAGGAAAGTACTGCTCAGTAGCGTTCATTTGAATGGTCACACTTTAGGATTTCATTCACAAACTCAAAAGTTAGAACTTTGAACAGCGTAATAAACAGTACCACAGGAAAGTACTGCTCAATAGCTTTCATTTGAATGGTCATACTTCAGGATTTCATCCACAGACTTAAAAGTAAGAACCACCTTGTACAGCATAATAAACAGCACCACAGGAAAGTACTGCCCAATAGCTTTCATTTGAATGGTCACACTTCAGGATTTCATCCACAGACTTAAAAGTAAGAACCACCTTGTACAGCATAATAAACAGCACCACAGGAAAGTACTGCTCAATTTAGATCAAACCACATACAGCTATTTCAATTAACGTTGTCGGATGGTAATTGGGCATTGGCATGTAGGCATACGGAACACAATGCAATGCTTTGCTTGAGTGACCCCCAAACAATAGCTTCCCAATGCCCAATTACCATCCGACACATTAATTGAAATAGCTGTATACTGTACTTCCAAATATTGAACACTCACATTTTAGAATTTTGGCTTCAACTTGTACAAAATAAACAGTACCAGCAGAAGATTAAATAATGTTCAATGTAGTTCTTATGGTCAGACTGCAGAATTACAAGACTCAAGATGTGACTATTGGTGAAATGGCTACCAACCACTAGTCAAGAGCAATTATTTTTAGATAATTTATTTGTACTCACCTCTGAAATTAGATCCCACAGGCGTCCAGGTGTGGCCACTATAATCTCTGGACACTTGCGAAGAAGTCTTTGTTGTTTCTGTGTGGCCATTCCTCCGACCACAGCTACAATCTTAAAAAATAAATGTTTTTATTAGTATTATGCCAATTAATTAACCAATGGATAGTCAGCCTAAAATGGTTTCTTTATTTCGGACAAATGGGAAAAAATGCATGCACATGAAATAAGTAGAACAATGCCTGGAGGTGAGTAGCAAATACTATCCCAAGTTTGAGTAGCTAATCAGGTAAAGATAAAGTCACAAACGAGCCACAGGGTACCCACGCAGCAGGAGCTTAACCCGGTTTCTGAGGCATAAGCTTGCAACTAGGAATATTGCTACTCCCCCCTGGATGGGATGCTAGTCCATCAAAGGGTTCCCCCAGCATTATGTCACCAGTACCATTTAATATATGTACCTGGGTGTGGAGAGAAATAACGTGCAGTAAAGTTTCTTGACTAAGGAAAAAACATGACGGCAAGACCAAGCTCGAATCACCAACCTTCATATCTGAAGTCCAATGCGCTAACCACTACACCACCACAAGCTAACCAGAGCACACAAAAAACTCTCCTGAACATTCTTTTGAGGTTATGGGAACTACATGTATAAGAAAGATCTCTCCAATGGACCACAGATTCTCAGGCAAAACATTTAAGCAATAATGTAGTCAAGAACAATCTCTGTACATGTACCTCTAAAGAAGTATGCTTTACAACCTGCTGAAGATGACTTTTTATTTGCAAGGCTAGAGACCAGGCTTCAAACCACCAAGCTTCAGAGCTGAAGTCCAACCTGGCGTCAATTTAATAAAACTTATACACGTGTAATTTACAAGTATAGCCACTGTTTCAGAGGTTGATAACAATAGCTACACTTGTAAATTACACGTGTAAAAGTTTTATTAAATTGACCCCTGCTAATCCCTATACCACCGCACCTCCACAAGCTATTCAGGACCCGGTTGATCAAAAGCCGGTTAACACTACATATAACCCAGGATTAAAACTTAACCGAGGATTGAATTTCTCTTGTTAGAAGTGTTTTCAAAAGCTAACTACATGTATAAGTTACATGAAAAGACAAGTCAGAGATGAAACTAAAGGGCAAAAATACTTTAGAAAAATCTCCATTCATTAATTATTTAACTGGAATCAAAATTGATGCTAACCTTGGGTTAGCTTAACCACGCTTTGAAGAACCCAGCCCAGAGTGCCACAAGCTAATCAGAGCGCACAAAAAACGCTATCCAATGCTCTCTCCTGAACATTCTTTTGAGGTTATTGGACCTCTAGGCAAGACCTCCCAATGAACCACACAAGTCATTCTCAGGATAATCATTTAAGCAATAATGCAGTCAGATAATAATCTGTACCTCTAAAGCAGTATGCTGTGCAACCTGCTGAAGATGACTTTTTATTTGCAAAGCCAATTCTCTTGTTGGTGTCATAATCAGGGCCAAGAGTGGTCTGTTGATCTCATCACTGCTCGTCCTATTATCAGCTACAGGAGAAGTCTCTGTTATGCCATTCTCTTCATCGCTTTTGATCACTTTGACAGTTTCTTGAGTAGTCTTTCGGCCCAAAATGTGTGTGAGAATTGGAATGCCAAAGGCTAGAGTTTTTCCTGATCCCTGATAGAAAAACGTTTGTCAGCATTTAAAGCACCAGCCAATGTACATACAGTAGTAGACACAGGTTAACTGCACTTATAATATTACATGTGTATTTGTGTTTGTTTGTGTTTGGTGGTGAAACAGATTTGCAAGTACATTGTACATCTGATCTTTTGCTTGAATGACTACCCCCCATGATTAACACCTCTTGTAAGCTTTAGCAGGAAAAGAAATTCAAGAAAATGGCACTGACAAAGAGGTTTCACTTGTCAATGAATGGTCACACCATAGGATATGCCACAAACTGAAGAGTTAGAACCACATTATACAGGTATGTCTTCATAATATTATTGATTTTGGAAATGAAAGTGTCAATATGGACGTTTACCTACATGCATAACTGAAAGTTGCTTGTTACATGTAAAAGGCCCTTTAATTCAGCCCCATGCAAGAAGCCAAACACAACCCATTATTAATTTTCTAACATGGACTTGCACCAGGTGGCCCAAATCTTCAGCTTAAAACAACTTTTCCAAGGAATAAGAAATACCTTGTAATTACAAGTGATTTTTTAGCAGTTACTTGGTTCTTACTTACTGTTTCTGCTGCTCCAATGATGTCTCTATGATGGAATATTGCTGGTGGCAAGGATAGTGTCTGTATTGGTGTAGGGTTAGTGAATCCCTGGTTACTCAGAGCCTTCTGTATCTCTCTTGGGACTCCAAGAACTTCCCAGGCACTCATGTCTACCATTAACTCTAAAATCAACAATATTTCCAAGTTAACCAAACCAGTGTTTACTTACACTGCAAAACAGTTGGTTTTTCTTCTTAACAGCCCGTTTTCCCTCTTAAGATCAGAAGAGAAGGCACAAAGCGCTGATCCTCACCCACCCTCTCTCCCCAGTTTTGCTCTCTGCATTCAGACACGCTCCGACCAGTTCTTTTTCACCGCTTCCGCTATCTCCACTTTTATCAGTGGACTTGTGCAAAAATACAAACTGTTTTCCAGTCTAATGCTAACTGACATGTAGTAGGACACCCACTTTTTTGCCCTGAGACAAAGGAAAATAAATATTACTGGGAAACTGGTTTAAAAAATTTCTAACAAAGAAAAATTTGGGCTTCAACAAGTACCTTCTGAAACTTCGATCATTTCATCCTCGATTGACGTTTTCTCTTTCTGATCTGGGTTCTCTTTATTTTCAGCTTTCTTTTTCCTCTTCTTTTTCTTCTTTACCTTAACTGATTTCTTTTCCTTTTCTTCTGATGTCGATGGTGGTGTGACATCAGGCTGATCATGAAACTCCTGAAGTTTTAAATGCACAAACAACTATTAAATTATTTTTATTGTAAATACAATGTTTTGTTTTAGCCTACAATGAACACCAAAATCTGATGACCATGGGACATACAGCTGTACATCGTAATAGTCTGTGAAGTGTGATCATCTAGGTCTGTGTAGTTCTGAAAACAACTGTTGTTCTTGACATTGACAGACATTAATTTTTCTACAAACTGAGCAGAGGCCATCTTCAATCCCAAAAGAGGGAGGGTTCTCAGAGAATGAAGGCACAAGTTCGCACTTCCTAGATTGTTGTGTTGAGTCTAATATCTGGTGTAACCCAAATTTTCTATCCAAAAAACTTTAATTTAGTTTAACTCTTTAAGCCCTAAGGCGAATGCCATTTTTTCCAAATTGATAAATACAAATTCTGCCCCCATATACATTGTATGATACACCATTTGAAAGCTATTCATCAGGGTATTTCATTAATCATATCAGCATTTATGTAAGAAGTATGGATTTTAAGACACGAAAATAAAGACGCTAAATAATCTATTATTTTTATGTGTTAGGTATACCCCTAAACTATAGCTTATTTTGAAGCTCTCAGTACGTAAGATTAATGTGGCACGTCTTACATGTAGACTATGGATGTCTTTAGAAAAAAATTCCAAAAGTTATAGGGGTGGTCAACTACAAATAGGAGGGGCACACTTTTATGCTTTCAATGAGTAGATTCTTACAAGACAATTTTGGTACCAAAAATTCATACAAATCTACCAAATATTGCCCAAGTTATGACATAATATGCCAATAAATTCTATTGGCATTCTACATGTAAGGGCTAACTTTAAATCAGAAATCAAAGGTGTGCTGGTAATTTGAGACAATTTGATAAATAAGTGAAGTCTAACATTATTAGTTACCGACCAGTATTTTACTGTAATTTATTTCCTAGTCAAAATCTATTTATTTACATGTACATAACTTCCACCATGAATCCTTAAAAGCAATAAAAACGAAAATACATGGTGCAGGAAAACACAACAGTACTGTCGGTAAATAATTAAGTATATGTACAATTTAATTTATTACACAATGTATATGTTGTAGTTAATTTTTTATCTCAGGTAATTTTTTATTTTTCCATTGTTTTTAGGTATGGTAAAATATGCTAATGAATTTGAAACAAAGGAAAAACAAAAAATTAATTACCTGAAATAAAAAATTAACTACAACATATATAAAGTTTACATAGCGATAAAGTTAAAGTACTATAGCTGTAGGCCATTACATGGAGATAAAATGAGAAATCAAACGTGCTCTAACCATTCGACTAAATTTGATAAATAAATTAAAGTCTAATGTTTAGAGCAATTCAGATTTCCTAAGTGATGCAAACCAAAACTTCTATTTAGTATAAATTAGAATAAGATAATATTGTACAGGGGTTTCAATAAAATTTGAAGTACTGCGTTTGTCTTACAGTAACCGACTGTATCAACAAGTTTTAAAATAATTTTTCTTATATTCCTTCAGTTTGGTGGGGGAAATAGTAGACTTCTCCAGGCAAAGTAGCCGACGGCTTTCGTCGGCTGTCGGTGCTTATTGAAAGCCCTGATTGTACAGTACGTTGTTACTTTGCCTGAGATACTAAAATCAAAGGTGCACTGGATATTCGACGACACTCAATCAATAAGTACAGTCCAATATCCAGCGTGACTCAGACTTCCCAGACCAAACAAAAACGTGTTTTTTGCTCAAGCATGAAATACAGGTATGGTTGTTATTGTAGTAGGTGAATATTGGTGTCATTGAAGGTGCTCTAAACATTCAACCCAATTAACTCAGATTTCCTAACTGGTGCAAACAAAAACTTGTATTTAGCATACAAATAAAAATACTATTGTTATTATATTGACTGAATATTAAAGGTGCGTTGGATATTTGATAAAATTCAATAAGTTGAGTTCAATATCCAGCATGACTCAGATTTCCTACATGATCCAAACAAAAACAGGAAATATTGTTGTCATTAAAGTGCCCCTGTGATCAAGTTTTTGATTTTGATTTTTTTTACATTTTTGTGTACAATTAGACTTTCTTACTCATCTTGCCAAATTTCAATTCATTCGAACATCAGAAGTCATTTTATTTTAACGTTTATTTCCGAGAATTTACGGCTGCCGTTAATCAACCTTGTTCCAAGGCTTGGTTGCGAATGGGAGAAAGTAACGTCAAAGACTCAAACATACCTCATGGGTTGAAATTATAATAACAATAAGCATAGAAAAATGCACGAAGAACAAGTCCAAAGTTTTTGTTGCTTTTCGCGTGATTTTCAATACTTTTCTAATAGTACACGAAAATGTAAAAAAATGAAAATCAAAAATTTGATCACAGGGGCACTTTAAAGGAATTGATTACAGTGAACTGCCAATGCAACTCAATAAATAAGTTGAGTGTAACATTTAGTTAAAATTGCATTTCCTTAAACATAAAGCACATGTACAAGTCAACACCTTGAAGATTATAACTAGAACTGGTTGCGTACGAGAGCTTTAACTTCATCAGCTTGATTGCTGTTCATGTATGAGGAATAAAAATGAAATAAACTGTTTGAATAATTAAGCAAGGGAATGATATAGGAATGTTTGACTTGTACTTTCAATTTGACACATTTTTATGCTTGGTTCATAAGGTAAGAAGGTGCAGAAATGTGACAGATCAAGTGCAGTTGTAAGGGAAGGTTCATTATTTATGGGGATGACCCGTTTGATAAAAATTTTACTGGGCCATAGAAAATTTTTTGCTTTGTAACAACACGCTTTTAGTTTTTTTTTTGCCAACATAAGCATGAAAAAGAAATGCACCCTGGCTCTCCGCAAAGTTTTCTGGCTGATAACACAAAGCAGAGACCAGGTCGACTTGAACTTCCATTTGACACACTTACAGTACACTAGACTTGAACATGCCGGCTACACGATGCCCGGGCCATATGCTCTTGACCACCTACACTGTAGCTATTTAATACCCGGTGTATCACATCGAACGTTCAGTTTTCGAACTCAATCACACTCTTTCGTTCAAATGAGTTTGATGGAGTTCAGCCATCAAATGAAATCAAACTCACAAAAAAAATTTGAATTGAACAAAATCGAACGCTTGATTTTTGAACTCAATTAAACTCAGTCGATTGAAAGAGTTCAATTAAGTTCAGTCATGGAACGACGTTGAACTCACAAAAGAAAAAGGCTAATCATACAAAATCGAACATTCGATTTTCGAACTCTTAATGATTAGTATGTAAATAATTGATCCAGCGATGAAACAGTCAAGGCAATGTGAAGTCTTGCTTCTTTCATTATTTCCATATTCTGAGTTTATTCTTATTATATTCCCTGTGAAAATGTCACTGCGCTGATTGTTTACTAAGGAAAAAGGCTTTTCTGTCCACAGAACAGGTGCAAGTCTTAATCATCTCGGGAATCGTCTCGATTATCTTTATTCGTGGCAAAATTGTCCTGAATCATAGCATACAGCGCTGTACATTCCTTCCAATTGTAGCGCTGCTAAATGCTACTACACAAGCTTAAATGTATTGCATTGTAAATGTCCTTGAGGAATAAGAAAAGAATGTAATGATTGTATTTCTACTTTTCCGCCTAATCATCAAAATTTTGTATGCCACTGCTTGTGTCACAGTGCAAAATTCCAGCCCTTACAGTCAGCATTTGCTTCTGGCTGCGTAACTCTGTGAAGAACACAACCATAAAGTTACGTTTAAAATATGTCAAGGCAGGCATCTTCCCTGTCATGTGAAATAATACATCGCAATAATATGCTGTTTCTTCAAACATAGATTAAAGTTTTACATGTTCACCGGATCGACTTCAGACTCTTTATTTTGTATTTTAGCTCAAAGTTCAATTTCCAAACTCAATCGAACTAAATCGAACCATGACCGTTCGATTTCGTTCGGGCATCGAACTAACAAAAAAGTGTTCGATTTTGTTCGATGGCCGAACTGCATCGAACTCTTTCGTTCGATGGAAAGTTTGTTCGATTTCGTTGATGTGATACGCCGGGTTAATATCAAGGTTTACCTCTTGTGACTCTACTTTCGCTTTTTTCTTACGAGATAGACCACCAACATCAATCCCCTTTAGTTCTTCCAAATTATAGTCCTCCATAACTTCAAGAGAAACAAATCCTTCCATGTCGCCCGAAAAGAATGAGGGATCGTCCAACATGACGGGCCGCCATTTTCGTTTCTTCTTTTTCAAATTTTTCTCCGCCATGTCGAGATATATGTAGTTTATACAAACAAAATACACAAGAATAACCCTTAACCTTTTTTCTGGGCTAAAATTATTCAGTTAATTAAAAGAAATCGAGAAGAAATGCAACATTCCAAACCAAACAGACAAGAGGCCCTTTCTCTGCCATCGTGGATTCTTTTCTTGGAGAAGGCCCGGAACGAGACATTTTGTTGCACTGCGCGTGACCGCATGATGCGACCGCGAATGTTCGTGGATTCACACGGCCATGTTCGCAGATTATTAGAACACCTTTCTTGTTATGTTCAGCTGAATGTTTAGCCGCTTTCAACTGTTGTGAAATCTAGGTTCAGTAGTTTTAGTAGAGTATCTCGCAATGGCTAGTGCTCACCGCACTTTTAAGGAAGAATGCTCTTTCATTGAGCGTTTCGACGATACTTCATTTCTGATTAAGAAAGGCTTTGTCCCAAATATGAAGGTACTGACAAGTTTAAATACCGTTTCTTGATGTTAAAATGCCACAATTTTCAATTAACTTAAGCCTACTGAATCTGATTTATTGTAGATTGTCTTGGTAAACTTGCGCCTTTTTTGTAGGTAAAAAATTGTTGGAAAATCTAGTTTATTTTTCATTCATTTACATACTCCCCCCTCCCTCCCCCTCTTCCCTCCCCCCACCCCTCCCCGTCTTCCCTCCCCTTCACATACACGCCTCTGATCTCTCCCTAACCACATTTTCATATGCATTGGTTCATAAAAAAAAACCCTAAACAGAAGCAAAATTGTTGCAAAATGGAAAATGTTCATGCAAATGTTTTCTGCTGTTAACTGCACCTGACTTGAAATCCTTTCATCTTGTTCCCTCAACCCCCCCCCCCCCCCCTTTTGTCATCCCTATCTTCTTGCCAAACATGTTGCATTTTCATTTGAGATAAATCCCTCTTAAAAAATTTCTGTCTAAATGTCTGACTGAAAATAACTGGATATTTTAAAAATAAGGACAACTCCTCTAAAGGAATTGCCAAGCAAAGTAGCCAGCCGATATAACAAAGTACATGTAGGTGATCATTTTCACCAGTAGCCAGCTACTTTTGACAACCCTCACCAAGCACAGTTTTTTACTTCTTATTGAGTGGGACTACAGTGTATAGAACCATCCAAATTTGTGAAAAAAATTTTCCTGCAAAAATGGCAATCCACTAAATTAAACTCCTGCAAAAAATTCATGCTGCATGGTGGCCCTGTCCCTGATGAGAATCTTGCTCATTCAATCTGTTGGATTACATATTATGAATTTTACTATAACTTATATATATAATACTATTATTAGAGTTATTGTTTACCTTTCCCAAAGGTTGAAGGTGTGTTTTATATCAATGATTTGCTTGAAAAGCTGATGTTTGATGAATTAAAACATTGGGCTGGAACCCAAGGTACTGTCAATAATTTTTATTTTAATTAAAGATAATTTTTTTCCAAAAATAGCCTGCTCAAGTGTGAATGATGTTTTTGTATCACACTGTACTCGTATTTTTTTTTATTACACCATTGCGTTACGTGTAAATGCTGATCCATTTTATTTTGTTGCTGCTTGAAGGCTAAATTTCAAAGCAATGGCCACTGATGTGGTAATATTCTTAGGAAAATAATTCTCAGGCAAAAATCTGAAAACTGATCAATGTTAAGGTGGCTCAGTCAACACATTCTATAATTTCCAATACTTTCACTTTGACAGAACAAAACTACCACTTGAGAGCCACCTTAAATTTCTGAATGACGTAATCAGGGATGTAGCTAAGATATCCAACAGGTGGACTTTTGTTCATCACAGGCGGAAAATTTTGGTAAAAAAAAAACAGAGAAAGAGTTAAGTAGACACAGTTTTCCAGGCGGAAAAAATCAAGAAAACTTATTTATTCCGCCTTCCGCCCATTATTTACATCCCTGATAATACACTGGAGAAATTTTGTAGTTCTACATGTACATTTAAGCACTTAAAAGCTGAAATTTAGGGTGTCTTTAAAGGGGCTATGTCGTGAGGATGGCGGGTGAGTACTGGGTACTAACAACTTGAAAAACGTCCGGTGGCTTTTTATCAAGTTGGCGGCCATTACTGTCGAATTCGCTGCAATCCGTTCCATACCGTCGTATTGCGTGGAAGGATAGATCTCAAGTTTACAAATTAGTTAGAGTATTTACTTGGCTAGATTTTTGTTAAATTATTTTTGCAATTTGTTAGTCGTACCTTCAAAAAATTCGATGTCTTCCAGTAGTGGTGGAAGTTGGGGAGGAATTCAAAAGCGAAATTGATCGTGTGTTTGTTTACCTCGCGTGGTTCGACACAAGTGCAAGCGCGATAAATCTTGCCGCGATCCGGGAGGGAACAATAGAAATTTGTTATGTATGACGTCAGGTGACATCACATGACAGGAACTCATTGCGCAGACTCACCTTGTGACATAGCCCCTTTAACAGGTTATACTGTTAATATCATGGTAACTTGTTTAACAATGACTCAGTGGGCATTTGTTTGATACCATTATTGTGGCATCAGCTGATAAAGAATGATAGTACAGTGTGTATTCATCTATCAAAGTACATTTGTATAAGTGATGGAAAATGCAAGCACTCAAAATCCTCCGCGCATACACATTTTGGTGAAAAGCATTCGTGCGATGTAGCAGCTCTTGTAAGGGCTCACACCATTGGTTTGATACCATTTGAGAGTACAATATGACAAACAACAGAAACAATGCCTCCTAACCCTAAAAACAGAAGCAGTCGCAACACCTCAAGCAATAGAGCTGCCACACTACCGAACTGTTCCTTTCACTTGAGCTCTTCATTTATTTTAAGCCCTCAGGGACTGGCAGTTTTGTCAGCCTGTGTTAATTAGAACAAAAGAGCTAACTGAATTTGTTGTTATTTCTTTTTAAGGTATTGGAGGGTTTCTCCCAGGTGTGAAGCAGATCGCAAATGTGGCAGCTTTACCTGGAATTGTTGGTGTAAGACAAAATTACAACTTTGATTTTTCTTTTTCTTTAATAAAATTAACCTGACTTATGAAAGTAACACTTCAAATGGTAGTATATCCCCTTTTAAGTGCCCCTGTGATCAAATTTTTGATTTTCATTTTTTTACATTAATTTTTGTGTACTATTAAGACTTTCTTACTCATCTTGCCAAATTTCAATCCATTACGAACATCAGAAGTCATTTTATGTTAGCATTTATTTCCTAGAATTAACAGCTGCTATTAATCAACCTTGTTCCAAGGCTTGGTTGCCAAAGACGACGTCAAAGACTCAAACATACCTCACAGGTTGAAATTATAATAACAATCAGCATGGAAAATTGCACAAAGAACAAGTCCAAAGTTTTCGTTGCTTTTCGCATGCTTTTCAATACTTATTGTTATTATAATTTCAACCCATGAGGTATGTTTGAGTCTTTGACATCACTTTCTCCCATTCACAACCAAACCTTGGAACAAGGTTGATTAATGGCAGCCGTAAATTCTCGGAAATAAATGTTAAAATAAAATGACTTCTGATTTGATCACAGGGGCGCTTTAAAAGATACATGGGAACATTGTTGGTGTGCTGAATCAATCAATAAATACATTTTTTATACTTATCATTCAGAGATCAGTTGGGTTGCCAGATGTTCATGCAGGTTATGGATTTGCTATTGGTAGGTATATAAACGATAACCGCCATTTGGCGTGAAAATATGCATTGATATTTGTCCTTTGACTTTATCTGTTACAAGAAGTGAAGTGGGAGGACGGAGGGGGGGTGGGGGGGGGGGGGGGAGGGGAGGGGGGAATCTAGGAAAACTGTGAGCTTTGAGGAATAGATCATGGACAAGGACAAATGTCCAGGGTACATATTTTTGAAGCAAAATGGAGGTTATTGTGTTTATTATCCTTTAAATATTTTTTCACAAGGCCTCTCTATTAGGGAGATTTGGCCAAGCTGTTAAACATCAGAATAATTCTGCTAGCGGTAAAAAATATTTCTGCTCTGTTCAAAACCAACAGTTCCATTCAATTAAGCAATAAAGTTATATTCGAGACAAAAACTGAATGTTGAACATAAACTACAAATTTTGAAAGTTGGGGAATATCACGATGATATTCCCAAGTTTTGGCTGTGTCACGTGATATGTTTAGACCAACTGTGCATGAGAAAAACATTGATGGATTATAATATTAGATATTCCCCCATTTTTGACTGTGTCACATGGAATATATACATTTTGTAAAAACATAAAATATAAAATATATAATTATATGGTTCTGTTAGCATACTAAATTTTTTATCTTCGTATTGTAAAACATTCTTGGCACTGTATGTTTTTTTATTTATTTATTTATTTATTTATTTTTTCTTACAATACATTGTACATCTACATCAAGTGCTAAACTTACAATACATCTATATAACTTACTTACAATACATCTACATTACTTACTTTGGCACTGTATGTTGCAGGTAACATGGCGGCTTTTGACATGTCCCTCCCAGAAGCAGTGGTATCACCAGGTAGGGTATGCAATTTATTTTCTTCACTGCACTTTGTATGTTTGCATGACCTTATAGTGATAATGCAGGGGAAAAATGTTTTACTGACAATACATGTACATGTACACTGTAGGTGCTTAATAACCATTATTGCTAAAAGGGTTTAGAAAATGTTTGTGCATAGATTGTAATTATTGAATACCCAATTTAGAACACTTTGAAAATCCCATGTTCAGCTAGTTATTAACATGTATAAGTTTAATGTCAGTTTTTATATTTTGATGAAATCAAAAGCAATTAGGGTAAAATTCTAGCAAGAGGTATTTGAAATAATCACCTTTCTTGATTATAAATGCCCTCCTCTCCTCAAATAATCCTCCCCTGTTATTTAAGGAAATATTTTTTTATTGCAGTGGTATTTAGGTTTACAGGATCTAACAATATTTTAAACTTTTACAAAATCATACAGGATTCTATGTAGGATTTCAACCAAAGTTCCAACAAATCACATGTAGCAATAATACAGAAATCAATGTGTCTTTTCTTTTTATTCTACAAGGTGGTGTTGGTTTTGATATCAATTGTGGTGTAAGACTGTTAAGGACAAATCTTGACGAAAAAGATGTACAGCCTGTTAAAGAGCAGCTTGCGCAGGTCAGTGGTGCATGCAGTATTCTGAATCTGTACCAGTAATGCGCCGATCAATTGAAGGGGTGAGTGGAATAAAGCCCTAAGTGAATTCTGATCAACTGCTAACCTCTCCTTCCAGTTTGTCTTGTATATGCTCGTATAACAAAAAAAGAATTTGGCCATAGATCAGGAGTCACTTAGGGCCTTATCCCAAACTGGAATAAGGCCCTAAGTGACTCCTGATCTGAAACCAAATTCTCCCTTTGTTACATGAGCATATACAAGACAAACTGGAAGGAGAATCTAGCAGTTGATCACAAGTCACTTAGAGCTTTATTCCACTCACCCCTTCAATTCGAAACATCAACATCACCCCCCCGAGCAATTCCCCGGGCATTTGAACTTTTGAAGATCGACTTGTTCAAATTCCCGCCCCCTTGGGCGAAAATTGCATTCAAATACCCCACCATAGCACAGGATTTGATGGTCAAATGCCCCTCCTAAAGATCAAAAGTTTTTAGTGAGAATAAAAAATACACTTTGCATTCAGTTTTTCTGATTTATTCTACCGAGTGTTTTCCTCGAGAATATACTCAACTGAACCGCATATACTTTGCAACTGATATTTCACTGCACGGCACTTCCGCTGTGGACACCACGTCGAAATGAATTTGTTATTGTTTGGGGATTTACTTTTCGATAATTTTTTTCTGAATTGAGTAATTCCTCGTGTGATCAACAAATGTTGCAAAAAATATTTAGCAAAGCGGTTGTAAAGTTGTGAAGTTGGGTTTTGAACAAATCGTTTGCAAGCGTTATTCCACCAAGTGAAAATTTATTAATCTAAACGCATTTTATAGCAACTGACAAATGTTTCCTGAGAGAAAGGTTGTTGTTCATTCTGATTTTACAGTGTTTTTTCTTTTCAATTAATGGCCGTTTAAGATCTGCGGATCTGCGGACTGGCAATACAGTCAGCCACCTTGACTTCGAAATCTCTAGTACGCGTTGAATGGCAGTTGAAGCTATATTTTAAAAGTCTACAATTTACAAACCTTCAAAAACATTGCAAAGCTTTGTTAGCCCCTTTTTCACTTGCCACTAACAAAAACGATATTTTTTCCTTTAATAGGCCTCTACTAAAAAAAAAACCCCGATATTTGGAACACTTCCGGTTCAAATTCCCCACCCCACCTGGGCAAAGTCAAATTCCCCACCCCCGGGATGGCCTTTCACATCAAATGCCCGACTCCCCGGGCATAGAAAATGTTCAAATGCCCGGGGCATGCCCGAGGGGGGGGGGGGGGGGGGGGGGGGGATGTTGATGTTTCGAATTGATCAGTGCATAAATAAATTTATCATTTGACCCCTACGGCCCTGCAAATCTTTTCTTTACAAAACCATTGATAAAAGTCCTGTATGAGGGCCGTACACATCTGCACGAGTGGGGCCGGAAAAAGCCGTACAGCCCTACTACAAAAGCGGACAACCTCGCCCGTAAAGATTTAAAGTAATTTTGTCTCCAAATTGGCCATTACCCATAATACTTATTGCCTACATGCAAGTTAGGTCGGGCCGGATGGGAAAATATTTGGCTCTCAGTCATGGCTCACGGACCCCGCTACAGCGCTCGGTCCGTACACCATGACCTCAAGCCAAATATTTTCCCATCCAGCCCTCTCACTTAGTCAATAAGTACATATTATTAACCCTTTAACTCTCAAGAGTGCTAAAAATCAAAATTCCAGAAAATCCCAAATTTCATTTTGTAAAATATTGAAAAACTAATGGGACCATGCAAAAGTACTGTTGAAGAAGTTTCATTTGAATGGTCACAACATAGGATGAAAACTTATCCAGAACTTACCAGCTACATGTCTCCATAATTTGCTCTGGGAGTGAAAGTGTAAAAGGGATGGTGACGGTGTCCTGCAGAAATATCACAATTTTGCTGATCTAACAGTGTTTGAAATTGCGACTAACTGGTCGCCAATGCGACCAAAAATTGAGTGTTGGCGACTAGATTTTCGGAACTGGTCGCCAGCTGGCGACTCACGTTTTGTGCACTAAAATATATCTTTAAGGTTATACACCGGCGTATAAGCCGCACTTTTTTGCCCAAAATGTTTGCTCAAAATCGGGGGTGCGGTTTATCTGCGGTATTAACATCCGCTTAGTTCTGCAAATCATAGTTTATCAATCGTACTTTCCAGTGATATAAGTTGACCAGACTTTGAGAGCCTTTATTTGAGGTGTATAACGTGGAGGCAAAACTTATTTAACTTAAGATGACGTAGAAAAGTTAGTCTTGTTTGTCTCACAGAGCTGCCAGAGCGCCACTGAGGCCAAAAATCAAATTGAGCAAAAAGGTCCGCATCGAACAATACAACACACGAACGCGAGCGTTGAGTTTATAAATTGTGAAATTTATCCTCAAATTGTCAAAATACCTGTGTTAAAACAGTGCTCGCTATCTTTGTCGGACATTTTGAAGCTTTTAGCAATGAAGGAACACCGAAGATGAACGAAAGAAGCCAAGAAAGCCATCTTGGTTAACCCAATGTCCTCAAGAAATTTGCACGGCTACCAAGCTTGTTGTGGCGTGAACGAACGGCGGGCAAACGAACGCAGCTGCGATCAAAAGTGTGGGTTTTTTTTCAATACAGGATGATTCGATGGATAGAAGCAAAGTATACCTCACGTTTCTTAGAGCCAATTCTCTGACTTGCGTTTTTATTTTAAAAAAAAACTTTTTTCCCCAAAAATTTGAGCTTCAAACTCGGGGTGCGGCTTATCTGCGAGTGCGGCTTTAATTTATATACGCCGGGGTTTTACGGTATGTTGTGAAGAGGTAAAAGCAAGGGTAAAGGACTCTTGTTTGTCTAGTTATGAAAACTATGAACTCGGAACGTTTTGTGCTTACCTGCCTCTCGAAAAACTAAGAACAAACCATCGCTAAAGACATGTCAGCTGTGAACACTGGTAGCTAACTTTCGTAAGTCTTTCCTATGCTGCTTCTTTCTACCTATGATTTTTCTTACATGCAAAGTAACATTTAAGTGTGTTTTATATAAGATACATATTGAATAAAATTGGCGACCAAAATTTACGATCTGGCGACCAAAAATGTTCCCATTAGTCGCCAGTTGGCTCCTGAACGAAAAAGTTAATTTCGAGCCCTGTCTAATTTCCATGTTATATATTAAATTGCTGAATGCCACCAAATAAACTACTAAATTGGACAAAAAAATTCTAGGGATCGAGCATTTAACAAAACAAGTAGTTTGCGGGATAAAGTGTACTAGCATTACAACAACTTCATATTTGATTTTGTGACATGCAGCCTAGAAATCCCAGAAGTTTGGTATCCATTATTTTGTTTCCTTACTTTACATTAATTGTTTTGTCATCACTTGGCAATTTTTTTGGCTTCAAATTCAAGATACATGTAATAGAGCAATACCCTGGCCTGGCCATTCTGCTGAAAACATTATACGTCTGATCAGCTGCAATGCTGTCCCTTTAATGACAACATTATTGCAATTTTAAAAAGTCCTTGTCCCTTTTTTTTTCTTCCAGTCTCTGTTTGACCACATTCCTGTGGGTGTTGGCTCTAAAGGTGTGATTCCTATGGGAGCAAAGTAAGAAATGGATATACAAAATTAATTATTATTGTTTATGAGCTTTGGACTAAAAATGTTTGAATAAAAATCTATGATATACATTGTACAATGTAATTTTAAAATATTTTTATCATTGTTTGTTTTAGAGATCTGGAGGAAGCCCTATCTATGGGAATGGACTGGTCTCTGAGAGAAGGTACATGTACAGCTGTAGTATAGGTTTCTTCTAAAAGCTGTCATCTGAAACCCAAAAATCAAAATTCAAGAAAAATCCCAAAGTTCATTAATTTTAGTAAAATATTGAAAAACAAATGGTACCATACAAAAATACTGCCGAAGAGATTTTATTTGGATGGTCACACCATAGGATTTAGTCCACAGACTCAAAAGTTAGAACTACATGTACAGCTTACACTACAGTACATGTCTCCATAATTGACTCTGGGAGTGAAAGGGTTAAGGAAGTATATCTTGTCTCTTCAAAATGAATTGTCTGCCATGAGGTGTCCATTTTATGGAAGAGTTCCCTAAGAAGAGATCGGTAGTTTTCATGGTTGTATATGGATTCAGTTACAGTTTAATTGTCTGCCATGAGGTGTCCATTTTATGGAAGAGTTCCCTAAGAAGAGATCGGTAGTTTTCATGGTTGTATATGGATTCAGTTACAGTTTAATTGTTTTGTTGTAGGATATGCATGGGCTGAAGACAAGGAACATTGTGAAGAATATGGACGTATGTTACAGGCTGACACAGCTAAAGTTAGTGCTAGAGCGAAGAAGAGGGGCTTACCACAGGTACTTTTCTAAAAGTTTTTTTTTTGGTGTGTCATAATTTTTTATTGTATTTCCCAGAATCGAGAAAGGTACATTGATTGTGTCAGTGATAACCACGATAGTTCACACCAGGCTTTTAGCCAGAAATTGAAAAGTGGGCTTCCTGAAGATATTTCCCATCATAAATTGTTAAAGGATTAGGTGCAATTTTCATGAATTTCGTCAAAAGGTGGGCATCCACAGGATGCCTGGACACCCTGCTGGCTAAAAGCTTGGTTCACATGCTATCCTTTTTGAGCAGTTTGTCGCTGAAGATCTTTTTCTTTTTATACTGAAAATCAGCACAATATCCTTTATGCATGTTTACGTTTTACTAGCTACATCGTGTAATTCCACCCCCAAGCCGCGTTTTCGAAGTATACATCTGTGACAATCTTATTACTGTGTTCTCAAAGGAGCAAAGTTGAAAAGAATACCCACTGAAAAACAACGTGAACTTGTCAAAGGTTTGCATGGAATGTACTACAAACGAGGCTTGGTGGTGAGTTTTGAGCTGGTGATCATGTCATCCTGCATTAGGCCTTTATGAATGATAAATTGATTGATTTCCCTTAGCTATGTGTTACTTTTTTTCAAATGTTTAGCTTGGCACACTTGGAGCTGGGAATCATTATGCTGAAATCCAAGTTGTAGATGAGATATACAACATGTATGCTGCAAAAAAGATGGGAGTGGATCACCTGGGTCAGGTAATGAATGAGCTTACAGTGATACATGGGTGATGTGCAAACCAGTCCACCCCATCACCCATAAATAAATCGGCTTTGTTTATCAAAGGCAGGGATTCTGACAGGGTGCGCGGGTGCGGGACCGCACAATTCGGTCAAACCCGCACAATTCCGCACAATTCCTAAAAATCCGCACAATCCCGCACAATACTGAAACATTTGCTTAAAATTTCAATAAAATCAGGTATTTCTATTGATAACCAAGATTTCGAGAAACGTTTTGGGCTATTTTCAGCCCATTTTCCTTCCAAACAATCGAGAAAACCCTCGCTTTCCTCGAACAGCTCGAGCGGATCGATATAAAAACAACAAGGCGTTCTCTTCGCCGTCCTGGGAACTAGTCTCAGTTTTACTTCTTTCCGACTTCCTACAAAATTTTTCGCGTAGGTTTTTAGTTGTCGTTTTCCAGATATTATGTCGTTTTTCTTAGCAGCCTGTTGATATTTTTTCGAGCGCTTTCGCTTCCTCTTTCAGTTTAATATGTCGGAGACTGAAGAAGAAACACCGAAGAAATGTACTCGGTCGCGCCGAAATGAATGTCGCTCTGTCTGAATTTATATTTTCGCAAAGAACTGATCAAGTTTGCGAATCGACAAACAAACTATTAAAGCGCTGGAACTTCGGATTGATAGGAGAAAATTATTAAGTTCTGATCAGAATACTGGATTTTATTTTTTTTCAATCAAGTGAAAGACGTTTTCATTCGGGAAAATGCTAAACAAAGACTCTATCAAATTACATTTAGCACGCAATTTGCATACAACTCGAGGTTGTGTTTTTGCGGCAAACTTTCGAAGAAATTGTGTGAACCTTTAATGGAAATTATTCACACTACATAAAATGTACAGATTTTTCAGAAAGGAACTCGCTCAGATCGGAGACGTTTTATTTAGAGGTGGTATTTCGGTTTTACCCGATCGAGTTCATCGTGTCACGCAATGTGATTTTGTTGAGACAAATAAACTTTGGTGAAGAAAAAGCCGCAAATTGGCGATTGCTGGCTACATTTTAATCCCCAAAGTAAAACATCCATTTGTATTTTTCTTTTTTGCAGAATTTCCTCCCTGTCATATTTTTCTGACCTGGCTAGAACACTGGTGATTGAATATTTGGTTGGTCACAGGATTGCGCAATCCCGCACAATTTCCCGCACAATCGAAGTTATTTCCCGCACAATTTGCCCCAAAACTCCCGCACAATTTTGGATTTTTTCCCGCACCCTGTCAGAATCCCTGCAAAGGTGACATTTACTTAAAAGTGTTCATAACAAGTTACTTGACAAGGACCGACCTTGTGTAGGGGTGGAGGGTCTAAGGGGGCCTATGCAAGATACCACCAATCTGATGAACCTAATGGACAAAATTTAGTGGCCTAAAATTTGAGATGATAGTTTCATATTCTGTGTGCACATAGCTTGCTTTGCTAGTAAAACGTCACAGGGCGCACATGAAGGTTTAAATCTTTTTCTCAGTTTCTACTTCAAGACACCATCTTTTTATTTTCAATCGTTCAGGTTTGTGTGATGATTCATAGTGGCAGTAGAGGTCTGGGACATCAAGTGGCCACTGGTGAGTAATAAGGCCTGTTATTACCTTGTACAACATAATAAACAGCACCACAGGAAAGTACTGCTCAGTAGCTTTCATTTGAATGGTCACACTTTAGGATTTCATCCACAGACTCAAAAGTTAGAACCACCTTGTACAGCATAACAAACAGCACCACAGGAAAGTACTGCTCAGTTGCTTTCATTTGAATGGTCGCACTTTAGGATTTCATTCACAGACTCAAAAGTTAGAACCATCTCGTAGAGCATAATAAACTGTGAGCACCACAGGAAAGTACTGCTCAGTAGCTTTCATTTGAATGATCACACTTTCATCCACAGACTCAAAAGTTAGAACCACCATGTTCATCGTAATAAACAGCGCGACAGGAAAGTACTCCTCAGTAGCGTTCATTTGAATGGTCACACTTTCATCCACAGACTCAAAAGTTAAAGTCACCTTGTACACATTACAACAAAAACCCATCACAGAAAAGTGCTCATCCGTAATTTCACTTGAATGGTCACACGTTAGGATTTCATCCACAGACTCAAAAGTTAGAACCACATTGTACAGCATAATAAACAGTACCACAGGAAAGTACTGCTCAGTAGCTTTCATTTGAATGGCCACACTTTAGGATTTCATCCACAGACTCATAAGTTAGAACCACCTTGTACAGCATAATAAACAGTACCACAGGAAAGTACTGCTCAGTAGCTTTTATTTGAATGATCACATTTTAGTATCTCATCCACAGACTCAAAAGTAAGAACCATGCTACATCACCAGAGGTTCTCTTCTGGAGTAAAATTATCATGGTTTGATTATGCGCTAAGTTCTGCGTGTCTGCTTGTTATTTGCAGATGCCCTTGTTGCAATGGAGAAAGCAATGAAAAGAGACAAAATTGAAGTCAATGACAGACAGGTTTGTCAACATTATTTTGCGTTACATCTGTTTTTGTTCAACATAGATTAATTAGCACCTCAGCTGGACACTCGCTGATATCCCAGCATTGAAGTTTTTTTTCCCGCCGTTGGGTTCAAAACCTCTCGCCACAGCATTTGGGACTGTCCAGCCTACATATGTATAGCGTCTGTTTTTCTGTTTCATTATCCCGCCTTTGCATTTCTCGCCTTTGGATTCACCACTTTCCCGCCTTTGCATTCACCACTCAGCCGCCTTTGGATTCGCCATTTTCCCGCCTTTGCATTCGCCATTTTCCTGCCGTTGCATTCACCATTTTTCCGCCTTTGCATTCACCTCTTTCCCGCCTTTGGATTCACCACGTACCCGCCTTTGTAGCCTGCGGACAGGCTTCCATTCGGACGGCGGGGTCATACGAAGAAGGGAAGCCTGCACGCTTCCTTCAAAATCGCGGCTGCCGCCCACAAGAATCCGCGGATTCCTTAGCTTGTCAACTGTCAAATTGTAACCGTTCGCAAGCTTATCCTACTTAGCTTTCTGTCGTTAACTTACTGAGTAAGTTAACGACAGAAGTGATGATTTAGGAGTAGAGAAACAAATTTAGCCGTTTAAAATATATTTTTCCAGTTGAGGTAAAAATGTTGCATATTTGCATATGTCAAAAGTAATTTAAAACCTTTCCCTGAGTAACGCATAACGCAGCTATTTCATAAAACATCTCGCGATCAGACTCCACGAAAATATATATCCAATTTTTTCCCTCTGTATCGGAAACATAGAAAAGAAAATTAAATGAAAAGTGATTGCCTTAAGGTTATTTTAGCCCAAGAAACATTCACTAGCGCTTTGCGTCCAAAATTTGGACGCAAACATTCGATATTCTGAAACTCGCGTGCAGGCCCCCCTTTGCAGGCGCTTCGCGCCGTTAAATAGCGTCCCTCCGAGCCAGGAGCCTGTTCGCAGGCTACCGCCTTTGTATTCGCCACTTTCCGCCTTTAGATTGATCACTTTCCCGCCTTTGGATTCACCACTCACCCGCCTTGCATTCGCCACTTTCCGCCTTTAGATTGACCATTTTCCCGCCTTTGCATTAGCCACTCTCCCGCCTTTGGATTCACCATTTTCCCGCCTTTGGATTCGCCACTCTCCCGCCTTTGTTTTCGCCATTTTCCCCCCTTTGCATCTGCCACTCTCCCGCCTTTGGATTCGCCAGTTTCCCGCTTTTGCATTCGCCATTATTCCGCTCTTTGGATTCGCCACTTTCCCTCCTTTGGATTTGCGACTTTCCCGCCTTTGGATTTGCCACTTTCCCACCCTTGCATTCGCCACTTTCCCGCCTTTGGATTTGCCACCCTTCCGCCTTTTTATTCGCCAATTTCCCGTCTTTGCATTCCCCACTTTACCGTCTGTGTATTCTCCACTGTCCCGCCTGTGCATTCGCCACTTTCCCGCGTGAATTTAATTCAACTTAGTCTTTTGCACATTTGTTTTGGGTTGAATGACTAAAGTCGTCTTTTTTCGTTTATTTAACAGCTCGCGTGCGCCAGAATAAGTTCTGATGAAGGCCAGGATTACCTGAAGGGCATGGCTGCGGCAGCTAACTACGCTTGGGTCAACCGATCAACAATGACTTTCCTGACGAGACAGGCGTTTGGCAAAGTTTTTAAAAGTACTCCGGATGACCTAGACATGCACGTGATTTATGACGTGTCACACAACATTGCTAAGACGGAGGAGCATGTATCCTTTGTGTACTTCTAGATGTAAACAAACTCCCGACCAAATGCTGACTATTATGCGTCATCAGTTATTTATATCACGACTCTTTCGATATCCTCAGTGCCTGCTGACTAATTTTCTGACAGATATTTGAGGGTTCAATTCTTCCAGTAACCCGCGTCAGTCTAGTGACTCGAGGATGGTTAAGATTATGTATCTGCGCTAGTAAATATGCCGGGGGGGGGGGGGGGGGGGGGGGACGTGGTGGTATTCTCATATATAAGCTATATGAGTATATGCCGCTGTAAAGGGTATGGTTTTCAAACAGTTTAGTCTGGGATAGGTAACAGAAATGAGAGACTACGGAGTTTTGATCTAGAATAGGGTATTGTTCACCGGTAAAATGATGAGTGGTATGTAGACACAGTTTCTGAAAAATAGCGAGTCTGACATATGGTAGGGATATTTGGTGTCTAGACTAGAATAGGGTTGTAAAGTGTAGCTGACCGTGGCATGGTATACGGTAAGGGTTTTGAGTCCCAGCGGGACATCACCACCTAAAAATATACAGGTAACCACTCTCCCCCCACCCCTCTCCCCCCCACTCCCCCCCCCCCCACCCCCCATCACCCCAAGCTCGCTAAATATGACACGTCAACAAGTTCGCGGAATGACTTTCAAGACGAATTTCGTAGCTAACAGCCCGCTTGCGATTGAAATCACAATAATATTATTGCCATTTTACTGCAGCTGCAAAGGATAAAGTATGAAATTTTTCTTCGATCATCATCTAATCGTTTGATAAGGATAAGGATCGATTTCCACCAATTACAGCCTAGCAGTAAGCAGTCGAAATGTCGTGATGTACATCTAAAGTAACTATGTTACAAGACAAACGATGACACACTTTATTTTTGTGCTTTACCACGATGAGCAAAAACCTACTCTTTTATGATATAATAATTTGATTAATTTTGAATAATTGACTTGTTAACATCCTTCAAACTGCTTGTCATTCCGTAAAAAATCAAATTTATACAATGCCCAACAAATGTCTGAATTGTGAAGACATAATTTCACATCGGATTCCGTGTGTAAGAAGCACATTGATTTGGTGTCTTCTTTGATTAGTTGCGCTTTAAGGCTGCAGTTATGGCATTCATCTCAATCGCTAAATTCTAGCTTCGGTGAAACTATGTTTGTTGAGTTAAATCTCAATCTAAACGAAATCGAAAACAGCGTTTCATGTTTACACGACCATCCAAATACCAACCAGAGTGATAGCATTGATGTAACATTTTGTGAAATATGGGAAGGTGACCCTTATACAAACAGCAACGAAACGAAAGGCCCTGCTTCAGAGTTATCTGTAAGTATTGGAAAAAGATTTTAGTTCTACCAAACTCGTTCTAAAGTGTGAAATTTGCCGTCGACTTGATGACGATGCGTTCTCACAGCTGAGTGAAAAGAGCGGAAGTTTTTCTTTTGTAAAATGAATGTGACAAATATTTACAAATGAGTGTACAGATGTCAACCGTTGTTTGTACAGATCGTGCAATCCAATAAGAAAACTTGTAATATCTATGAATTCATAGCTCATGTTATATCATTAGCATTATCGAATTAGATGATTCCACAGCCAAGGGCAATATCTTGTTTTAACTAGAACAAAATGAAAGCAAGTAATCCATGCAAGGAAGTTAAACTGCCACAAACTCCTCGAGCTACATATCTTCTATTACACGAGCCAAGTCGTTCACCGCTCGATGAAGTTTATTGTGATTTTGGTTTTCGTCTTTTCTGTTGGGATGCTGACGCTTTTGGCTGAAAAAATCCCACAGCGGGATGACAGCGAAGTGACTGCCTCGAACGATGATCCCTCGGGAAATTACCGCGTTGCTTCGCAAAAGAGAGGAGTTGGTAAACGCAGCTCAGGTTTGTTGAATTATTTTACTGCTTAGTTTCGTGCTCCCTCTGGGAGCACTTTTTATAGCAATAAACTCCTGTCCAAAGTAATAAAATCGAACCTTTATTCAGTGATTCATTTCTCTGTAGTACTAGAAGGCTCGGCAACGGTGAACCGTTTTTGACATGTAAGGCGTGACACGTTGAAACGCATGAAAAATAGGGTTGTTAGTTTTTTAGATTGTAAGTTATTACAATCAACATATGCAGTTGCTGTATTCAGATTGGTGGCAATTATACGTAGTGAACTGATTAAAGAAAGGAATGAAATGAAAAAAAAGAAAAGTACCAGTAGAATTTGCGACCGCCCAGAAGCCGCATAATGTTAACTCACATCGCATCCTTCAACAGCACCTTAAACAGTCACGGAATTAGGTAAATAAGGAGCCAGCAAACTAAGAGAAGCTTGTTTAAGCTCTTGAAATTATTCTTTGACTATTCACAAGATTTGTCATTTTTTTATAGTAATTTTCAACTGATGCTTTTTTGTCGCTCTTTAGATCGCTGGCACAAGGTAAATTACTCTCCAGTGTGCTTTGGAGCCAGAAATTCACAGTTTGGCAGGTTTTATATTCCATCAAGTGGCAGGTTAGCCGCCATTAAGTTGGTTCACCTGTACGGTTACGTGTCCTGTACTAAAGGAACTTCCCACTGGTCTTACTGGGGCTGCGGTGACCATACGTGGCACGGCATAAATGAAAAGGTTAACGTTGTCATAACAACCTCAGCCAATCACGTCCTTTTACCACCGAATCAGTTCGTCACTCATTCTGCTAAGTGGGCCAAGATTCCAGGATATAACTCTCTGTCCCCTGAGCTTATTCTGTCTGTTTTCTCCCATCCTCGCTGGGTTTCTGCAGGCCAGGAGTTACGACTGTGGTATGGTGAAGATTTGGTGGGTTACGCCGAAAGCGATAATGGAGGAAGAGCCTGTTGTGATGTTTATGCCCTCTATGTATGAAGAGCTTTCTTACCACGTTTTCTTACCAGGGGTTTAAAAAAATAAAAGAAAGGACTTCTGTTTACCTTGTACACAGTTTGAAAGGCAAAGACATTTATTCTTTGATCAGTATTGCACTGTTGTACTAACTTTATAACAAAGAAGTATAAGTGACGCGGTTTTAAAGAAACAGGCATATAAAACTAAGGTATATAAGTAAGGTTCATAATTCAGGGAAGTACAGAAATAAACTGAGGGCGTAAATTGCATGGAAAGAGTTGTTGTTTGATGTGATGATTCGCATGCGCATGCGTGTCTCTGTTGGCAATTAAAAACAAATCAGCTAACATCTAATCTCTCGTTGGTTTATTAGTACGTTTTCAAGCAGTCAGGCGATGAGAATTAAGAAATAATCAATCAATCAGTACTTTACTGATGTGCAACCAAATCTCGGGTTAAAATGATTGATAGGGAAGGCTCAAAACAAGATAAATTGACGAGCTTATTTTTTAAAAAGTGTTTGGTTTCCACGTATAAAGAATCCAGATTTAACGAAGCGAGGATAAACACAATATCATCATCCACGCCTGCAACCCCATCTGGGACACAGGCCGCCAATCAGAGCCCTCCAGCCATCACGGTCCTGGGCCAGTCGTTCCAACTCTCCCCATGTGCAGCCAGTCCTCTTCATGTCTGCAGCCAGGTCACTTTCCCCTGAGGGTTCCAGGTAAGAGCTTGCCTTGTGATGCTGGATGCAGGCTTGCGGAGGGTGTGACCAATCCATCTTCAGCGTCTTTGAAGGATGTCGTCTTCTGCAGGCTGCTGCCTCGTTCGTTGCCACAGTTCTTGGTTGCTGATGGTGTCTTCCGGCGAATCTCGAGAATCCTTCTGAGGCAGGTGTTGATGAATGCCCGGATTCTCTTTATGGTGGTTACGGTGGTTCTCCAGGTCCCGGCTCCATAGAGTAAGACAGGCTTCACGATGGTGTTGAAGATTCTGATTTTAGTGTTCGTGCAGAGATCCGTGGATCCTCAGACGTTCTTTAGCTGGTGAAAGCCACCCTCGCCTTGCCGATCCGGACTCTAACGTCAGCGTCTGTCCCACCCAACTTATCAACGATGCTGCCAAGATATGTGAAGCTCTCCACCTCCTCCAGTGCTTGTCCTTCCAGTGTGATGGGGGTATCCCTGACTGCGTCGACCTTCAGGATTTTGCTCTTTCCCCTGTGGATGTTAAGGCCCAGACGTGCTGAGGTATCTGCAACAATGCTGGTCTTTTCCTGCATCTGTTGTTAGGTGTGCGAGAAAAGGGTCAAGTCATCCGCAAAGTCCCGGTCGTCCAACTGTGTCCAGAGTGTCCACTAGATGCCGTTTCGCCTCTGGTCTGTGGATGTCTTCATGACCCAATCTATTGTCAGAAGGAACGTGAAGGGTGACAGCAAGCATCCCTGCCTCACTCCAGTCCAAACTTGAAAGGCATCGGTAAGTTGCCGTCCATGGACCACTCTGCAGGTCATCCCTTCATAGGAATTCCTGATGATGGTGGTAATCTTTTCTGACACTCTGTAGTGTCCCAGTAACTTCCAGAGGGCCTGTCTATCCACGCTGTCGAACGCTTTCTCGTAGTCGACAAAGTTGACATGGAGAGTTGAGTTCCACTGCAGCGACTGTTTCAAGTGAAACGCAACGTGGCGAATTGGTCGGTGCAAGACCTATCCTCACGAAACCCAGCTTGCTGGTCTCGGAGCTTGGGGTCTATAGCATCCTTTATCCTGTTCAGCAAGACTCGGTTGAACACCTTTCCCAGGATGTACAGCAGTGTTATTCCCCCGTAGTTGGAACAGGGTCATAAGATCGCCTTTTGTGGGAGTTTGTTGAGGTAACCTTCCTTCCACTCTGTTGGCACTTGGTCCTCTTCCCAGATCTTACTGAAGAGGGGGTAGAGCAACTCCACGCTTGTCAGGACGCCAGCCTTCAGTGCCTCTGCCGGGATGTTGTCGGGTTTCGCAGACTTGCCATTTTTCAGCTGCTTAATGGCGTTGCAGATCTCTTCCTTCGTGGGAACACTACAGTCAATCGATAGGTCGCTATCCGCTGGCGGAATGTCTGGTGGATCTGGGGAAGCTGGTCGGTTTACCAGCTCCTTAAAATGCTCCACTCATCTTCTCCTTTGCCCCTCCTTATCTGATAACGATCTTCCATCCTTGTCTTTCACTGGTCTCTCGGACTTGCTGTATTTTCCCGATAACTTCCTTATCATAGCATACAGGTCCCGCATGTTTCCATGGTGAGCTACTTCTTCTCAGTAGAAGAACCTTGTGTTCAGAACCTCTAATTTCATTCGACCTGGATGAGGTGCACCTCTATTGTTTTTAGGGCTAATTGTAGGGCTGTTGTTTGTTTTATTGTTTTTTTAGCCAATCCTGTGAGGCGTTACAAAAGGTGCAGGTCTGCCCCGTCTTCTGCCTCTTCTGCCAACGACTCGAGGTAGTAGCATTTGTCTGCCTTACTATTTTTCTTGACGACGCTCCTGTTCACCCTTATGTATTCTTCTTGCGCCTTAGCGTTTGCGGTTCGTGTTCGACTGTTATTAACAGCCGCCTTCTCTGCTTTTCTCTCCTCTATCTTCAACGTCTCTGTCGAGATCCACTCTTTAATTTATGGCTGTGTTTCTTCGGGCCCAGTACTTGGCATGTCAATGTCACCGCCTCGTTCGCTCTCTGCCACCTTCCATCAATAGTCTCCTCTTCAAGCAGCTCTCGCAGTTCCTGGAACTTGTTGGAGAGTGTTGAACTTTCCCGCTTGTTGGTATCCTTTGGGAGAGTGGTGCTGTACCTCAGGCGTTGGTTTGACCCCCCTCCCCCCCCCCCCCCCCCCCCCCCCCCCCCCCCCCCCCCATCCAGTTCCTCTTCAGTTTGAGCTTCAACAGTGCAGTCAGGAGGTAATGATCCGAAGCAACATCTGCTCCTCGCTTGAAACGTGCATCTTGAAGAAACTTCTTCCCGATGCACATGTGGTCAATCTGGTTCTCCGTCCGCATGTCTGGCGATACCCAAGTCACTTTGTGTACCCTGTTGTAGTGGAAGAAACTCCCTCCTATGACCAGGTTGCCTGTGGCACATAGGTCGGGGAAACTCTCGCCATTGCCATTCATCTCACCTAAACCTTGCTGCCTCATGTTCTCCTCGTAGCCCCTGTTGTCGCTGTCGATCTTGGCTTTGAGGTCACCCATAACAACTAAACAGGAAGTCTATGAACCGGAAGTGCACAATTTAAAATATGCGTGCATAAATTTGCATGCAAAATCGTGACAAAAAAAAAAGAATAAAAATAATAATAAAAACAAGAGGCTACACTGGTAGCCTGTACTCATGCGCTTGCACAAAAAAAGATATACGGTTTATTTTAAATGGGTCACGTACCCCTTCCCCCTCAACGAATTTTGCGTGACACACTTAAGAACGCGTCAAGACTCGTTTTCAGACTCGCCGTGAATATTTAATTTATTGATTCCTGATCAAATCCACACTCGTCTAATATTTCCAAAACAGTGACTTCTGTTACATTTGAAAAGGCTACTTTTAAAAGCAATGAAATCAGTAAACGACTGGGCTATTTTTCAATTTTAGCAATTCTCAAAAACAGTATTACGCCCCTATGCGACCGTCTGTAATATAAGATTGCACAACTGTACTCGCTTTGAATATTTAATTTGTTGATCCCGATGAAATCCACACTCATCTTTTATTTCCCAAACCATGACTTCTTTCCGTTACATTTAAAAAGACTGCTTTTAAAAGCAATGAAATCAGTAAACGACCGGGCTATTTTTTAATTTTAGCGAGGCGACGCGTGTGTAGTTAGAACTATAAAATTAGGCCTTTAATTGTTTTGTTTACATATATCGGATATTATTATCAATATACGCGGCCAAATAAGAAACTGCCTTCGAGAAAACACGCGTGAGTGGCGGGCGATATTGAATTTGACGGGCTGCAAACGCATTTACGGCCCTGTTTCTGTTAAACATTTTTTTCTTATTAAATAAATTTGTACGATTTAGCCTTGTGTATTGATAATAATGATAATCACATGACTTTTGTCGGGCATATAGTTTATTTGTGTCCCTCGTAGCATCATTTGCACCCTCGCTCCGCTCGGGCGCAAATGATGCTACTCGGGCCACAAATAAACTATATGCCCTCCAAAAGTCATGTGATTGTCCTATTATCACGACTGAATTTGAGTGCGTTTTGTAAACATTTCTCCAACTAATGAGAACACAAACAAAAAGTCAATCACAAATTGATGTCAACATAAATTCCCATCGAAAAGTCCATCTTATTTTACGGTAAAGTACCTCGGCTTCACTCGGCTGCTTGATAATTCTTTAAAACTCCGCTTCTTCGAAAGAAATAGCCCCGCATTGAATAAAATGTATGAAGTTCCCCGAAGCAAGATTTCGTCGCTTAAGTTATCCTTTATCTCCACTACAGCGACTTCTGAGTATTCTTTAAAGCCTTCTCTTTCCATTTTGAATATTTTAATGTGTGTTATTACTCCGATAAGACAAAACTATGGTTTTGAAAACCAAGCACATGCCGAGCGCGGCAGCCATTTTTGTAGAATTTGTATGTAGCCTGACGAACTGGTTCGTAATAATGTATGCGTGCATAAATTTGCATGCACAAATGTGACACACAAAAAAAAAATGACGGAGAAAAACGAAGCCGGAACCTTACCTCATGCGCGCTATGCGCATGAGTAATAAAAATAAGAAAAACAGAGCCCATTTTATAACTCATGCCGCTACGCGCATGAGTAAATAGTATATCCTGAGCCCAACGTCTCTTTCTATTGTTGTCTGTTGGACACAATGTTTTAGCTTATTTGAGCGTGACGTGGTGATCGGTCGAGCGAGGCAGGTTTTTTGAGCACTTTTCTCTAAGTTTAGCACTGTTTGTTTCGATGAAGAATGGAAAGTAGCAAAGACCATTCAGGAAAATAAGTGCAGAATACCCTGCTTGGGATATCGAGAACAGAGATGTTATAGCATAAAGAAATGGAACATCCATAAGATGCGATGAGAGGAATACTTCAAGTGTCGAAGACATGTTAGAAGCTGGCTTCGAAGTACGCGGTTACGTGGTGTGTAATATATTTAAACTGAATATCGACGTGATTCCTGTTATCGTTTTAGGGGCATATGTTTTCAGAACGAGAAATGTAGAACATGTCTTTAGAACGAGAAATACGAGTACACCTGCAAGAAGACTTCACTTTTACTGCGACACGCTTTTGAGTTAATCTGTTTCTGCGTTAATTAAATTGTTTTGTATCTCAAAATATACTTATAGTGACCTATAGTCGATGTGGCAAGGTATTCAGCAATTATTAAAGCCGAGTGTTGTGTGATAACTTGTTTATGCAAGTCGGAAGAGTCGAAAATAAAAAGTGTTATGTAAACATTTCTTTATGCGTGAGAAGACCAGTGGCTCTGTCGGTAAATCGCCGACGACTTTTGCTAGTTAGAGCGTGTTATGCCGATTTTGATACACAATGCAACACGTTAAATAATTTTTACTGTCACGACTGAACATTATTTCTCAGTCTTGTTTAAGGAAACGTGATTATCGCCTTGCTATTTCTTCGAGTTCTACTTTGTGTAAAAATTTATATGGCAACAATGAACTTAGGAAATTGTTTGCTGATACTGTAATACGTGACAAGTTTCACTAGCGATATAAGCATAAGCGAAAGTATAACGGAGACATTTCCGACGTGCGATAAAAGACAATCACACATCTTCACGTATTCAAGGAAGAGAACGGTATTCGTCCCCTCTCTTGGGGTCCTTTCTACAGACGAATAAATTATATATTTCCAAAAGCAAAAGAAATCGGAGACCAGTCCTTTGTGTATCAAAATACCAATTATTTGCTGTGCGATTGGCACTACTTTTAGATCCTTTCAGCGTATAATTTCGGCCTGTAAAAATTCAAGCATTGAAGAAGCGAAATGATTGTTGATTTTTACAGAAAATAATTTTTGTTCTGATAATTGCCAGACTGCGTGTCGTCAATGTGGCGATGCGCAGCCTTGCGACGGCGTTTGTTTCTGTTTATTTGAATGTAATAAATAATATGGTATTTAAAGTGAATTTCGACAGCTAAAGAGCTTTTTTTTCAAGATCAGAGTTCATAACAAAAATTGTTTTTTTTTTAATGTTAAAATATGTTTACAGACACGCGCTTTTGATATGGGATTTTTTTTGGCAAGCCAAGTCTCGAATCTATGCGCCACACGTCGATTGAAAAAAAAAACTTTTAGTTTCAGCTACAATAAAAGAGTGAACTGAAATAAAATCTTTGTCTTCAATTCCAGCAAGATCGAATGGATGTTCCAATGTATAAACAAATCAGAGTACGTGTTATATTAGCATTATTAAATTAGATGATTCCATGGCCAAGGGCAATATCTTGTTTTAACTCGAACAAAATGAGGGCAAGTAATCTATGCAGTGAAGTAAAACTGCCACAAACGCATCGAGCAACAGACCTTCTAGCACAAGAGCCAAGTCGTTCGCCGCACGATGAAGTTTATTTTGATTTTGGTTTTCGTCTTTTCTGTTTGTATGCTGACGCTTTCGGCTGAAAAAATTCCACAGCGCGATGACGGCAAAGTGACTGCCTCCAACGATGATCCCTCGGGAAATTACCGCGTTGCTTCGCTAAAGAGAGCAGTTGGGAAAAGCAGCTCAGGTTTGCTGAATTGTTTTAATAAGTCTGTTGTCTCTCTAAGTCTTTCGCTTCCTCTGTTTCAATATTTTCGGGCGCACTTTTTATAGCAATAAACTCCTGCCCAAGGCAATCAAATCGAACCTTTGTTCAATGATTCATTTCTCTTTAGTACTAGATAGCTCGGCAACGGAGAATCGTTTTTGATATGGAAGGCGGGACGCGTAGAAACGTAACGCATGGAAAATGGTTAAACCGACTTGTTTTTCGGAAATTATTACAACATATACAGTTGCTGTATTAAGATTGGAGGCAATTAAACATGGTGAACTGATTAAAGAAAATGAAATGAAAAAAGAAAAGTACTAGTCGAATTTGTGATTACACAGAAGCCGTCAAGTCGCGTTGTGTTGACCCACACCGCCCAAGAGTTCCAAATATAAAAATTCAAGAAAGATCCCAAATTGCACCATGCAAAAGTACTGCTGAAGAGGTTTCATTTGAATGGTCACAACATAGGATTTCATCAACAGACTCAAAAGTTAAAACAAATGGTACCATGCAAAAGTACTGCTGAAGAGGTTTCATTTGAATGGTCACAACATAGGATTTCATCAACAGACTCAAAAGTTAAAACAAATGGTACCATGCAAAAGTACTGCTGAAGAGGTTTCATTTGAATGGTCACACCATAGGATTTCATCAACAGACTCAAAAGTTAGAACAAATGGTACCATGCAAAAGTACTGCTGAAGAGGTTTCATTTGAATGGTCACACCATGAGATTTCTTTGACAGACTCAAAAGTTAGAACTACACTACATGTCTTCATATTTGACACTAGAAAAAGGAAGGTTTCAAATCGCGGAATTAGGTAAGCAAGAAGCCAGCAACCTTAAAGCAGCTTCTTTAAGCTCTTGAAATTATTCTCTGACTTTTCGCCAGATGTTATTTTTTTATGGTAATTTTCAACTGATATTTTCCTTGTTCCTCTTGTAGATCGCTGGCGCAAGGTAAATTCCTCTCCAGTGTGCTTTGGAGCCAGAAATACCCAGTTTGGCAGGTTCTACGTTCCATCAAGTGGCAAGTTGGCCGCCATTCAGTTGGTTCACCTGTACGGTTACGTGTCCTGTTCTTCTTCAGACATTTCCAACTGGTCTTACTGGGGCTGCGGCGACTCGAATAGCTATGTAAACGTTGTCATAACAACCTCAGCCAATTACGTCATTTTACCGCCGAACCAGTTCATCACTCATTCTGGTAACTGGGCCGACATTCCAGGATATAACTCTGTATCCCCTGAGCTTATTTTGTCTGTTTTCTCCCATCCTCGCTGGGTTTCTGCAGGCCAGGAGTTCCGACTGTGGTACGGTGAGGATCTAGCGAATTTTTACGAAACCGACAATGGAGGAAGAGCCTGTTGTGACGTGTATGCCCTTTATGTATAAAGAGCTTTCTTACCATGTTTTCTTACCAGAAGTTTAAAAGAAATAAAAATAAAAGAAAGGATCTCTGATAACTTTGTACACGGATCAGGAAAGGTCTATTAATTTTTTGAAGTAAGTTTAAAAAGCAGAGACACTCCTTGTTCTGCATTGCAGTTTTGTAATAACTTCATAACTAAGAAGTATAAATGACGGGGTTTTAAAGAAACAGACATAAAGCTAAGGTTTATAAGTAAGGTTCATAATTCAGGGGATTGCTTAAACTTGTACAAGTACAGCAATAAAATGAGGGCATAAAATGCATGGAAAGAGTTGTTGTTTGACGTGATGATTCGCATGCGCATGTGTGCTTCTGTTGGCCATTTAAATAAAATAAGGAAGCAAACATCTAATTTAAAGCCGTCAGGTGATGAGAATTGAGAAATGAATCAATTAATCAATCAATCAGTACTTCCTTGATGTACAACCAAATCTCATCTCAAATGGATTTTTTTTAAAAACATTCACTGTGCATGCTTACCGATGTGCAAAATATTATCTGAAAGTTTCATTGGCATTGATTCACTGGAACGCCTTTAAATTTAAAGATGAAGACGACGTACGAACCGGCCGAAAAAATGGCGTTACAAATTTACTTTTTTAAGTTATTCTCAGTAATGATTTCAAATCAGTGCGCACTACATTCTTCCGTGATTGAAACATTGCAATGTACGCTCGTTGATGTTTTCTTTTGCGTTCAAAACGCCTGCTGTAAAAACGTTTTCAAAACGCAAAAGGGCATTTATTGCTCAAAATAATCCTAAAAAGAGACTTAGGCCCGGTTCAGACGCCGAACTTTTCATGAGCCGAACCTAATACCTTGAATTAAGTACATGAAAAGTTCGGCGTCTGAATCAGTTAAGAACGGCTATGTGGATTTGGAACGGCTCAGCCGTTCTTTTCGCCTGGCCCAGCCGGGAATTTCGGCTTTGGAACGGCTTTGATTCAGACGCCGAACTTTTCATGAGCCGAACCTAATGCATAAATTATTATAACGACTGATGCGTGTTCTGACATCTTTACCTGAAAATCGCTGACCTTTCGATTTGTTTCTCTTCAAACTGAATTAAGTTCGGCTAATTAAGTTCGGCGTCTGAAACAACAGGCGTACTTTTGTTAATTTGGGTCGGTCCAAATTCGAATTAAGTTCGGCTCATGAAAAGTTCGGCGTTTGAACCGGGCCTTAAGAGCAGATCCGTGCAAGAATCAAACAAAATCGCAAATATTCGGCAAAGATGAAAAAAATCAAATTCGCTCCTCTTTTGCATATAGATATTCTATAGTAAGTACATGAATGCCACGTAGTTTTTTCCTTGAAATATCTATTTGTTTTCGAGAAAAACGAAGGAAGTCGTTATCATCTCAGGGCACAATTTGGCAATCCCAAACACATGCAAACAGAGTTGAAATAAGTCATGATTCACTCGACTCGCGTATGAAAACTACTGCGCTAGAAAAAGCTGTCATAGTTCCAATTTGTTGTATAACTTGTCATAGTCTAAACACCATGATTTCATAAAAAATGGATAAATCTAAGTATTCAAGGGAAGCCAAAAGCTTATGGCTCTCCAGTGCTCCGTAAAACGGGAGGCGAAAAACAACAATGATTTTGAGCATGTGCCTTTGTTCAGAATTTCGTAATGTTACGAATGACAATACTAGAATTGACGATCTTTCAAAATATGTAAAGTTTAGTCTGGGGAAATGAATTTGAGATTTTTAAAAATTTGTTGAAAATCGTGAACGAAAGACATAAAATCACGCCACCTTGTGTATGCGTGACCAACAACAAAAACACTTAGAACGTTTTTCCTTGAGAAATCTTTATAGCAATTAAACTCTGACGTAAAAAAAACAATGGAAATATACAAACCTTAACTTGGATATGACATTCTTGAATGTCCAAAATGTTTCGTTTTGCCGTCTGTTCAATTTCATTCGTGATGTTTATCACGAACAGTGAAGATCAGTGAAGCCCGTAGCCACGATCAAAACCGCTTTACTTTTCGCTGAGTTCTTCGTAGCTCACTTTGCACTTTCGTACTCTTTATACTGTTGATACAATTTTTTCTGGTGGAAACTGTAAAAGGGCTCACAATAAAGCAAACTAGTTCAAGCATGTGTTCCCAGTTTTCCATCCTTGCATAACCGTGAACCATTTTGAGACCATATGCAAATTACGTCTGAAATTTGCATATCAGGCTGAGCAAGCGTTCGTGACAGTCACGGTTGGTACACAGGGTGGATATTAAGGTATTTTCGGTGGCCAAAATTCCATATTTTTTCTTGAAGTTTGATGAGTGTTGTTCGGAAGTCTTCAATTAATACAGTTTAAAACAGGAAAGAGATCTCGTGGGTTTTAAAATACAGTATTGACAAAAAAAACAATATTTATTACATGGGTGGGGCTGGGTTGGGGTGGATCTTGTTGGCCTGGATTTCACATGTTAAGCTACACAAATAATCTTTCAAGCGAGAACGCAAGTACAAAGATTGAGAAATTTTGATCCATTTACTTGTCATTGTTTTTATTTTTAGAGTTTTATAAAGTCTTCTACTTCCGCTTCTGGTATCTGATTGGACTGCTATGGTAAAACAACAACAAAGACAGGCCAGCCCTAGTTTCATTTCTAGAGTGTGACAATCGACAATGCTCTAGTTGTGAGAGGAACATTCCTCCTTTATTGTCCCGCTTTTAATAATAAATATATTTCGGTTAACCTTCTCTTTAGCCGATACATACATGACTCGCGCTTGGCGCTCATTCCTTGCTCTGGTATTACCTTTCTCTGTTTTTTAAGGGGGAGGTCGGGCAATAAGAAATCAATTCCTGCGAAAAATTGCAGACGAAAAAAAATAAACACAATAAAATAAAGTTAAAAACACATTGAAAACTAGCGGAAAAGAATCAATGCAAGGCACGTTTCATGCACAGCATTAACAAATATAATTGATCAACTAATCAATTAATTAATGCCAACATAATGAAAAGAAAATAAACTGTGATATTTTTTTGGTGTATATTGTAAGAGAGCTATAAGGCATTTAACTCTAAAACACATGGAAACCATGGAACAAAGAATCTTCCGCGTTCTGAATTCTTAGGGGTTTTTACAACAACAACAAACAACAACAGTTTTATTTGAAACCTTCCAATTACAAAAGTACCTCCCATCTATCATACATACATAATTTCATTCCACTTTAAGCGAGTGCTACGTCGCTTGTACAATATATGATAGTCCAATACACCCTCTGGTGTCGTATTCAGGGCCCATGCACCCCATTGGGAGAGATGGGGCAGAAAACGTTTGGGAAAGTTCTGCTTTCTCTAGTTCAGGTACTGCAGTCGCACACTGTTCAGAGCCTTGAAGCATACCGCACTGTACATAGCGCGAGCATTAAGCGTTTCTAAAAAAATACATGAAACATATGGCAAAAAGACTCAATGAATACCTTATCCACCATGTACCAACCGTGACTGTCACGAACGCTTGCTCAACCTGATATGCAAATTTGAGACGTAATTTGCATATAGTCTCAAAACGGTTCACGGTTATGCAAGGATGGAAAACTGGGAACACATGCTTGAACTAGTTCGCTTTATTATCAGCCCTTTTACAGTTTCCGCCAGAAATCTGGTAAAAAATTGCATCAACAGTATAAAGAATACGAAAGTACAAAGTGAGCTACGAAGAATTCAGCGAAAAGTTTTTAAAAGCGTTTTAGATCGTCGCTACGGGCTTCACTGTTCATGATAAACTTCACGAATGAAATTGAACAGACGTCAAAACGAAACACTATGGACATTCAAGAATGTCATATCCAAGTTAAGGTTTGTATATTTTCATTGTTTTTTTTTTTTTTTTTTTTGGCGTCAGAGTTGCCAAGATTTCTCAAGGAAAAACGTTTTTGTTTTTGTTGTGTTGGTCACGCACACACAAGATGGCGTGATTTTACGTCTTTCGTTCACTATTTTCAACAAATTCTTAAAAATCCCAAATTCATTTCCCCAAACTAAACTTTACATATTTTGAAAGATCGTCAGCTCTAGTATTGTCATTCATAATATTACGAAATTCTGAACAAAGGCACATGTTCGAAATCATCGCTGTTTTTCGCCTACCGTTTTACGGAGAACGGGAGAGCCATAAGCTTTTGACTTCATTTGAATACTTAGATTAATCTAATTTTTATGAAATCATGGTATTTAGACTGTGACAAGTTGTACAACAAATCGGAGCTATGACAGCTTTTTCTGGCGCAGTAGTTTTGATACGCGAGTCGAGTGAATCATGACTTATTTTAAGCCTGTTTGGTGTCGCCAAATCGAACCCCGGGCTGAAAACTAATGTTTTCGTTTTCCCAGAAACAAATAAGTTTTTCAAGAAGAAAACTACACAGCAATTGTATACTTACTAAAGGCTACCTGTATGCAAAAGAAGAGCGAATTTTAGTTTTTTAACTTTGCCGTGTAGTGTTTGATTTTTGCACGGATTTGCTCTTAAGGGAATCTGGAAAGTAGCAAGGAGAGTAATAAGGTACAATCATGCTCGAATATAGATAATGATAGATGCACAGCAGATCACAACGAAAGTATAAATCACGGAGGAATGCAGTGCGCATTGATTTGAAATCATTATTAAGCATAACTTAAAAAAGTAAATTTGTAACGCCATTTTTTCGGTCGGTTCGTACCTCGTCTTCATCTTTAAATTTAAAGGCGTTCCAGTGAATCAATTGCAATGAAACTTTCAGATAATAGTTTGCACATCGGTAAGCATGCACAGTGAATGTTTTAAAAAAATCCATCGAGCCGTTTCTCAGATTTTTGCAAAAGCCATTAAAATCGAAAATTACCCAAAAATTGCACATGAAGCGATGTCAGGAAAAAAGGTAGTTCTCAAGATCGCAAAAGCGAAAGTAAACAAAACTTTCAAAGTTTACAAACATAACATCAAGCTACTTTTTGACATTATCATAAAGTAATTTCACAATACCAATGTTAATCTCTCGATCAATTTAATACCAGTACACAAATAGTAAGGTTTGAAATGTTATTGCGATTTATTTTAATTCAAACATACATAATTTTTTTTATTTTTGCAAAATATATATGCCATATACCATATTTTAAGATGCCTATGTGGGATTTTCACTGCGAAATCTTAAACGCGCTAAATTTCACTTTCACTGATTTCTAAGTTTCTTGTTTATGGTCGTCATGGTAATATCGATTTTACCAGAAAATATATCTTGCCAAACTGTAATTCAAAACCAGTTAGTGGTAAAAATTTCACGTTGATCTGACTTGGAGAAGGCCGCTTAAAAGCCGATTGAAAAATGTTGGTATGGTTTCCAGAAAACTGTATCGAACCACCTTAAGAGTAGCCTTTATTTATCTCGGGATATCACGCGGGCGATCCCGCAAGGAAACGCAACTTCCGCCATCCGCCCCCGTGCGTGGCGTCTCCTTAGGGGAAGTGATTCCTCGCGTGATTGCCCGCTCGATTATCATTTTCGCGCGCACTCGCGTGATCGCCCTCAGCTATCATTTTCGCGTGATCGCGTCCAACTATCATTGTTGCGTGATCGCGCCCAACTATCATCTTCGCGCGCTCGCGTGATCACCCGCCCAGCTGTTATTTTCGCACTTGCTCAAGTAATCGCATAAAATACTCGAATTTAGTTTTATCGACTGAGTCGATAAGGTAAATTGACCACGGTAAAAAGATTCAAATAGCTGACGTTTCGAGCGCTAACCCTTCGTCGGAGCGAATCAAGGAATTGTGGGTAGTGTGTGGTTTTATATAGTAAGCGGTGGAGCTACGCTATTGGTGGAAATTTGGTGACGTGAAAAACAAATGTAAATTAGTTAAATGAAAAGCGTTCGTTGATTCCGTGGGGTTTAAGAGTGCCGATTTGAAAGGTGATTTTTTGTTCTAAGTTGTTACGGCTTTCTGTGTTACCCTGGTGTAGGGAAAGGCCGCAGATTGTCATGTGTTGTTTAGAATGGTTAGTAAGATTGAAATGACGCGCGACTGGTTTGGATGCGTCTTTGTCATTTTTTCTAACCTCTCGGAGATGTTCACGAAAACGGTTGCCCAGTCTCCTCCCTGTTTCGCCAATGTATATGTTGTGGTTCAATTTTTTCTTTGGTTTAAAAATTTTCAAACCAGTTTGATTTTTGTTTTCCTTTGTCTTAGATTATGATAATGAATCTGAGACAAAGGAAAATAAAAATTAAACTGGTTTGAAAATTTTCAAACCAAAACAAAAATTAAACCACAACATATATCTTTTTCCAAAAAGGACATGTTATGCAGTAGATAACATTTACGGAGGTGCATGTGAAACGATCAGTGATTAAAATACTCGCTGTTAAGCCTTATCCTGAATTTTGGTCACGCTCTTATTGTTCGACATAACTTTAAGCCTCTAAATCCGTCGCTGTTTGACAACAAAATTTTCCCGACTCAATCTTAGCTCGTATTTTATTGAATAAGATAATTGATCTTATGTACCTTAACTGACTTAAGATGTTAGATGGCGTTCAGAAGTCTCTACTTGTTCACAGAAAAGGATCCACAAGAGCCTTTCCTCCTCATCATCCGCTTATTCCAGTAGATTATCAGGTCAGTATTAATTTTAAACACTGCCACACCTAAGGATGGAGAAATATTCCAAATTTCATGTTGTTTAAAGTCATGAAAAACAAACAGACAAATAGAACCATCGAAAAGTACTGCTGAGTAGCTTTCATCTGAATGGTCACGTGCACACTTTAGGATTTCATTCACAGACTCAAAAGTTTGAACCACCTTGAACAGCATAATAAACAGTACCACAGGAAAGTAATGCTCAATAGCCTTCACTTGAATGGTCACACGTTCGGATATCATACACAGACTCAAAAGGTGGAACCACCTTGTACAGCATAATAAACAGCACCACAAGGGAAGTACTGCTCAATAGCCTTTATTTGAATGGTCACACTTTAGGACTTCATCCACAGACTCAAAAGTTAGAACCATTTTTAATAACCATTTATCCCTGTTTGTCGTGTTATAACCATTGATTTCAAATGATTGATTTTCTTTTAGTTAACTGGTCAGCCTGTTCTAATTGGAGGAACCATGGGTACTTGTAGGTAAGTTGACAAGTGAAAACTATTTTTCTCCACAAGAAAACAGTTCTTGGTGACTTCGAAATTCAGTTTTGGAGCATTGCCTCGGGACGCCTTTTTGGTCAGAGAATATCCTTTTTTATTAAAAAAAGTATTTGCCTTAACATACTGAAAGCTCGTTGCTGGCAAAGTAATAAGCAATAGTTTTACTGATGAAGATACCAGAATATTGGAGTTTTCTGTTTCACGAAAGTAAAAAGTAGCTTCCACATGTTCCATTCTTCCTTTTTCCCCTTCTTCCTTCCCGCTTGCCTCCACCCCACCCTACCTCCACCCCACCCTGCCTCCACCCCACCCTGCCTCCACCCCACCCTCCTTTCTTCCCTCCTCCTTGTTCTCTTTGTTTGCCTTTATGATACATTCTTATCACTTTTGCTTATAGTTACGTTTTGACTGGAACAGAGAAGGGAATGAGACAAACCTTTGGTACCACATGTCATGGGGCTGTAAGTGGTTTCCATAATCCTTAACCCTTTTGAATTGAAAACTTAGTGTAACCCTTTTGCAACCAAAGGCATCCAAAAATCAAAATATTGAAACCTCACAAATTCCATTTTGTTAAATACTGAAAAAACAAAGAACACCATAAGAAAGTACTGCTCAGTAGCTTTCATTTGATTGGTCACACTTTAGGATTTCGTCCACAAAATCAAAAGTTAGAACCACCATGTACAGCATAATAAACAGTACCACAGGAAAGTACTGATCAGTAGCTTTCATTTGAATGGTCACACTTTATGATTTCATCCTCAGACTCAAAAGCTAGAACCACCTTGTACACCATAATAAACAGTACCACAGGAAAGTTCTGCTCAATAGCTTTCATTTGTATGGTGACACTTTAGCATTTCATCCACAGACTCAAAAGTAAGAACCACCTTGAACAGCATAATTAACAGTATCACAGGAAAGAACTGCTCAGTAGCTTTCATTTGAATGGTCACACTTTCAATAGGCCTCATCCACGACTCAAAAGTTAGAACTACCTTATACAGCATAATGAACTGCACCACAGGTAAGTACTGCTCAATAGCTTTTATTTGAATGGTCACACTTTAGGATTTCATCCACAGGCTCAAAAGTTAGAACCACCTTGTTGCCAACGAGTCAGGCGAGCGAAAACGCAGTATATAGAGCCATACGTAGTTTTTTGAAGGTTATGCAGAAAAAATCTCATATCGCTCAGCGCGATTTTAGCGTAAGTGATCGTTTCCGGTGTCAGTGAGATTTTTTTTGACCATATTAGGATGTATCCGGATGTTGTTGATATTTCGCACGAACCAATCAGAACACTATTTTCCTTTTTGACGTCGCGGGACTTCAAAGTGTTGAAGTTTGCTGGGATTTGTACTTTTCACCGTCCACTTCCGTACGTCGTTCGGCGGAGATTTTATGGTTCATTTCGTTTTTTTTTAAGGTGTATGTAACTTGGATTTCTTAAGATTGAATCGCATAATTGATAAGCTTATCAAGACCCGAGTCGTTTCCGGTGTCAGTTTTCACCGTCCACTTCCGTACGTCGTTCGGCGGAGATTTTTTGGTTCATTTCGTAAATAATTTGCCTGAAATTCTGGTTTTTTTTTAAGGTGTATATATACTTGGATTTCTTACGATTGAATATAAATATACCTGCCAAGTCTCACGCCTGCGAGTCCAAAACTCCGATCTCACGCCTATGGAGCAATTTCTCACGCTTGACTTACAGATTTGAGCTATCAGCCTTAACTGATCGCATGATCCAATTAAAAATATAGTTACGTTCATGAAAATATAGTTCTTTTTTGTAGTTTTTTTTTTTTATCGTTCTGAACATTACAATGAAGCTTACAGCTGGATGTTATTCAACGGAGATCTGAGGTCCATGGAAAGAGTGAAAATAGTGAAAATAGCGTATTTTCCATGAAAAATGGTGTATTTTAATAACCCAAACAGCCAATTATTCAAACCTGAATCACGGCTCACATTTTGTGACATTTTTAACGTTGCAAAAAGTAAAAAGAGTTTTGTATCATACTAACAAACCAGTCTCGTTATGAACACCTACAGCAAGAAACTTGTGCTATACACCTTTTAGAAATAGCACGTTCTTCTCAAAATCACCTAAATTGCAATTTACTATATTTTTAACATTTCAAACAAATATAAATTCTATCGAAAACCATTCCATGTCTGTTCTTTTTTGCAAAAAAATCATTACAACTATATACTAGTAGTACCTATCGGTAAGTGCCAACGAGCCAATGAATCATTGTTGTTGATAATGATAAAAACAATGATTCACAACAACAACTGATTCATTGGCTCGTTGGCACTTACCGACAGGTACAACTAGTATATTACAGTATAATAAACAGTACCACAGGAAAGTACTGCTCAGTAGCTTTCATTTGAATTGTTACACTTTAGGATTTTATCCACAGACGCAAAAGTTAGAACCACCTTGTACAGCATAATAAACAGTACCACAGGAAAGTACTGCTCAGTAGCTTTCATTTGAATTGTTACACTTTAGGATTTTATCCACAGACGCAAAAGTTAGAACCACCTTGTACAGCATAATAAACAGCACCACAGGAAAGTACTGCTCAGTAACTTTCATCTGAATGGTCACACTTTTAAATTTCATCCACAGACTCAAAAGTTTGAACCACCTTGCACAGCATAATAAACAGCACCACAGGAAAGCACTGCTCAGTAGCTTTCATTCGAATTGACACACTTTAGGATTTCATTCACGACTCAAACGTTAGAACCACCTTGTACAGCACAATAAACAGTACCACAGGAAAGTACTGCTTAGTAGCTTTCATTTGAATTGACACACTTTAGGATTTTATCCACAGACGCAAAAGTAAGAATCACGTTGTACAGCATAATAAACAGTACCACAGGAAAGTACTGCTCAGTAGCTTTCATTTGAATGGTCACACTGTAGGATTTCATCCACAGATCAGACTCAAAAGTTAGAACCACCTTGTACAGCATAATAAACAGCACCACAGGAAAGCACTGCTCAGTGGCTTTCATTTGAATGGTCACACTTTAGGATTTCATTCACGACTCAAACGTTAGAACCACCTTGTACAGCATAATAAACAGTACCACAGGAAAGTACTGCTCAGTAGCTTTCATTTGAATTGACACACTTTAGGATTTTATCCACAGACGCAAAAGTTAGAATCACCTTGTACAGCATAATAAACAGTACCACAGGAAAGTACTGCTCAGTATCTTTCGTTTGAATGGTCACACTTTTGGATTTCATCTACAGACGCAAAAGTTAGAACCACCTTGTACAGCATAATAATCAGTACCACAGGAAAGTACTGCTCAGTAGCTTTCATTTGAATGGTCACACTTTAGGATTTTATCTACGACTCAAAAGTTGAAACCACCTTGTACATAGCTCCGTGGAAGAATTTTGATTTTTGGCTTGGAATGCAGTAAATTAGACTCGTTTGTGAAGCTTATTTTTATGTTCTGTTTTGTTTTTATAGGGCAGAGCATTATCCAGGTCGAAGTCTCGGTAAGTCTCGCTATTATCACGCTTGAAAAAAAAAAAAGAAGCAATTTACTACTACTTTTGTGTTTATGATTTGGTATCGTGAATGTGGTGTGCAAATGATTATTCGTCTCTCCTGTCATGTTATAGATCTGACTCATGATTCTGTGCGTGAAATCGTGTGACCATTCAAATTAAAGCCGATCAAAGAGGGTTGACTGTATTGCATTCTGTTTCTGCAGGCGACAGCTTGATTATCAAGATGTGCTCGATAACCTTAAATCGAAGGGAATATCCATCAGAGTTGCTTCCCCCAAGCTAGTCATGGAAGAGGTAAAGATCTAATAGAATGTTTCACGGTCGTGTCCGCCCTATTCAAGTAGAGCAAACATAGTGTAAAATGTTGTGTTTGTACGAGAATTCGATGTCAAATATCTTTGGCAAATTTTGTTTTCTAAAATATCCATTGTCCACAAGCTTAAGATATCCGGCAAAAGTTTATAGCAATTTATTTTGAGAGTCTTCTAGCATGTTTAAGACGCAAGTATGTCAGGGATTTTCCTTATAAAAGGCCTCTTAAGGCCGTTTACACAGGCGATTTCTTGTGCGATTTTTGTCGCACTTGTCGATGCAATTTTTGTCGCGTGCAAGTTGCATCTTGAAATCGCATGTGCAAACGGGCGGCGATTTCAGTGCGATTTGTTCGAAACTTGATTCAGCTTGGCGGCGATTTTTGGAAAATCACAGCAAATCAAAGCAAATGTTGCACCCGAATCCCACAGGAAATCGCCGCAAGTTTACACTTGCGACAAAAGTTGCAAAGAAGACCGCGACAAAAATGGCATCAAAAATCGCATATGTAAACGGGCCTTTACGCGTTAGAATTCGTAGTGTAGGGTATTGATTTTTAAAATGACTATCGCTGACGCTATCACAAGACGATTAACACCATATAGGCGCGAAGATGAATTCGAGCCATGCATATAAACGGGATTCTGCTATTTTAGGGGTTCGCTCAAAAAGAAATGACGATTCTCCCCATCACTTCGATATCGTCGGTATCCCCCCCTCCCCCTCCCCGCGCATGGGAGAAGGGGGGATTTGAAGGGGTGGGATAGAGACTGATGACCTGTAATCGAGAGGAGAGGAAGAGATAAAATAGAGAACAGAAACTTGTAATAGACTGTCTTTCCATTCAGAGGAAGCAGTAAATAAATACACCTAGTTTATGTTTGTCCTGGAAAGAGATAGGCGCTGTAAGCAAGGGCCACTACTACTTTATTGGTTATTCTGGCTATAGTCAATTTTTATTCTTTTTCAGGCTCCTGAATCGTACAAAAATGTAACCGATGTAGTGAACACCTGTGAGTATCATTACTGATAATAAACACATCTCATCACTCATTTTATCAACAGATACAAACGTTAGAATTTGGCACAGAATAATAATCAGCACCATATTAAAGTACTTCGGTATCTTTTATTTGAGTTATTTTAATGGTCACACTTTAGGATTTTTTCCACAGACTCAAAAGTTAGAGATACCTTGTACAGCATAATAAACAGCACCACAGAAAAAAAACTGCTCAGTAGCTTTTATTTGAATTGTCACATATTAGGATTTTTTCCACAGACGCAAAAGTTAAAACCATCTTGTACAGCATAATAAACAGCAACAAAACAAATTACTGCTTAGCGGTTTTTATTTGAATGATCACACTTTAGGATCTCATCCACAGACTCAAAAGTACAGCATGTACCTTGTACAGCATAATAAACAGCACCACCTGAAAGTACTGCTCGGTAGCTTTTATTTGAATTGTCACACTTTAGGATTTTTTCCACAGACTCAAAAGTTAGAACCACCTTGTACAGCATAATAAACAGCACTACAGGAAAGTACTGCTCAATAGCTTTCATTTAAATGGTCACACTTTAGGATTTCATCCACAGACTCAAACGTTAGAACCACCTTGTACAGCATAAAATGTACCACATGAAAGTACTGCACAATAGCTTTCATTTAAATGGTCACATTTTAGGATTTCATCCACAGACTCAAACGTTAGAACCACCTTGTACAGCATAAAATGTACCACATAAAATGTACCACATGAAAGTACTGCACAATAGCTTTCGTTTCATGCCACAGAGTGAAAAGACAGACCCAAAAGCTAGCAAGTGCTTCTAACTAACTTTGATTTAATTGAACACACTAAGGAATTTATTTACAGGCATGACAATTTATTGCATAACATGATTCAAGTTTTACGAAGCAGAGGAAGAGTTAACAGTTGTGTTTTTTTATAGGTCATGATGCGGGGATAAGTCAGAAGGCGATCAAACTTAGACCAATCGCTGTCATTAAAGGATAAAAGCATTAATAAACAATTCAGTAAAACGATGTTTCGTGATGACTGCAAGCTGGCATCGTCTGGTGTATTCTGGTATCGATATCGTCTGCTATCGGTATCGTCTGCTATCGGTATTGTGTGCTATCGATATCGTCTGGTATATCCTAGCCTGCTAGCAGGCTTTTGGCTTGTTCTCAGGCTACATATATCCAAGAGTCCGAAACATTGTGTTCCTTTTCACGTACAAAAGAAGAAAAAACAGAGAAGATGTACATTAGAATCAACGGTATGATAACGGCAGGGACAGAAGAGATGAGCAGCAACAGTGCAGTTGTTTTCCAGATGGATGAACATTAAGCCACCCCGCCCCCCACGCCAGTTTTGTTAGGCTATATAGGGCAAGCTGGCTATAAAACATATGTAAATAAAAGTCATGTTATCATGTCTCTCTATGTTGTTTGCAGTTTATTTCCTTTTAGCGAGACACGAGGAGTTGGCTGATTTTTTGGTCAAAACTCTGCTAAATTTAATGATAAGTGCCTTCAATCACGCAAAAATGTTTGTTTGAACATAAAAAAGGGAAGGAGATATATAAAATGAATTCTACAAAGAAGAACGAACCACAGTAATTTTTTATGTAATATATCAAACATGAGACAGTGTTTCATCACAAGATCAAATACTAAGAAGAGAGTTGAAAATACGACGCGCAGCGGAGTATTTTTGACAAACTTCGAGGTGTTTGATCTTGTGATGAAACACCGTGTCTCATGTTTGATATTACTTCGCAAACAAAATGATTTTAGAAGGAGAAATTTAGGATGCAAAAATGAGGAGTGTTTCATCTGATTTTCAAACACTCATTAAACATTAATTTCCCTTGTATTTTCATTTCAGAATTATTAATGAGTTTGAGAACGATGTTTCGAAAACACGGGAAACACCTTGAAAAATTTGAGGGTTGTCCAATACTCTGACAAATTTATGCAAAGCATTGAATAATATGACCGTAACAATAGTATAACAATACATTCTAGAACGGCACAATACAGGACAATGTATAACAGTACAATGCTTTTGTGGCCCTTATCGTAGATGAGTACGCCACGCCAACATATCAGCGGTTTCTCGCTTTCTTGACCCTATAGTCTCGTTTTGATGTTTACGCTCATCGTCGTGAGAGGTTCTGGTAAACATCAAAACGAGACTATAGAGTCAATAAAGCGAGAAACCGCTGATATGTTGGCGTGGCGTACCCATCTACGATAAGGGCCAATGTCATAGTTTGGACAAGTATGAAAAATTTAGTTTGAACTTTTCAACTTGCAATCCATTTCCATCCTGACCATCTGTCGCATTATAGTTTTAATGCACTAATATTGTTACCTAAGGTGTGTCGCGTAACTTTGTTTCACCTTTAACGGAGATCAAAAGTGATCAAAGCCACCTTTTCGTCCAGTATCCTCCCTTGGTAAGTCTTCGCAAGCCTAATGGCTCACAACTGCAGGAGCTTAGCCTGGTTTCTAAAGCATGAAGCGACTGAGAGTATTACAACTCCCCCTGGATGGGATGCTAGTCCATCGCAAGGTTACCCCCAGCATTATGGCGCCGGTACCCATTTATACACCTGGGTGGAGCTAAGGAAACAACACGATGGCAGAGACCAGGCTTGAAACACCGACCTTCAGGTTGAAAGTGCGACGCGCTAACCACTGGACCACCGCACCTCCACCAACTGTTAGCTAAACAGGACCATTAGCTTTTAAATTTTCTTTGACACAAATATGTGTTTTGGCTTTTCAAAGTGATACTTCAGTCTGGTGACAAAACCCCTTTAAAGTGCCTATAACCCTTAAACACATTTTCAGAATCAACTCCACGACATTGAATAGTAAATGGTGAAATATTTCTTGTTTTAAACATCGCGTCATCTAATTAGCATTTTACAAAAAGCTAATTAGATGACGTCAACCCGGGAATCATTTATTATACAACTACTTGTTTTCACCTCCAAGTAATATTTTTTACGAATCAATAGACCAAAAATCAACTTGAAACAAAAGACATCACTGCGAGGCTTAGGGGAATGATAGTAGGGATTTATATGGTTTATTCCCCTAAGCCTCGTAGTGATGTCTTTTGTTTCAAGTTGAATTTTAATATATCGAAATTGGTCTATTGATTATCCACAGTTTATTTTTAGTTGTCAAATGTATTTTTTACCACAATTGCCGCCAAACTCGCAATCTAAATGGTCGACGTGAGTGGTAAATGAGAGTCCAGACAACGGTGCTGACGCTAACATCACGCGCGCTTGAAAAAAAAAAAAAAACAATCAGATGGCGAGAAAGTTATAGACAACGCTTGCGCTTTCTTTGCTGTCACGTTTTGTAACAAGACTTCGATTTTTCCTTGTATTTTTTCTAAATATTGTTGTAAAAAACAAATTTACACCGGTTCTCCGTGGTGTGGACTCTTATTTACCACGATTTACGTCATCACATGGTCAAAATTTGTTGCTGCCAACATTTTTGACCATGTGATGACGCAAATCGTGGTAAATAAGAGTCCACACCACGGAAAACCGGTGTAAATTTGTTAAGTTTGTATTGTATTGTATGTATTGTAGTCAAATGACGCCATCGTGCAAATGGCCTAATGTATTAACCAAGATCGGTGATTCCCAAGTGGCAAATAATCCCACAATGCGGCAACTTTGAATAATTTATAAAACACGAGGGGTTTTCAAAGCATTTAGAAAATGGAAAACGTGAAGTAGCAAACTTGAAGACCCAAATTCGCCGAGTTTCGTCGAGACTATACACATGATAAAACTAGGTAAGGCCGTTTGTACATATACTGAATGTAATCATTCTTAAAAACACCAGAAAACAAATCGGTAGTTTTTACACGAGTCGAAAAAACTTGAATTTCTTGAAATTCATAAACTACGCACTATAAACATTTTGTTCTTTCTTTGCTTATAGTTTTTGCTGGGAGCTTCCGATCTTTTCCGGTTATTCAGCAAAGTTTTCGGTTGTATCAAGCTTTCAAGTGATTGGGTGCGATTGTAGCTTTATTTTATTAGCGTTCTTGCAACAGCTGAGGCAAATACGCAAGCATAACATTTGGAAGCTTAAATTCAGCATTCGACTGTGCAGTAATTTCTGTCCAGCCGATTTTGTGGAAAAGTGCTCACAGTAAAGCTTGAAGTCTTGGAACTTATTGAGCTTAATTGGAAAAAACTCTGTCGTTGTTTTATGAAAATATTCACGTTTTCTTGAAAAACGTTTTTTTTTAAAAACGCTTGTAACTTTTAATCGCTTATCTTATATGCACTAAAATTTAAGTCCTGTTACAGGCTGTATAATTTGAAGACTCCTTTATAGCCCTACCAAAACTTACAAAAATCGGTTAACGCTTACATGCCGAAAATTCTATTTATAAAAGGGAGCCTCCGCGCAATTAAATAGCCGCGGGCCACCTTACCAGTAATTTCTTATATGCAGTGGAACCCCGATGTAAAGAAGTGCCAACGTACTGGGGAAATATGTTGTAACGGGGGTCCGTTGTATACGAAATCCCGATATAACGAATTTGTGGGAAAACAACCAAAAACTTCGTTATATCGGGGTTTGATTAATAATTAACTTGCCTTAAAAAAGGTGTTACGTTGCATCAGCCATGATCAGTCAGCATTCGATTTAATACAACTGTATCATGCAATTACTACGGCAATACACCTTATTCATAAATGGCGGCGGATTTATTATTCTAAAAATACTGCACATCCCAAGTCTCTCTTGTTTCTGTCGCACCATACACCCAGATACACTTCTCATATCAATAATACTTCAGTACGACTGATAATGTACTGTATTCCAATGGAATGTGTAGTCGAATGTAAAAAGTCAGTAAATAAATAGCGTCCATATAACTTAACAGTAAACCTCGTCTTGGCCCACTTCACAGCAAAGCCCACCCCAGATTCGCGTCGCTCCTCAGCGCTGCCATTGGATCAGCCACTAAATAGTCCACGAAACCACTTACTCTTCAGTCAATTTGTTTTATTTTATTTACATTTTATTTTTATTTTTTTGTGTGTTTCAAAGTTGTTTATTGTCTTATTTAGGTACATTACTTTATACTTCACATACATGGACGTAAATTAAGAGTTTCAGATTAAGACTGTTAAGTAACATTAATAAATAACATAACATTTCCTAGTTGCCTTTGGTCTTTTTTTTTTTTTCAAGGCGAGGCCTGATACACGCTATTCACATTCAAATGCAACTTACTTTGATAGAGTGGCTTTTCATCTAGACTCACTTTGATGACGAGACCTAGGTTTTAATCACGTTTCATACTACTAATGTATTTTGGTACTGAAGGCACTGTTTCGATAAAAAAGGTACACGTGAAATGCTTCGGCGAGCCTCATGGTGCACAAGTGAAAGCCTCGTTTCCAATAAAGTTGAAAGCTCTTTTAACCTTTAACCTTTATTTTAGCACAATAAGTATTAAAGCTAGAAAGCTTGTGGGGTCGTGCACTATATTACATTACGAACTACTTACATCTAAAATAATAAGTAAATACAAAATACATGTCTATGGTTTAGAAATATTAATAAATATAATTAAAATTAATCAAGTACTTGTAATTAATACAAACAAAACAACAAACAAACAAAAATTTATTAGACATATAAACTTAAATACAGTTACCCTGCAAATTAGCAAAAACGCTATTCGAGGCAGGGAAAAGTATTGTAATTGAAAATAATAAAGGTAAGACAGTATAACAATACAGAAGCTGATCTGTAGAGTTACAGATTATTTTAAAGCTTTAGATAAAATCATGATATTGGTGGCAGACACGGGATAAGATAAGATAGAATTCCAAAAATACACAAAATCACTTTCTCTATAACGAGACGTGGAGGCAGTCGAGCTTTTAAAAATGAAGTTTACAAAGTACTCTTTGGCAGTGAGACGTGGTTTTAATTCCTTAAAATTTAAATTAGTTATTTTATCATTATAGTTAACTAAGTTCCAAAGAACTGATCCACGTTAGGCCAATGAATCTCGCATAAATCTACTATTATATTTTGGGATCAAAGCTGCATCCTGATCACGTAAAGAGTAACAACTATTTCGCATTCTGTATATACTCTTAGATAAGCACTCTGGTAAGATGTCGTTATATGCCTTGTGAAGTACTTTAACTACTTCAACTTTATAATCTAGTCTAATTGTTATCCACTTTACAAAATCTAATACATCACTAGATGCCATATCCTTGGGTAAATTAAAGATAATTGTAGCGGCCGTACAATGAAGTCTCTCTATTGCATTGATCATGTCCGAATTGCAGCACGAACCCCATAAAACGAGACCATACTTAATAGACGGCAAAATTACACTAAAATAAGAATTTAAGCAGAACGTTAGTAGGTAAAAACCTTGAACGTTTTAGCAGTTCTAATTTGTTAGCAAAGTTTTTTCTTAGTTGCAGCACATGTGGCACCCAAGTGAGCTTATCATCCACAGTCCGATTCCGAGCAGTCTGGTTTTTGTGACGTAGCGCAGTACTGAATTTCCAAGAAACGATGGGGGTAGGGGGCCCATAATGGTTTTCTTGCTGAAAATTATAACCTCGCTTTTACCTGGATGCGGTGTCAATCGATTTTTCAGGCACCATCTGTAGACTTCTTGTAAAGCTTTATTTAATTGAGCAATTCCTAAGTCTGTAGACTCTCCGATACAGTATATTGAGGTATCATCAGCATACAGAGCTGACAGAGATCCCGAGGCTACAGCTGATGACAGGTTGTTGGTAAACAAAGTAAAGAGTGTTGGACCCAATACCGATCCCTGCGGAATACCAGTTGTTACGGGTAGAGTTTCCATTAGTACGCTGTATGTTGGTGCCTTGCTTTGATGGCAATGTCTAAGAGTATCTTACCAGGGGCGGATCCAGGATTTTTTTATGGGAGGTGGCTACGGGTATATGCCTAAGTCTATAATTGAACAGGAGGGCAATGAGTTTGAGCAGGTCACACATGATTGGAAGGGCTGAAAGCCCATCCCCTGTAGGGGGGTCCGGGGGCATGTCCCCCCCGGGACATTTTTAAATTTTAGTCTCCCGGAGATGCATTTTCCTGCATTTTGAAGCACGAACTTAAGCATCTTACTGTTGCTTGAAACGTTGTATTTTGTTTGTTCAATCAACTGAATACAGATATCTGTAGTCGTGGACATCAAGTTATTAAGTTGAGTACAAAAATATTTTTTAATCGATCGTTCTGACCTTTTTCCGGTCGCCATAACACACATGGAACTTGTTTGCAACTCAGTGACATCATGCAAAACATAATGCAGAGCACTAAGCTGGCAATGCATTGCGGGGCGATTTCAGTTGTTTGTCACGTTTCTTCTGTACAGGGAGCAACGGGAGGTAAATAAGCAATAACCTCGTTGTTTTTTAAGTTGAAATATGCTTTATTTTTTAGAACACACATTAAAAAGGCCAAGTTAGTAAATTATTTAACTTGTTGGTGACAAAAATAAGGTTTAGATGTTCAAAGCAGCCGGGCAAAATAATTGTATTCACAGCCGGTCAATTTGCCCGTTGCCCGACTGCCCGGCCCTTAATGAAACCCCTGCCGATGGTCTAAAGGGGGGTGGCTAGCCACCCAATCCACCCCCCCCCCCCCCCTGGATCCGCCCCTGCTTACCCTGCTGTCACCCAGAACAAACTGAATCCTGCCTTGATTTTGTGAAAATATGTTTTACGATGCTTATTGCTTAGACTACAAGCAGACCCTCTTTTCTCTCATAGATGTGAAGCAAAAACAAAAATACGCGCGGAAGATGACTGCCGCGCGTCGAGGTTTCGCGCATTTCGCTGTAGTAGTTGACCATTCCTGGCAAGGTGATGCTGTGAGCCTCGTGGTGTTTGAGTCACAGCCTCGCCTTCAATCACCCTCACTTGTTCACCCACCATCGAGGGACTGTTCTAGTCTAGATGATGCTAAATGAAATGAAATGAAATAAAAAGATGGTATTGTCCACAGTTCATTTTAAACAGAACTTGAAAATTGGTAAAGACCTTTCTCAGGCATCACAGGCTTTGATTCTAGCTCCTTTACAGCCGCATTCATGCTCCTGCTATTAATCTGTACTCGAGATAATGGCGTTGTCAGCATCTTACGGAACGCGGCACGGAATCGCTTCTTAAAATAGATTAACATCCACGGATTGACAGCGCTGTTTGAATGTCCACACCAGTTACAAACCAACATGATGTACTTTGGAAGTGATCGGGCAAATTTATAATCAATTGCTAACATCACGTGAAAGACATGCGCTGGAAGCCAGCTAAGTGCAAATGCAACCACGACTGCGATTGACATGTGTATAACTTGACGCTGGGTTGCTTTTGCGCGACGACGGGCTTTGTCGTGTATGAGAGCATCACCAGGTACAGTGTGCGACCACAGTTTGAGACAAACGTACCCATATATGAAGCACATTGTTGTCAATGGCAAGATGTAGATGACACTTACTATAAAAAGGTATACACCCCTCATAGACGCTTGAAGTTCGCCAAACTGTGAAAATTCAAAGTTTATGTAGGAGTAATTGACTTTGATTATGACTAACCAAGGCACCATGAGAAACATGGAACTTATCCAGATACATGGTACGATGGTTCGTTTGCTTCTTAATCGAGGGTACGCCTGCATTGGCCGAGTGATGCTGCCGAAAAAATCAAGCGAAATGGCTGTTAATGAGAAGACGGACGCCGTTAGCGCGACGAAAAAAGAATATACTATTAATTTGGCAAGCAATTCTCCAAATGCTCCATCCATCCATTTGTCTTCCGTTAAAATGGCGGCCAATGACTGAGGCATTACAACGACAGTTACCATCAAGTCAGCCACCGCCAGACTAACGTACATGAAGCTCGTTAAGCGTCTAGTTTCGAGCTTTTTGTACAAGATATAGATCACCAGAATATTTCCAACAAGAGCCAGTAAAATAGTGATAGTGTACAAGACGGCACCTGTTATCTTGACTCCTGTTTCCAATCCTGTGGCGATACCACCGGTACCATTATCGGCAGTTGGGAAGGCGGTGCCTAAAAAAATACAATTGGCAGTGAACGAAAAAAGTAAAGTAAATTTCGAGATCCGAGCTTGCGCAAAATAGTCCAGCCCACCATTCTTTTACAGCCACCGTGAAAGACCTTCGGATATTGCGTAAACCTAACTCTGAAATTTGAATTTTTACCTTAAATCTTGAGGTATGATAAATCAAAACACCTTTATAAGAAGCTTTAATCTTGCGTGTTCTGAGTCAGACATTGGCGGAGGCATGATCACCGGAATTTGATAAAGTTTTGTTTTTCATGTACATTGACACGGCTCCTCGTGATTAATTAAAATCGATTGCTCTAGCGCAATCTAAAAAAATCGCACTAACAAGTAAGATTTACATCGAGATTTCATGTCTTTGATTTCGACCGCTTTAGTCAATCCAAAGCTTATCACTAAGGTAGATACCTGATACAGTAAGCTTCCTGCATCACTTTACATGGATCCATTTTAAAGGTGAATTTCGTTGAGGTTGTGTTCTAAATAGCTGTTCGAATTCAAACGAGACAATAGGAGAATACATACAAGAAATAGATCCCGCATCTAATCTGTTTTTTTTAGAGCGCATACCGTTTTATATGCGTGGACAAAGACAAGAATCCGAATGCTTGTTCATGTTCGCAGCGCCTTCGCGGCTTAATTTCGTTTGCGGAGAGAGAAGATTAACCAAAAATCAAAATTCAAGAAAAACCCCAATTTTCATTTTTGTAAAATACTAGAAAAAAAATGGTACCATGCAAAAGTACTGTCGACGAGATTTCATTTGAGATTTCGTCCACAGCCTTAAAAGTTAGAATTTTATTATATTACATACATTCTATTAGTACAATATATATTAGATGTTTCCATAATTGATTCTGAGGATTCAGTCACATTATTTTCTGTTAATGTTGACCACTAAAATATCTTAACTCAAACTTACCATTAGATGAATTCATGTCCGTTGTCAATAAATGTCGATGCTACACAAACTGAACGGGGGCTGAGCTTCACACAGTAGAACAGCCGACTGTGCGAGGTGTGTGCATTTGACTGAGGAAACTTAGAAGCATCAGTTGTAAACTATTATTTGTTTCAACTAAAAGCAGCCTTCAGTTGTAGAGAATGATGAACCAATGAGTAAGGCGGAGAATATGTCAACAGGAAATTACAACCGTTCAGATTTTAATCACAACTTCATGATCTGCTTTGTTCCGATGAAACACTCCATTGCACTTAAACACTCCATTGCACTTAAACACTCCATTGCACTTAAATGAATGACGTCAACATTTAACTTATTTAATGTATTGATTTTATGTCGTGACACGAGTCCCTTTAGTTGTCCTCGTATTTTGGAGTGAATTTAAATAAAGTTTTTGACAAATTTAGCCTCGCTGCCGTGATGTAAAGTTGATGGCCCATTTAATTTTTCAGGGGAGAATTGGGCAAATCCTGCACAGCAAAAGTAGAAAAAAAATTCATGTGCAGCGAGCTAAAGAAAAAAAGTATCGAACAATCCCGCCCTAGGCAAGCAGAAAACATGTCTGTAACTATAGCTGGTCGCTTACGGGAATGATTATATTCTCGTAAGAGGTGAATTCAGGCGGGGTTTTGTCAAAGCGGCTGTAAATAGAGCTGTCCGCCAACGAGAAGGTCGGACGCCACTCACAGAGCTTCGACTGTAGTTTATTATGAAGTCTGATTGTTCAAAACCGCGCTCAAGTCGCGGAGCATAGCAATACCGAAGCTAAATATTACTGCTAATATTCCGAAAGTAGCCTCCCCGGTTTACTTTCAACCTAATTACATGTAAAGGACCATATTCCATGTAAAGGACTATATGCCGGAAAAGTGCCTAAGTGGCTCACTGGAAAGAAATCAAACCCAAGATAAAGGTGATAAAATAAAGTTAAAGCAAGCAGGGAAATGAAGGAACTATTTTCGCTTTCTTTTAAACCACTTTTTTTACGATTTTGAAGTCAGTGAAGCTGATAAAATTTTACAACAATATAAACCTCCTAGTTTCTTACAAGTTATCTTCATGTTATGTTTTCCGATTTTGCGGATATGACTAAAGTGATAGCATTTACATCTACATTTATATCATCTTTATTTACAAAAAGAAAAACACGTGACTAAGTCAAAGTTTGCAAGTTTATAGTTCATAATTACACAATTCCGGCTGTAAATTAAAACGATATAAGCTTACCAAACCGGGAAATAGCTAGTAGAAAACCGTCGAGACTACGTCCGCAATTTCTTAGTTCGCGAAACGGAAGTCGGAAATTGTTGTAGAAAGCAGTATTGCCTTTAGCCTCCCACGCAGACATTCTTAGGGCTCTTCGTGGGGGAGGATTGCGTGACGAGCCCTAAGAATGTCTGCGTGGGAGGCTATATTGCCTTTGAGTATCTTCTTGTATGTTAACAAATACATCTTCGTTGCTAAGTAGACCCTAAAACCAAAAAAGGCCTTGTATATGCGAGATCAGCCATTCCACACAGCGAAGCAGCCATTTTAAAACGTTATTCATATCGTTCTCGCGGGTTTTGAATTAAGCGGCAAGCCTAAGCTGAACTTTACTTTTGAAATAACTCGTCTTCCCATTCGAATTTGAACTTAAAATTTGGCGTGGGAAATATTCAGGTTTTCTACGTTCCAAAACGGAAGCATGGCACTTTAAAAAGACATACTGAGAAGTGCATTTCTTGGGGATTTGTTCATTATATAAGGTGGTTTTGATGGATGAAGTTTTACAACTCAAAGATCTATAGTAGAACTGTTATGTAATGTAATGACGTTTGTTTGTTTGTTTTTTGTTTTTTTGTTTTTTTTTAGATAACTTTATTTAGCAAACAAAAACAATACAGCATATTACACACAAAGAAGCATCATTGACATATTACATCACAATTAATAAAACTAAATAAGGTCCTCTCCTCCAGATTCGCCAATGCTCACATGTCAAGAGCTGGCACGCCCACTTTTTCTGAATTTAACCGCTTTTAATCATGCAGTTTTATTTCCTTTTCCATATATCACATCAAGTATAAACGACTGTAAATAGAGTATATCTTGTTTTATTTCTAGTATAACTTAATGTACATTTTATTGTATCTTTTTAATATGTATATTGCGTATATCTGTTTGTAATATATTAATAAAAATAATAATAATAACAATAATAATCATAACCCACATCACCGAGGTGCTTTTCAGTGGGGCCCTGCAAATAATAATTTAAAAAAGATAAAAAGCTACAAAATACTAAAGAACAATAAAACAGGAGCAAAAAAACCTAGCATGCAAATAACATTTGTAAAGTTAAAAAACTATTGTTAAAAGCTCCTATGTACATAAGAGTAGATAAGACCATGACCTGTTGTAATTGCCCTAAGCCTTGTTTTTCAAAGTAAAATGGTTTGCGTCTGGTCGCCTAGCTCTTGTAAACTCACGTCACATACTACTAACATATATTAATACGGTAGGCCTTTTTACCGCCCCATTGCCCTTTTTAAGAACGTTCGCGCGAAAATCTTGTACAAATCAGACTTTTGTCAAACTTCAGCCACAGCCAGAATCACCCTTTAAAGAACACGTGAACAACGAAATGTCACATCATATTGTTGCCAGATACACTTAAAGAAAAGTCACAAAGTTTGGTGACGAGATTGGTGATGATTACTTTAATATTAAAGTCATGAATGTTGAAAATCTGCGCGGGCACTTTGTACCCAGCCTCCCCTCTCAGTCTAAATAGCGCTAGCCTATTATCAACAACTTGGAATCCGTAGACATCATAGAATAGGCCATTTCCGAGTTGCCTTTAGCCTCTCTATCAAAGCGAGGCTAGGTGCGAAACCTTTCATATGAAAATGAGTTTTCCTTCACATGCAAATAAAACTTATATACATGTGATTGAAAACTCATTTTCATATGAAAGGTTTCGCACCTAGCCTCGCTTTGATAGAGAGGCTAAAGGCAACTCGGAAATGGCCTATTGCAGTGCCTATTGCAGTAAACTAACGTTTCGTACTCCTGATGTGTATTGATTCTGCCACGCTTCTGTCCATCGCGTAGGTTCTTCCCATTCGACATCTCTCGCAATGACGAATAGATAGATAGATAGATAGACAGATAGATAGACACGGTAAAAATTCCTTCAGCATACACGACGAGCATCGTGGTATATTACGTCGCAGCCTCGTTTCCAATAAAGTTAGCTGCAGGTTTCTTGCTTAATTCTTGTTTTCCCACCATGTTGTGTCGATTCCAATGTTTAAGAGTATCTTTTCTTTTTCTGCAGTCTTTTAGCCCAAATCCTCCCTTCATTTTGTTAAAATGCTTTTAATGATGCTTAGACTACGGACAGACCCTCTTTTCACTCATATATAGTCGAGCAGAAACTAAAACACGCGCGGAACATGACTGCGGCTCGTCGAGGTTTCGCGCGTTTTCGCGTGTTTTGATTCAGTGGTTGACCATTCCGATCCAGATGATGTTACGTACGAAATGCGGCTCAGAATCTCATGAAGCTGTAGCATTGTGCACAGTTCAATTTACACAGAACTTGAAAACTGGTAAATAACTTTTCCTGGCATCACAGTCCTCGATTCCGGTTTCTTCAAAGTCTCATTCATGGTTTTGCTATATATTCGAGATAATGACGTTGTCAGCATCTTACGGAAAACGGCACGGAATCGCTTCTTAAAATAGATCAACATCCACGGATTGACAGCGCTGTTTGAATGCCCACACCAGTAACAAATTAACATTATGTAGATAGGACGCGAAAAGACAAATTTATAATCAATTGCTAACATCACGTGAACGATATGCGCTGGAAGCCAGCTAAGTGCGAATGCAACTACGATTGCAATTGACATGTGTATAATTTGACGCTGCCTTGCTTTTGTGCGATGACGGGCTTTGTCGTGCATGAGAGTTTCACCAGGTAAAGTGTGCGACCTCAGTTTGAGACAAACGTACCCATATATGAAGCACATTGTTGTCAATGGCAAGATGTAGATGACACTTACTATAAAGAGGTATACACCCCTAACAGACGCTTGAATTTCACCAAACTGTGAAAATTCAAGGGCAATGTGGGAGTCTTTGACTTTCATTATGACCAACCAAGGCACCATGAGACACATGGAACTTATCCAGATACAAGGTACGATGGTTCGTTTGTTTCTTAACCGAGGGTACGCCTGCATTGGCCGAGTGATGCTGCCGAAAAAATCAAGCGAAATGGCTGTTAATGAGAATACGGACACCGTTAGCGCGACATAGAAAGTAAATATTATCAACTTGGCAAGCAATTCTCCAAATGCTCCATCCAGCCATTTTTCTCCGGTTAAAATGATCTCCAGCTACTGAGGCATTACAACGACAGTTACCATCAAGTCGGCCACCGCCAGATTAACGTACATGAAGCTCGTTAAGCGTCTAGCTTCGAGCTTTTTGTACAAGATATAGATCACCAGAATATTTCCAACAAGAGCCACTAAAATAGTGATGGTGTACAAGACGGCAGCTGTTATTTTGACGCCTGTTTCAAATCCCGTGACTGGTATTCCTGTGGTATTATTATCAGTAGTTGGTAAAACTGTGATACCATTATCGGCAGTCGGTAAGGTAGTATCTAAAACAAAACAATTGGAAGTAAAAGAAAAAAAGAATGAATTTATTCTTAATTTCTCTCTTATTTTTGACAGCAACTGTTTAAAGCAGTAGTATAGGGGATGGGTGATCCGGCCCCATCCCAAATAGGGGTTAGATGACATGAATAAATGCGTCCTAGCATGGGACACGTCCATCGCCCACAGACCTCCTTTCAGTCGGTCTGTGGGCTCGGACGTGTCCCATGCTAGGAGGCATTTATTCATGTCATCTAACCCCTATTTGGGATGGGGCCGGATACACCCACCCCCTATACTACTCTGTGTGTACTACACAGCGTCCCCCAGCCAGATATTATCTTTTTATACGGCCCCACCCAAAATAGGGGTTAGATTGTATGAATAAAAGCCTCCCTTGATGGTACAGGTGTCGGGTATTTCCATGTCTCCTACTATATAATTTAAGACAGAACTGCACCTCCCGGAAGCCTATTTGAGCAATGGGTGCCGCGGCGTTGCCAATTGAAGAAATGCTCACCCTTTGTATATCGCAATGGCCGCAGCACTTCAGTTCGTTCGGAGACATCAGGGTTGGCGTGATTGGCTACACAGTAAAAAAATGACCGGAAGTAAAAGAAAAAAAGAATGAATTTATTCTTAATTTATTTCTTATCATTGACAGCAACTGTTTAAAGCTGCCCTGAAAACACATGACTTGAAACTGGAACAATGGTGACACGATAGGACAATTACAAGGAGTACTTTAGGGGATAACAGTGTTACATTTCAAACATTCTCAGAAAATCCTGGGGTATACGACAGGACCTACTTGTCAGCGAGCAGCAGAGATCCTTGTGCAGCAATTTGACCCAACTAAATTAAGAAATATGAGGCGTTCTATATCAAAACAACAAGCTGTGCACAGCTTGAACTCGTGGCGTTTTAACCCATTGCAGTATTTATTCCCGAGTGTTCGCATGAGAACTTTTACGGACAAACATAAGCTTAAAATTATGTGTTAAAAGTATGACTACACTACGTTCACTACATTCAGTAGCTGACACCTGAAACCACGATCGCTAACCGAAATGTCAAGTTATATAAAACACAAAACCTGCCGGAACAAAAATCCCACAGCAGTAAGCGGGGAACAGAATGTCAAAAAGTCCTATCCCTTCTTTAAACCTCTTAAAATTTCATTCAAATTGAGGTTGAGTTCCGCCTCAACTTGATAAAGCTTGGCTATTGGGCAGCCCGCGGTGAACGCTAGTTTTGCCTAACCGAAAAATTGGGCAATAAAAACACAATTGTAGCTGTTCTATTAGCTTTGCCAATTTTGCTCGTCATTGTCATATTTTGGGCGGACCTAGAAGGGCGAAACATAGCCGGTAAATCGAGTTTGAAAATCCCCATATTTGTCCCAAGATACCTCGTTTCATTTGCTAAGCGGAGATGCGAAAACACCAGACGCAATTTTAAAAATACCGTGGAGCTCTGGGGATGAGAATAGAAAACCCCGGGTCTGTACATTGCAGTGGAACAGGCTGCAAACCTTGCGCGCCTGCGCACAGCCAGCCCGACATATTACCAGCTCGTACAAGCCAACACCAACAGAGGCGGCAGCTGGTTTTTCTTTCATATAAAGTTCACTAGCAGTAATCGGAGATGGATAAGCGTTCGAAGGAACTTCCGGCGGAAATAAACCCCTGAAAGAAGCAATAGGGGCGGCCATTTGGAAGACGGGACACCAAAAAATCTCAAATTTTACTGCACGTAAGCCACAAGACAACCAACACGAAATTGGGATTGCATTCATCGAACGCGATTTGAATTCAAAAATCCCCAATTTATCAAGTTTTATTGATTGACGTTGTCGTCGGTACGTGATTTGTACGTGTTTAAGGTTTATATGCTTGATACTGGAATGGACCATTATTTTGGGATTTCCAATAATGCAAAAAGTATAACAACAAATTAAGGTGATTTTTATGGAATTTACCATCTCCTTTCAAAGGTCTGATATTAGGTGATATTACACAAACTCTTGCTGCACTGGCGTCGATGAATGGCAAAAGCGAATAGTAAATAAACATGTTTTTTAAAATAAGGCATTATAATGAAAATATTTTATGCATGAAGGCAACTCCTCGGCTGTTTGCAGGTGGTACGATATATTTAGAAACTAGCACAGCACATCTTTTTAATAAATATTCTATGGACGTCTGGTAAACAGTAAGGCCTTCAGCTGATAATCTTCTGGTTTACCAAATTAAAAGGAGCAAAATTCATTCACGTTTCTCCACTGATAGTCATCATGGTAACAATAAATATTCAACTGGCCGAATTCAAATAAACACCGGACTCCAAATAAACGCCGATACCTCGAATAAACGTCGGTGGGATTTATTTAAAAATCGACCTTGTCGACTCGGGTTTAATTTGAACCCGGCGTTTCTTCGGCGCCCGGCGTTTAATCGAGAAAATACGGTAACAGAAATCTTGCCTATGAATTCTTTAAAATAGTCTTCAGCGACGAAAAACGTAATCTGCGATCAGGAGTTCTTTATTTCGGAGCGAAAGTCGGCGACTTTCGCGCGCTCTCGCGCTCCATAAAAAAGAGCGGCTGATCGCTGGTGAACAAGAACGTTGAAAACATATTTTTTCGCGAATTTTATTGACGGGCACGCCTCCTCGTAAAGTTTAGCACGATGGAAAGTAATCCTGGCGCTTCCTGTTTATCACAGGAGTGTAAAATATGAACAATTTCTATTTTATATTGCTTCACACGTATCCGCAGTTACGAAAATGATTATAAGAATTAACTGGTATTAACATCGCGGAAACTTGTATAAACGTCTGTTGAGTTCTCACGGTGAGGCGCGTGACACTGTACTGTATCTAAAATTATAAAATTCATTAATAATTCATAAGGAAAGTACAAAAGAAATGAAAATTTAATGAAGGTTTGTAAACCCCAATACAAATCAACTGAGTTGATGAATTATTAAACAGTAGCATTAACTTTTGATACAGACAACTGCTCAGCTAATTAGTATGCATTAACTTTTCATACAGATCTCTACTCATTGTTTCATTTCATAAGTACGATAAAATATTCGCGTCCGATCTGTATGGGCGTTTACAATGGCTCGCCTTCGGCTCGCCACTGTAAACGCCCATACAGATCTCCCGCACATATTTTATCTACTACATAATGTTCCAGTTTTGTTGGAGTGATTTTGAATATTGGACTATAATTCCGTAATTGTTTTCTTTTGTTTAATTTGGACTATCGCACACTAATTGTTAGATAGTGTTTCACGTGTAAAATAAAACCACTCTAAAAGTTGGTACACGAAGCTATAAATAATTGTCCAAATGTAATTGGATTGCAACTTGAAAAAAAGAACAATTTCTCTCTTACACGTTTGTCCCTCGTTTCTTAGAAAAATTAGTTTAAATCATTCTTATTATGGTTAGTTCTCTGTTTTCGAGGAGTCGCTTGATTTTGTCCTTTTGTACGAACAATGGGCATATCATTTTACATTTTTCAAAACAACCTACAAAGGGGTTCAAACCACAAATTATAACCCAGCTGCTTTGTATGGGAAGTCTCTCGAACGAAAACATGTAGTATTTCCTACCGTTAAATTTTGACCATTCTTAAAAAGCTTTTTATTGTACTCGTCAAGGTGTTCTACCTGTGTTAAGTGTGTGTGAAATTCTTTAAAAGTATGGCCGCTCAAATGAATTAAATTTCTAATAATTCAAATACTTTTTGTAAATCATTCCTTCCAAAACTTGCACAGCAGAACACTATTGACCAGTGCATCACCTGAGTGCATGGTAGCCGTTTGGACTTTTGGCGGGAAATAGCCTGCGCCAGGCGTTTAGATAGTGAGGAGCGAAGTACAAGCGGCGCGCGAAGGATGATATTGTGAGCGGCTGACTCAGAGGGATACGCTCGTTTACGCGCCGCTTTACAGCTGCATCCGGCCCCACAATCTTACTCCTAGAACAGGCTAGACGGCAAACAGTTTGTGTAGCTAGATCAAATATTTATGTATATATTTGACTTACTGTGAGAAGAATTCATCATTTGCTTTCCGAAGTCTAATATTAGGTGATATCACATAGTTCCGAACAGTTACACTGATGCAGTAGTGAGTACAGTGCTAACCCGGGCTCACCCTGACATATTAAAATAAGGCCTCCTCGCCGGCTCGGAGCCCTTATTTTAATATGTCAGGGTTACCCCGGGCTAGCACTGTACTCACTACTAGCTGTTAGCAATCCTGCACACAACCCGGCAGCACAACCCACACTGATATGGTATAGCCAATTGAAGAAACGTAAACACTGTTTATATACCCCCCACATGGCAATGGCAAACGCTGCACCAAACTTCAACAGAGCACATGCTGGCTACCACGGATGGCTTGCCAGTTACCGAATGGATGTTCCACCTGATCTTGGCAGAAAGGATCTTCTTCTATTTCACAATGAAGTCCTTGACAATATGCTCGGCGTCATAGAAGAGCAATCCTACGAACTTGGGCCTTTGAAGTTTCAATACACAGTCTTACTAGACATTAAGAAGCAGACAGACGAAGGTGAAGTTAGGGAACAATGTTACGTAGGAGGAGATGGCAACCCAACCATCCAAAACGTTTTCAATCGCAAAGAAGTAAAAAGAAAACTCAGGGCCAGAATAGACCAACTTAGAGAGAAAGTCGCTGGATGGACAGAAAGAGGTTCAGGATGGGTCTTCGACGGTATCAGAACTGTCTTTCTCGACTTCTCTAGAAACAATCCAATAAGAGGCGGTTCATATATCCCTCTACCACCAAAGCTCAAGGTAAAGCAAGCAATCATAAACGTCAAAAACAGAGATGATTCTTGCATTAAGTGGGCTTTGAAAGCAGCATTCTTCCCTGCCATTGCAAACTCTGACAGACCAAGCCAATATCCTCGAGAAGACGTCTTCAACTTCACAGGAATCTCCTTTCCAACACCTTTGCATGAGATTCCAAAGATCGAGAGGCAGAACGACATTGCAATCAACGTTCTAGGCTGGGATGGCGGTAAGGTAGTGATCTACCATGTGAGCGAGATGGATGCCCCTGGCATACCAAGTGTCAACCTCATGCTCATCACAAAGACTGATAACCACACTGGCAATACGAAGTTTCACTACTGCTACATAAAGAGCCTAAGCAGGCTTCTTTATAGACAACAACAATGCATTGGTCACCGTTTGCACTTCTGCACTAGGTGCTTGCAGGGCTACACATCGGAAAGAGTCCTCGAGAAACACCGCACTCTATGCATTGGAGCCGCCTCTCGCCCAACAAGAATCGATATGCCTGAGAAAGGCAGAAACACTCTACAGTTCACAAACTACCAGAGGCAGATGAAGGCGCCGTTTATCATCTACGCTGACAGCGAGAGCATCATCGAGAAGGTTGACACATGCATACCAGCACCCGGTAAAAGCAGCACAACGCAGACAGAGATCCACAAACCCTGTGGCTTCTCATTCATTGCTGTACGATCTGATGGAGAGGTGGTGAAAGACTTCCTTTACCGGGGTGAAGACTGTGTGCAAAGGTTTCTTGCTGCTCTTGTTGAAACTGAACTCGAGTTGAGGGAATCACTCAAGCAGGAGGTGCCGCTGCAAATGACAGGTCAAGACCGGCATGACTTCTACACCGCAACCATTTGCCACATCTGCAAGAAGGACCTTGTCAAGTACAACCAACGCGATGAGGCTGATTTCTTTCACCCAGACACGGGTGAATACATCGGCAAGGCTCACAGGCACACAAAATATCCTGGTAGCCGAATACCTTGCTTTTTCGAACTCTACAATCGATTCAAACCAGATGACGGCAAGTGGGCCAAGAGGCAGCCTAAGCCAGACGATGCTGAAGAAGAGAGTGACTGCATTGAATGTGGCCAGCCTCTTTTACGCCCACAATTCAGAGACGCTGTTAGAGATCACTGCCACATAACTGGTAGGTATCGCGGCGCAGCCCACAATGTGTGTAACCGGAGCTACTTCCGCATCGACCCAAATAAAACAATCATTCCGGTTGTCTTTCATAATCTGAAAGGCTACGACGCTCATCATCTGATGCAGCACATCGCCGAGATCGAGGGCACACCCAATCTGAGATGTATCCCAAACAATATGGAGAAATACATCTCATTCTCTCTCGGCAGACTCAGGTTCATTGACAGCTTGCAGTTCATGTGCTCTAGCCTAGACAATCTTGTATGCTCCAACAAGCATGAGGACTTCGATATCACAAAGTGGCTTATAACTAACCAAGCCAAAAGAGGCCTATTACTCCGCAAGGGCGTTTATCCCTATGAGTACATGGACTCCTTCGAGAGATTCAACGAGACATCTCTCCCGCCTAGAGAGGCTTTCTACAGCAAGCTCACAAAGTCTGGTATAGACGATAAAGACTACGAACATGCCAGGCAAGTCTGGGAAGCATTCGAATGCGAGAATCTCGGGCAGTACCACCATCTCTATCTTGCAACAGACACAGTTCTCCTCGCGGATGTGTTTGAGAACTTCCGAAAGACATGTCTCAAGCACTACGGTCTTGACCCTGCGCACTACTACACAAGTCCTGGTCTGAGTTGGGACGCGCTACTCAAACACACGGGAATCCAGCTCGAACTCCTAACCGACTACAACATGTATCTCTTCATCGAGAAGGGAATGCGGGGCGGCATATCAACAGAGATGAAGCGCCACTGCAAGGCAAACAATCCATATCTGCAAGACTACAATCCAGAGGAAGAGACCACTTACATTCACTATCTCGACGCAAACAACCTCTATGGTTGGGCCATGAGCCAGCCTCTCCCAGTTGGCAATTTCTCATGGGCGCGCGTTATGCCCACTGAAAAACAAATTATGAGCTTGCAGCCAGACAGAAAGAGAGGATGCATTCTCGAGGTGGACTTGGAGTACCCAGAGGAGTTGCATGACGAGCACAACTCTTACCCTCTCGCCCCAGAGAGCACAGAGGTCCCAGAAGAGTGGATGTCGCCCTACCAACTAGCCCTTGCAAGAGAGCTGAATCTAGGGAAGGACAGAACCAAAAAGCTACTCCTCACCCTTAGAGATAAGAAGAACTATGTCCTCCACTACCGCAATCTCCAGCTCTATCTCGAGCTCGGTATGAAACTGAAGAGGGTGCATAACGTTCTCTCCTTCGACCAGAAGGACTGGATGGAGCCATACATCACCTTGAACACCGAGCTCAGGAAGCAGGCCAAGACACAGTTTGAGAAGGACTTCTTCAAGCTGATGAACAAATCCGTCTTCGGTAAGACAATGGAGAACCTCAGAAACCGAACCGTTGTTAAGCTCGTACGAGTCAACGAGGAGATAAAACTCCGGAAGCTCCTATCCAGCCCACTTTTAGCAAGGGCAACGGTCTTTAGTGACAGCCTTGCCGGCATCCAGATGCATAAAGACAGAATCCTGATGAACAGGCCGGTATACACGGGTATGTGCATCCTCGATCTCTCCAAAACCTTGATGTACAGGTTCTATTACCAGCACCTGAAGTACAAGTACGGCGCACGGTGTGAGCTACTCTACACCGACACAGACTCTCTCCTACTCGAGATCAAGACGGAGGACATCTACGAAGACATGAGGCGCAGTCTCTGGCACTATGACACGAGCGACTATCCCAGTGACCATCCCTTGCACAGCCAAGTAAACAAGAAGGTCATCGGTAAGATGAAGGATGAGTGTGCAGGTAAGCCGATCTCGGAGGTTATCGCGCTGCGATCAAAGATGTACACGATCCTTCTCGAGGGTGACAAAAACATCAAGAAGGCGAAGGGCACGACCAAGGTTGTTACGAAGAAGGAGATTAAACACCAAAACTACAAGGATGCGCTCTTCAGCAGGCAATCCTTCAAGCACGGGATGGACAGGCTTCGAAGCAAAGACCATCAGATCTTCGGCGAGCATCTCAACAAGACAACACTATCACCCTTTGACTCCAAGCGCTGGATCAAGGATGATGGTGTCCACACGCTGGCATATGGTCACAAAGACATACCTAACCCGCGCTAGAGCCCAGCTGGTGGCAACTGAGTGCCCTGCGGCACAACCATCAGCTCCTCACGAACAAACCCTCGCTTAGGCCCGTCGTAGAGATAATAAACCACTGGCTCATTCGGCTTGGTTACAATCCTTTGTATTTGGTAGACCTTTAAAGACCAGATCGGGTCGGTCGCACGCCTCCCACCCCCTTCCAGTTCACCGGGGTAATACAAATATCTAACACTCACCCGGGGTGGGAGCTTCTTCTCATTCACACCAACAGGTCTAGCATATGGAGTCGCAGGCTTGGCAGAAACGGCTTTCTCTTTGATTGCATCCTTTGGTTTCTTGCCAGTGAGTCTTGTCACTTCATTGTTCAAGGCCGAGACAACATCTGGCAGTCTTTTGACCCATGCAGTCGACCGGCCAGAGGGCATATTCATTTCAACGGCATACTGATAACCAAACAACCTTTCAGCCAGGGTTCGGTTGAATCTCTCCACAATTGCTTGGTCTCTGTGGATATCAACCCGTCCTCGACGAATGGTCGTTTTGTTGTTTTCCATTGTCTTAGTCACAACCCCCATAAACTCTTTCCCAGGGTCAACTTGCAAGAGTTGCAGCCATTTCAAAGGCCCACGCCTGTAAATCTTCTGAAATGCCCTTGAGACTTCTTCAGACTCTTTCGAAGTCAGAGGCTCTGCTGCTTTGTAACGGCTAGCCACATCCACAATGGTTAATGCGTATTTGTAAACCTTTCTCCCGTGTGGAAGTGTGTCGTGGGGCAGGAAGAGAAGATCTGCTTGATGCACTGTATTGGGTGAAGAGACATCAAACTTGGGCCGAGGGATAGCGCGTGGCGCTGGGAGGTAAACTTGCCAAAGGGCTTGTTTGACCAGCCATTTCTTTGCGACATCATCAGAGACCTTGGCTGCTGCAGCTAGCTTTTTTACAGCGGCAAGCCCTTTCCAATACCCTTTCGTGCTGTAATAGATCTTTGAGAGTTTCGCCTCCATAGGGGTGCGCGTGGTATATACTTATGTATTGTGTTGTTTTGTTTAAAGAAAGCGATAAGCCGCATACCCACCCGCAAGCAGGGTGCCTCCAATGAACGCAAGTTCGCCATTCTTCTGTTGTGTACTGGGCTTGTAGAAGTCCGAGAAGACAGGCTCTTTGTTGTCTTTGATTTGTTTATCTGGTTGCGTTTGGTGCATCTGGTTATACAAGACCAGGGCTTGGTCGGTGGTTTGGAAGTTTTTGCTAGCTTGGTGTTCCTTCCGATCATTGGCTGCAATCCAGTCGAGGAGCTTGGTGCGGTCTTTCTGGTATTTAGCGTTAGCCGCTTGGTATTGTTCAAGGGCGTGGTCATGTCGGATTTTCTCATCCATTGCTGCCTTACCGTTATCACCAGACAGATATTTTGCGAGATAATTGCCGCCCGTGAAAGCGGCCGCATTGAGAACAGCACCAAGGGCCATTATTGCAATCGAAGCCATTGTGTATACATATGGTTTACAAGTTGTCTGGGAGGATTTTCTGGTCCTCGAGATATTTCTTCAGCGCGATGGTGCCAGCCATGACGGCTGTAAACTTGACATAATTCATTAAGCTTGCACTGGGGTCGGCAGTTAAGTTCTCTTTGATGGTCTTTTTACCAATCCAACCAATACCAGCGACAAGGCCAGTGATTGTTGCGGCGTCGAGGATAGACTTCACAAGCTTGTTGTCAGACATGGTTTGTGTGCAGTATACATATGATTTTTATTTTTTGTGCCTTTGTCGTCTCGTTAAATCTCAACACGCACCCTTAAAGCCCTCCGTCATGGAGGACTCGGGCCTCATCATAGAGGACAACGGCCTTGTCATAGAGGACTAGGACCTCGTAATAGCGGACTTGGGCCTCTCGGGTGAGGTTCATGGCTTCGAACTCTAGGGCCGTGTCATTGAGGATTCGGGCCTTGGCCTCTAGGACTCTGGCCTCGGCCTCTCGGGCCTCAGCCTTGTACTCTCGGGTCCATAGGGCCTCTAGGTCCTCAGACTCAGGAGCAGCCTCAGGCTCGGGCTCGTTGTGTCTGTTCCTTAACAAGAAGTAAACTGCTTCAAAGGCTTTCACGTTTAAATTAGTCAATAAAAAAAGCGCACTTCCGACTGCAGCAGTATTCACTAAAGTCTGTAAAAGATTCATAGTCAGTATACATATGTTTTTTATTTTTCTGACTCAGACTCGACCTCGGCCTCTGCCTCGACCTCGGGTTCGGACTCGTGGCTCCTCGACTCGGGCTTGTGGCTCCTCGACCTCGTCCTCTGACTCTGACTCATACTCGGATTCGGGCTCGGGCTCGGGCTCGGGCTCTGGTCTGTTGTGCTTATTCACGGCTATACAACAAACTGTATCAAAGGCGACTGCATTAAGTCCAAACCAAAGAAAAACCACACCTGCGATTGCAGCAGAATTCATCAAAGCTTGGAAAGGATTCATGGCGCAGTATATATATGTTTTTTTATTCCATATTTTTAATTCCTTGTCTTACAGGAATTCGAGATGGGGGTGTTGCTGGTGGTGTTGCAGGTGGGGTTGGCGGGGTGTTTGCTGGTGTGTTTGATTTGCGTCCAAGCCTTTGCATTATGGCTTCGCGCTGGTAATAAACACCAGCAGCAGAGACAATCAACGCACCAATCCCAAGAATATAAACGATTGAGTTGCTGTTGCTGTCACTTGTTGTGCCACTTGTTGTGTCACTTGTTGCAGAATTGTTTTCACTTGTTGAGGGTGCAGGCTTTTGTGCTTGCGCCTTTTTCTTTGCTTCCCGGGCCATGCGGTTGCGTTCTGCTAGCCTTTTGCCAGAAGCAACACGGCCGGGGTTCTTTTCTGTTGCAGGCTTTGTTTTCGGGGCCTCAGAGGTAACACGGTCAGGTGTTGGAGTTGGAGTTTCTTCAGGGATCGTCTCGAGTGGTGTGGCCATCCTGTATATATGTGAATTTTTAAATTTATCTTGTGACCATGTGTGGTGCCAGGTTGCTGACAGGTTGCTGCCAGGTTTCTTCAAGGTTGCTGAGAGGTCACTCCAGGTCCCAGCCCAACTTCATCAAGGCCCTCAAGTGGATAGCCTTCACTGTCTCTGGTTGGATGTGTGGGTTGGGGCTGGGGTTCCAATTCTATCAAGTCAGTCTTGTGATCAGGCTCTCGTTCAAACTTGATGTGTTTTGTTGTGATGAGAGCAGCATTGGCAATCGCCAGCCATCGTCCGCATCGCACGGCAATAGACCCAGCAAGATTTGACAGCTCCTGGTTGATGATGTAGTCGTTCTTGAGTTCTTTCTGCAATTCCTTGGGATCACCAACCGGGATCACCATGCCAACGCCTTTGGATATGAGCATGATGGCTGAATCAACTAGGGATTCAGTTGTCTTGTTGCCGATGTATGCCTCGTACCGTTTGCAGTACTTGTCAACGTCCTTGTCTGACAACTGCTTGACATGATCATGTGTGAGCTGCACGCCGATAGCTTCTTTGGCCTTGCCAGTTGAAACAAGGATTGCCAGCTTCTCCCGTTTGGCAGGAATGTCATTGTCACCAAGCCCTGTGGGAGGTGCGGCACCAGGGGTGGCCTCCAGCATCTGCATTACTTCGTCAAAAACGACCTGGTCTTCAGCTGCTTGTGCCATCATCAGGGTATACATATGTGTTTTTTAATTTTCAATAATTCTCTTGATGTCTGGCAAAAAGGTTTCAAGCTCTCGTATCACCCCCGCCATGGTGTCTGGCATAGAATTCAACCTCAATGGATATCTGGCCAGAAGCATGAGGCGCAGATCTTCCACACCAGCGGCTTTGATAATTTTGTTTTGCGTATCAAGTGTGTGTTTGTGCAATTCATCCAAAAGCTGTGAAAGCACAGTGAGCTTGTGAAGACTGGTTGGCGCATTCATGGTATATATATGTGTTTAAACCTTGTACTCAATTCCATACGGGTGTCTCAGAGAGAAAACCAGGTGGGAGAACTTGCGGGATTTGAGCCTTGCGATAAACTCTTTGTACTCCTCGTGGGAGAGCTCGCCGGCATAATCTTCGAATATGGCTTTGGTTGTCTTGCTAGAGGGCGTGTAAAAGAGCACGATCGCTGCAATGTTATCACGATATGGCTTGGCAATGCTGGTAATCTGCTGGGTCAAGACCCACACGGACATGCCGTCATGCCTTGCGCTGAACCCAAGATTGACCAACTGACCCGTGCGGCCTTTGACATCTTTGGAGGCGACGCAGTCATCGAGAATGAATAAAGTGTTGGTGGATGTGAAAAAGAAGCTAGCCAGCCTCAACCAGTCTTCGATTTCGTGCTGTTGGCAGACAATCACGAAGATGTGTGGATCGCGGTCCACAAAGCCATCGTATGTCTTGTTCTTAACAAATGTGGGGCAGAATAAAACGATGTAATCAAAATAACCCCTAAAGGGCCCTCGCAGTTGGGAGAGAAGATACTGTGTCTTGCCAGAGTTAGTGGGGCCCACGATTAGTGCATTGAATGGCAGCTTTCTTGGGTCCATACCCAACACCTATATTAGTTGGTTCGCAAACTGGCGTGGATGGGGTCTTTGCCAGAAGTCTTTGTATTTCATTGTGTGATAATGGTCTGGTGGATGGCAGGGGAGCCGGCTTAGCATAGAAGTTGATCTTGTTTCTTGTAGCCATGGGCTGGTGGTATATATATGTGTGTTGCGTTTACTTAGTACTGTACAGATTCCAGCTGTCTGTCCATGATGCTCATCTGTGCGTCTGAGAGGGTGAAGATGTGGCAGAGTGCGTTCCCCGACCCTGTACCGTTTCGTTCGATCTCGAGTTGCACGCCATCCTGTGTGTTGACGAGTCGTTGGCCGCTGCCGTGCAGGGCTGTGTCATCCATGGACCGCAGGTCAATCCAGAGACCAAACTTGTTGCCTGTGAGATATTTGGTCAATTAAGTTCATGTTAGGCCTGCCGCGCGTGTGGGGGGTAAAATGTCGGGTTATCTCTCTCCACATGTCTGTACCACTGATGCCCTCGTTGTAAAGCCTGTTTGGAGCACCGTTGACTGTGACCTTCACTTTGGTGATGTCGGGATTGAAATAGTTCTCAGAGTCCCGGGCACCAGCTACATAAGGGTTGATGAACAGCAAGAGGATGCCCCTGAGAGACCGGCGCTGTGGGTTAACCCGAAGATTCATCCGAGTGTCACCACTTTTTGAGAAGGGATGCACGCGATCTCGCATTACCAGGTCATAAGCGAACCCCTTGCCACTAGTGTAAGTGCTTGTTGCTTCGTCGGCCAGCTCCTTACTTCTGATCGTCTCATACTCCAGCTGGATGTTTTCCAACTTGTACACGAGCTTGCTTGTGTCTGAGCCTCGGACAACTTGGTTTGCGGGGGCGAGGGTTAGTTCGAAGACCAGATCGTTATACAGTGCCCGAGGATATATAACACCGTGGTCAGTTAAGATTTGGTGATCCAGCTTGATGCGGTACTTGTTCTTGTATATTGTCTCAAGCTTGTTCTCTGCATCCACGCCTGAGCTCTTTTTGTCGCCAGCACCAGAGCGGATCTTGCACAAATCCACACTCTGGATGCCCTCCATAAGCATATTTTCCCGCTCATCGGTTGATCTGAAGAGATCTTCGAAGATCTTGTAGATGTCGTACCCAACAGTGTACTGGACAGTGGTGGCTGCAAACTTAACAACGAATTTGTCCACCAGGGCCCGAGAAACATTTTGCACGAGATAGTTGTTTGCATGGCCGCCGGCTAGGCTGATGTTAAACACCAGGGCAAGTGAGCCGGACACAATGACATCGTGCTCGCCTAGCTTGGGCACCGAGACATAAAGTGTCTCGCCGGGATTAGCCTCAGAGGGGTTAAATGTGATGCGCTTGACGGTTTTCTCTGCCTTCATGGCACCCAGTGTCTTTTCCCTGTGAGATGGAAGTAGATTCGGTTGCACAGCCATTGGTATATATTTGTGTTTTTCAAATTTATATTTATACCAACGATGGCTGAAGGCGGATATGATATACCTGGTGAGAATGAGAATACAGGGCTTGACTGGAACATAGATCACGATGATGACGATGACGACGAACAAGAAGTTGACACAACAACACCTTTTCAACCAGGCGGTACATCCACCCCATATCATGGTGGTGAACAGCATGAAATGCATACAATGCCTCACGAACAAAGTGGGTTAGTTCCTGACATCCCCAATCTTAGTGACTTCACACATGAAGAAGACAAACAAAAACTGGTTGATAAAGCTAAGGCCTGGATAAGAAGGCGCTTTCCAAAAGTAGCCTAGGACAAATTACCCCCAATTTCTTTCGGTAAAAAACCAGGAAATGAAGGCAGAATGGTTTCCTTTGGGCCAAAGGGTGGCGAGACTCCCATTTTCAAACAGGATGGGTCTGGCCTTCTTAAATCGTTCACAGACAAGTTCAAAACATCCCTTGGCCCAAGCGCTGAAGAGCTTGTCTCTGAAGAAAATGCATCAATAAGGGAGGAAAGTCAAAGATTGAAGGAGACAGAAAAACAACTGAAGGAGGATGAAAGGGCTGTTGTGGAAAAACAACAAGCAGCAAATGAGGTACAAACCCTCAGAAACAGAATTGAGCAAACTCAAGCGAGGAGGGAGGCTCTGGAGCAGGAACACGGTTCAATCGTTGAAAATCAAGCCGAGATAGACCGCCTAAAACTGCTGGAAAAGAATCTTCAACGAGATCTTGAAAACCAGAAAAAAGAATTAGGGGCCCTGCAAAAAATACAAAAACGAACAGACAAAGAACGCGCCCAAGTACAGGCAAAGGTTGACAAAGCCAGAACACGCCTTTCTGCTATGGTGAAGGAAAGAAATGAAGTTGAAGCAGGGCTAAACTCAACTAAACCTCTTGATGAGTTAAACGAAAGAGAAGCCGAGCTTGAACGCCAGAACGCTGAAGACAAGCGCGTCATAGAGGATGAGAACACGTCTCCCTCTGAAAGAGAAGCCGCGGAAGCTCGAGTTGCTGAGCGAGAAGAAGAGCTGGAAAGGCTCCGACCACAGGTTCAAGAAAGGGAACAAGCCCTGTCTTTGAAAGAGAGGGTCAGAGAAATCTTCAAGAAATACGGATGGACCCTGCAAGCGATTGTTCTGGCAGCTGGCATCACCATCAGCGCTGTTGTACTCGCTACCTTGAACGGCCTGGCAAAGGCCACCAAGGCAATTGGAAATGGGCTTAAGGAGCTTGGCAAAAAGGCAGCCAGCGCCTTGCCTGGCCTCATTGGCTCAATTGTGAGCTTCATCTTCAAAACGGCTGGGTCGGTCATCTCCTTTCTGGGCGAACACGCCTGGTTGCTCATCCTTGCCGTGGTGGCCTTCCTTGTTGAAAGGATCACCAAGCGTGCGAAGTCTTGAACACACTTATCTCAACCAAACGAAAAGCCCTGCCAAAGAAAGCGCGCCAACAGCAACGAGTGTCTTGGAGACGTGATGCGGGTCGGGCTGTGGTGCGGGTGCGGGGGCTGGTGTGGGTGTTGGTTGTGGTGTTGGTGTGGGTGTGGGTGCGGGTGTGGGTTTGGGCGCAATGCCCTGTGCTTGTGTGGCCTGTTTATGTATCGGGTTTGATGGATGGCTGTTTGGTGGATTAATCTTTGTTGGTCCACCGTCCATGTGGCGAAGGGAGGCTTTTTTCGTGCCCAGATTAACACCACTGTTCACACCCAGCTTCATCCCTTGTGTTGCCTCCTGTAGATTGTTGTTATACCCGATCAAGCTCTCTGTGTTGATAATCATGCGCGAGGGCATGAGCCAGCTTCCGGGTGCTGTCGCAAAGTCCAGGCGAACTTTCGTTGCTTGGATGGCAAGCTGGTACCGCTGCACGCTTGTTGCGATGTCGTTCAGGATTATGGCCTCCTCTAGATGGGTTAGGAATACTCTCTGCGTTTCGAAGGCCCTGCCTCTTTTTCCAATGATGCTGCTGCGGGTTTTGGCCTGTGAACCAAGAATGCAGTACACAAAGGCCTCGATTGATTGGTTCATACGCACGAGCCCTGGCTGTGTTAGCCCCTGTGCGTAATTTGGCACAAAGTGCTCGAACTGGGTGTCCGCCCCTTGATCGTTACGAACGTAAGTTATTCCATTGGCTTTATAATTGGAGTCTTTTCTGTCAGTGACGCGCTCATCATGGAACAGAGCTAGATCAGAGTCTGGATAAGTGTAATCGGTAGATGTGGGGCCATCTCCATAAACCCAAATGTAGACATTCCCAAGTCCGTGGTTCTTGCCGTGTGTGAACCGGAAGTCAGAACTGGGGTCGATACCGAACTCGATGCAAAGCTTCTTGTACGCGTCGATGTTGTACTTGTTGTCTTTCTGGTTAAATGGAGGGTCGTCTGGCAAAGCACTCACGCTTTGTTCCCCGCCCATCTGGTAGAGTATTCGCCTTGTTGTGAAATAAACGTGAAACCGGTAAAACGACCGGAGCTGTGTGGTTAGTTCTTATCGAAGAGAATGTCACGCGAGATTCCACAGCCAGTTGTTGCACACCACAGGGCGAAGGAGAGTTGTTGTGGCCAAAAGCTCATATGGGGGCCACCCATCCACTTTCGGCCATATTTAGCGGTCGTAAAGGATATCTGTGTGTCCCTGAAGATATTTCTGTATTTCGTTGTGAAATACTCAGTTGGCGTGACATAGATCCTTTGCTCTTTGTCATTCAAGATTGCGCCAATCATCATGTCTTTGTCTATTGTGGTGTCGAAAGCAATGGCAGGGATTGATAACATTTTTTGCCCCAACGATAACTGATAAGGGAAACCCCCGTCATAATGGAGACCAAGAGCGTCTCTTTCGGCGCTAGTCCAATCTTTGTGGGCTATTTCTGTGATAAGTGCCAATGAGCCTTGGCCCTCTTTGTAAAGCACTTCTCCTGTGGCGGTTTTGTGGTCCTCACCAAACTCTACTTGCACTTCAAAGTGTGACATATCAGCGTTAGGGAAACGCCTTTTGAAGTCTGAGATCGCCTTGGCCTTAGCCGCGGTAGAGATCTTCATTGCCTCCGGCGAACTAATCCAAGCAATTTCAGGATCAGGGGGTGGTGGTTTATATGGAGGATGGCTATTGACGTTTAGGTTTGAATTAAAAGGAGGCGGGGGCCCATAATTGTGACCACCGATGGAGATGCCAAGATTTGAATTAGGATTAAATCCACCAGGCCTTCTGCCAAACATGATTGTATATAATTATATTTTAAAATGTTTTCCTGTGATGTTTTTCCAATAGACTTACATATACACACCATGGTTGTGCTTACAGTTACCACAACTTCGAACCCCTACACTCTGTACTTTGATCACGTGATCCAGAATGCACACTTCATCCGCCTCCTGTCTGCCTCGTTTTACAATTCGTGGCATAACTTGGCAGAAAAAGTGAAAATAGCCGCAGTCGTTTCTGGTGATAACCCAAAGACTACCACCATTGACATTGGCCCTGGGTTTGTTACTCCTAATAGCCTTGCAGACATGATAAATGGTAAATTTAAAGAAAAGGGTATTGCTCTGCAGGCAAAACCATATGAACTTGGCGTTCTTTCTATTTTAAACCCAGGACAAAAATACATAATATGGGTTTCCCCAAATCTCCCAAGATTGTTTCATATAGACATAAAAACATATCCTAATTTTACCATAAAAGGTTTCAAACTTCCAGGCACATACTTTGTCTACTGCGATCTGCTTGACAAAGAACAGAACCTTCTCAATGGTAAACCTTCAAACTTATTGGCTCGTTTTGATGTAACCGGAAAACCTTTTGAGAAGATAAATTACCAAGGGACCCAACATGGCGTCTGGCATATTGTCGATTGCCTTGGTAAACATGTAAATGACATCACACTGTCGATCAGAGATGAAAAGGGCAACCTCGTTGACTTCAAAGGCATGCCTTGGGAATTTGAAATTGAAATAAAATAAACTTATATACACTCGCATCTGTCATGGTTGTGTTGACATTTGTCACGACTTCGAACCCCCACACGATCTATTTCGACCACCCACTGCCGAAACCGAGTTATATCCGGCTCCTGTCTGCCTCTCTCACCAACTCGTGGTACAACTTGAAAGAAAGAGCAAAGATCTCAGCACCTAACAGTTCTGGAAGGGTTACTGAAGTATTCGTAATGCCGGGGTTTTACACAGTGGATAACATTGTGAAAGATTTCCTTGAGATAAAAACGAATAGACCAGTTATTGATCTAACAGTTGATACAATCACAGCAGAAGGAATAATGTTAATTAAAAGTCCCAATAATGTAACGTTTAGTAAAAATCTGATAGATTTTCTTGGTATAAGTGGTACCCCGTTTTGGAGTGCAACTGTCAAAGGGTTTACATCTCCAAGCACTTACTTTGTCCACTGCGGCCTGGTTGACAAAGAACAGAACTTGCTCAATGGCAAACCTTCGAGTGTGTTGGCGCGCTTCGACATTCGTGGGAAATCATTTGAAAAGGTTCATTACCAACCAACACCACAGCATGTCTTGCGTGACGTCTCGTCTGGTGAATTTGTTAACTCTATCACACTGTCTGTTAGGGATGAGAACAATAACCTCTTCAACTTCAATGGAGCGCCATTGGAATTTGAAGTTGAGTTAAATTAAAAAATCATATATATACCCCATGCCATGAGTTCTGCTAATGTGCTTCCATCGGCTCCCGAATACAGCGAGACACAACAGCTATACCCCATGCGTGAGATCACTCAAATCAATGCAGAAGACTTCCGGCTCAAAAAGATATCTGACTTGCTTAAAGAGCTGTCTGACGAAGCCGAGCATTACCGTCAGGTCGCAAAGAAATACAAACGAACCCAATCCTTAGTTCATTACTCGGCGGTTGGCCTTGGGTCGCTTTCTGTTGGGCTTTCATCAGGGGCCCTTGCAACTGCATTGACTGGGTTCGGAATAATTGCAAGTCCAGCACTCGCCGGCGTCGCGACCCTCTGTGGGCTGTCATCAGTTGGCTTCACAGCTGCTAACAAGCGATTGGAGCGAAAAGTGACCAAACACGAGAATATCTACACACTGGCCCTGGCTAAACGCAACTCTGTCTATGAACTGGTCTCAAAGGCTCTGGAAGACAAGAGAATCAGTAATGCAGAATTCACCATAATTACTCGTGAGGTGGAAAAATATCACGAACTCAAAGCTGCAATCAGGGATGGTGTTAAGGCTAAAAAAAACGTTGGCACTCAAACACAAGCGCCAGACCTCGAGAAACTCAAAAACGAACTTCGCAAGGAAGTCAAACAAGAGTTTCAAAAAAAGATACGTCTTCTCACCGCAGCATCCAAGTCCGATTTGAGAGATTAAATTCAGGTTTTAATCTACAAATCTTAAGGGAAAAATCATTTGCGCCCAATTGAATACATAACCCGGCTGTGTACAACCATGGAGAAGTTCGCTAAACAACTGGCTGATGTTCGGGCCTTGGACACTAAAGGCGAATACAAAACCAAACTCGATGAGCTTGATAAAGAATACAAATTTATCCTCCTGCGCTCACTCGAAAGCTACACCAAGGAAATACGGCATTCAAACCTGTCAGAACGCCTTCATATCATCAAGGAGTATCTTTCTCCCGAGGCACAATACCCTCCACACTCACCTTTCACCCTTGTGAATGAAAGGACAAAAATTTGCCAAAACTGCAAAAGCAAATTAACCCTCAGGATGTTTTCATCAGAACTTTGCTGTGAGGACTGCGGTCTATTAGAACCCTTGGATGGTGTGACCTTCGATTACAGCGGGCTCTATGGTGGTGATTACACTATTACCAAAAAAAGAATGACCACCAAACATTACAACTTCAAAAGCTATCTCAACAAACATCTGAAAATTTGTGAACACCACGTCTGCTTGTCCAATGATGAAATATATCATGCAAATGAGACATTCAAATTCATCGAAGAATGTCTGCCGAAAAGAATCTCCATGCCCTTTGTGGCCCACAAAATCTTGGTTGCGATAAAAGGGCCACATCGGCTTGTCAATTACTTCTGGCTGCAAGTCCCAGAAAAATCAATGTGGAAGCACGAACAAAGCTGGAAGATCATGCTTGAAAAGATGGGTCACGTTGAGTGAACAATGCCATAGAAACGTTCGTGAGCACTTGGCCCGTCATAGTCTTCCTCTTCATCACTGCCGATGCCCATGTTCAGCAATTCCAGCTGTAAGCATCTAGAAAGTGACATGCCAGGACAAATAGCTCTGTGCATACCCATGTCCACTTCTGACGAGAAGTATTCTTGGCATTCATCACATGTTTGTGAAGTGAATATAGGGAAATAGCAATTGTGTTGCCAGTGATAATGATTTTTTATTGCACGGCATACAGATTTCATCCTGCGTTGATGAAGGGCTCTGGCAGCCAAGTCACGCTGGACTTCTCTTTCAGCCAATTCAAGGATGTAATCTTTGATCATGTCTGCCAAATAGTCCCAACGGGATTCACCAAAAGCCAGTTGCTCCATTGGCTCAGTTGGTATATAGACTGGGATGGTATTTCTCCAATTGGTTCAACTTTGAGAGTAAGAAGGCTTCCGCAGCTGCACTATCATCACCCAAATTGTTTGGATAGGTTTTGACAGGGGTGGTTTGTTTTTGTTTTGACAAATTTTCATGGAAGCTGTTGACAGATTCCTGAATGCCATCCAAGAAATTTGGTTGTTTTGTTTCCCAAATTTCTGTTATGTCCAGCAGCTTCCATGCGAAGAAGGCTACCGCCTTATAATAGTTTGGGGGCCAGTCTTCTCTGAATGTAGTTCTGCCTATGCCATTCAAATAATCTATATCAATTAGTTTCTGATCCTCATTATATGTCATACGAAACCAATTTCCGCTACACAAGATATCCCCCGATGAAATTCCTCTCATAATTTTTTCGAACATTGCTGTTGATTTTGTTGCGCCGAGGTTAAGTAATTTTGTTTGGCCTGGAAATAGTTTTTGCTTGCAAGATAGAATGTAAATACCACAGGCGAGTGCTGATGGGTTTTTTGTTCTGTGTACAACCCCTTTGTTTAGCAAAGAATTGTGTTCAAGGCTAAGGCTAAGCTGCTTCAAAGAACACATTCTGAAATAGGCATCGACAAACAAGCCTTTGTTAACTCTCTCACCGCTGAGAGCAAGACCGGTTTGTATTTGGTCACGGTATTGTTTAGGAATTTTATTGGCTGTGATCTTTCTGGTATAAGGACACTTGAACTCTAACAAGGCTATCATCTTGTCTTTGTGTGAGAAGTATCCGTCTGGACTACAAGTGACCTTCCCAAAGAGAGGGTGATCCTTTGCAAGATTTAGAGAGCCCTTATATCCGAAAACTTTGGTAGAATGTTTCTTCTCAAAGTATTCACGGACTAGAGGTTCAAATAATGTGCCCCAAACGCAGGCCACATTGTTGCTCATATCGATGGGCTTTACCTTTTTGCGAATTAGGCTTGACTGGCTCTCAAATGGCGAAGATCCTGTCAAGGCAGAGATCTCCGATGCACCGAGTGTGTTTTGTCTGGCTTTGACCCATTCTTCGCTCTTTTGGATAAGGCCTGTTTCACGCGATTTCAGGAATCTCTTGAAAGCTTTCATGTTTGCCATTGCCATGTGGGGGGTATATATACAGTGTTTACGTTTCTTCAATTGGCTATACCATATCAGTGTGGGTTGTGCTGCAGGGTTGTGTGCAGGATTGCTAACAGCTAGTAGTGAGTACAGTGCTAACCCGGGGTAACCCTGACATATTAAAATAAGGGCTCCGAGCCGGCGAGGAGGCCTTATTTTAATATGTCAGGGTGAGCCCGGGTTAGCACTGTACTCACTACTGATGCGAATCTTGTTGCACTGGCGTCGACGAATAGCAAAAGCTAATGGTAAACATGTTCAGAAAGCATTAATCATTTACTAATTTGAAAACACAGGAAGTTAAATGCATGCATGCAGCCAGGTGGGACGACATATTTTTTAAGACAAAAAAATGAATGTTTTATAAATGATCTATGGCCGACAGGTAAATAGTAAGGCCTTCATGCAGCTATACCAAGAAAGGAAAACTTCACATTTCTCAACGCAGTCATCGCATACGACAAAATGTTCAGAACCTCGAATAATTTCTAAATGCAAATATCTGAATTTAACTCCAGACGTGTTATCAATCCCTTTTCGCAGTTAACCTTTTTCATTTGCATTACAATAAAAATCAACTTAAGCAGTTGAAAAACAGCCTGAAAAAAATCAGCTGCTTAAGTTGATGGCTCACTGCGAGGATCAAATTTCAGTCATGTTTCATCCGCAGTACACATATATGATTTTCATATATTCATATTCATCTAAAGTCTTTGTGACTTACTGGATGTTGGATTTAAGCCCTTCTAGGACCAAACTATAGACCTTTTTCATAATGGCGGGCGAGTTATTTATTCTTTTATATCTATGTTAATTAGCCCTAGTGGCCTCGTTAGCGTGTGCAAAATTCAAAAGAATTTTTACTCTAAAACAAGGCCAATAGGGCTAATTAACATAGATATAAAAGAATAAATAAATTGGCCGCCATTATGAAAAAGGTCTATTTTGAGACGGTGTTGTGCTTTTTAACTTCTCAGTGTCGGATTTTCGACCCCCTTTTCACGGTTTTTCGCGGTCTTCCCCCCTCGTCCCCTTATTTTTCGTAAAGCACGTTTTGCAAGTGTCCGTGTGAATCTCCCAGAATACGGGTCCACGTGCATTCGATTTTCTATTTAATCTTTTATGTCTTTCATCCTTTTTCATGACAGAAAAACGAACATTTCAAGGCCCTCACTAAAAGTGACCATACCCCAGCAGGACATCAGCCATTGCTGATCATATTAAAATCATTGGTCACAACATTAATTACAGTTTAATTGCGATCATTTTGATATTTTAGCGTCCGGTAAAACAGACTTTCACTGTAAAATAAAGGAGATGTTGCTCATTCAAGAACTACAGCCTTCTTTAAATGTTAACGTCAGCAGTGAGAAGCTGTTGCTTTATTACTTGTACCTTTTAAGACTGACAGTCCGTACTATTAAATTACTGTTAAGATTGTTTTTTCTTAATCTTGGTTCCAGACCCCTATTTTCAATTATATAAACAGTTTTCAAACACTGTAACGGTTACTTTTGAAATTGTATGTACCTTTTCGGGTACATCTTAAATCAGGATTTAGTAATTGCAGTATATTGTGACGTGCCAAAAGTACAAGTCGATTTCTAAGAGGTGCATGATTAGACAAATTTGAAATTTACTAACGCTTTAATGAAGTAAAAATGTGAATCTCTGTGCTTGAGATGTCTATGTTGTGGGTCAAAATTTTCCTTCGTTCAAAATTTATTTTCCTTTGTTTAAAACTCACTATCATACATTATCATGCATTTTCATACCCAAAAACAAAGGAAAATAAAATTTGTAACCAAGGAAAATTTTGACCCACAACATCTACATTGTTTGTTTTTCTTTGTTTCTGATAACTTTCTCTTTATGTATCTCAGTTTGTTTTTACTTTGACCATTTCTCTCAGTCACTGTTGAAACATAGTGCAACTCATTGATATATCCAATAAAACTTGTTTTCCGTCCTTCCTGATCAGCAACAGGAGTTAGGAATGTACCTTCAGGTGAATCTATATTAGATTCTGTGATATGAATGACACAGTTATATGCATTAAATACAGCTTGCATAATGATCTGAATGATATTATCACACCATGTGCCTTGTTTCGATATTTGTCGAATATAGTTATTCCAGCGATCATCAGAAATACTTTCAATATATAATTCTGGGTAATCCTGTAAATGGCTAATTTCAGCCATACGAATTTCAAGGTGCAAGTCAGCAGTCCTATACAGCTGTGTTAAACTGATTTAAAGAAACAATCCCCACATCCACCTACATCATGTGGTATCAGTCCTATCAGACGAAGCCTTTCAGTCAAACGATTCGATTGGTGTATCATGACTAAGTGCATTCTCGGGAGACATGCCTCCCTTTAACCTTGAATTATCATTATGAAGCAGAGGAAAGGTATGACCTTTACAATTCATTAAATTTTGCACATGGATGTGTTTGTCTACAGCTACATGTGTACAATGCCTTTCTCTTGTTTCACATTTTCTTTTCTGTAACTTCATGTAAAAAAAAACAAATTTACTATAAGAATGATCAGTGATATACCATATGTTCCAGGTTTTGTAATTGTTACACAAATCACCCATGAAAGAGCTGTCTGGAAGATGTTGACTGACCACAACAGGTCATTTGGCTCAATGGCCACCGAGCACAATCACTCGGTTCATTTGGTTTGTCACAACATAGGGTCATTTGGCTCAATGGCCATAGAGCACAATCACTCGATATTTGTGACCCGCTATGAGTCAGAGTACAATGACTCGGCTGAGTTCTCGTTTTGTTCAGAAAAGTCGACATCAATTCCAAGCAGCAGGACGACAGCAAAGGTGCCCGGTTTGTCGTTGCTCAGATGCCGACATCCGGCTTTCCATATACTCTTGAAGCAGTAATAATAAGATAAGGCTGTGACAATTAGCAACGATGAACTTATTAAGAAATATCGCATAAAAGTTTGAATAAAATGAATTGAACTAACCATTCCACGCAAAGAACAGTCTGTTCGGTAACTCGTAGAGAGCCCGCAACAATCTTGGAAAGGTTTTCAGCTGAAAATAGTTGCGCGCGCAGAGCCTTCTTATTATTCAAAATGGCGCAGATTTTGCACATCGCCCACCCAAAAGATCTCGATTCTTCACTAGGGTTCGATAAATTATGCTCATTATGCTTTTGAGTGTCACTCCTAAAATCATAGCATTATGCTCAAAATTATGCCCTTGCCCTAGCATTATGCTCAAAGGTGCTCGGTGAATTTTGCGCAAAAAAAAAAGACAAAATAGGGGCTAACATATTATTTCCTTCTTTAAAATAACAACAACGTCTTTGAAATAAGAATGCTCTCGGCTCATACGGAGCAAAAGGAGCTAAATGTGAACTCTCAAACTTACAAGCCTGGGGAGCCAGGCATAAAGTAAGGTAGCCAGACCTTCAAACAGAAAACCAGGCCTTTAACAAAGCCAAATATATGCACCAAGCAGCCACAAAGCCCACAATTGACAGGACATTTTTTTAAAAAACACATTATTTGATGTTTTCATTAGCACGGTAATTTTATCAACTTTTATGCTCCTAAACATCACTTTTATGACGATGCTCGCACCATAGTATTATGCTCGAAATTATGCCACCATAATTTATCTAACCCTATTCTTCACGCCGGCGAAATCACGTGATAGGTGACCACAGGAACCCCAAGATTAGGACTGCGTTCTCCCATCATCGAACGCAATTAACACTGATGAAAAGTCTAAAATAACTCCTCTCGCTTTCATGGTCATGCATACTTACACCTTATGACATTAGCTATTACCTCTTTAGAATGTTCAGTTATGCCGTTATTTGTTTGCTTACTCAAAATCAAAAACGCTACACTTCCTTTGTCTTTTTTGCAAGATAACTACTGGCGCCTTAATTTGCCCTTCAAATTAACCTTACCTTGTTTCGCATTAACGAGATGGCTCTTAAAGCCCTTTGATTACGTTTTGAAGTCAGTGAAGCTGACATTACAACAATATAAATCTCCTAGTTTCTTAAAAGTTCTCTTCATGTTATGTTTTCCGATTGTGCGGAGATGACTAAAGTGATAGCATTCACAAACATGCATTAGAGCGCATGTATCTCATTTATTTACAGACTTAGTCAAAGTTTACAAGCTTTTTAGTTAATAATTACACCATTCCGGCTGTAACTTAAAACGATATAAGCTTAAGAAGCCCGGAAATAGCTAGCTAGTTGAAAACCGTCGAAACCACGTCCGCCATTTCTCAGTTCGCGAAACGGAAGTAGGAAATTATTCTAGAAATTAGTATCACCTTTGAGTAACTTCTTGTATGTTAATCAATACATCTTCGTTGCGAAGTAGACCCTAAATCCAAAAAAGGCCTTGTATATGCGAGATCAGCGTTTCCACACAACGAAGCACCATTTTAAAACGTTATTCATATCGTTCTCGGCTTTTTGAATCAAGCGGCAAACCTAACCTGAACTTTACTTTTGAAATAACTGGTCTTCCCATTCGAATTTAAACTTAAAATTTGGCGTGGGCAATATTCAGCTTTTCTACGTTCCAAAACGAAAGCGTGGCACTTTAAAAAGACATAATGAGAAGTGCATTTCTTGGGGATTTGTTTATTATATAAGGTGGTTTTGATGGATACCGGTCCATTCCTTCGAATTCCTCTAGATTCGCCAGTGCTCACATGTTAACAGCTGGCGCGCCCACTTTTTCTGAATTTGACCGCTTCTCCAAATCTTACTTATGAAATTCTGCGCTCAACTGACTTGTTTAATAGTTTTAATCAGTTTCATTTCGTTTTCCATATATCACATCAAGTATAAACAACTGTAAATAGTGGGTGTAGCTTGTTTTATTCCTGGTATAACTTAACGTACATTTTATTGTATCTTTTTAATATGTATATTACGTATATCGTGTTTATCATATATTATGAATAATAATTAAAATAATATATAATAATAATAATAATAATAATAATAATAATAATAATAACCCACATCACCAAGGTGCTTTTCAGTGGGGCCCTGCAAATAATAAGTTAAAAAGATAAAAAGCTACAAAATACTAAAGAACAATAACATTTACATTTACATTTACCAAAATGAGAGCAGTCCCTCTCTTCGAGGCTTATGTGCTCTGGTCGCGGTCAAGTTCTTAAAGTTCTTAATGCGTCAGCTGACAAACCCCACTCTTAACCCTATTCGGCCTGGGGGGGGGGGGGGGGCGGGGCACAAAGTGCCCTCGCTAACTTTCAACATTCATAACTTCTTTAATATGTATTCAAACGCCATCAAACTTTGTGACTTTTCCTAAAATTTATCTGGCAACAATTTCATATGACAATTTTTGATCACGTGACTTGACGTTTCCATGGCAACAAGATTTTGACAGCCATGTTTTTGGCAATTTGCATATTTATACCTTTGAATGAAGAAAAACAATGTTTATTGGTATAACTTTAGTATTTTTACCTTATTTAGCGTTTATTTATTGGTTTTGATTAATTTTGCGTCCGTTTGGACGGTTTTTAAGAGGTTTTAAAAAAATTCAGAAATCCAAGATGGCGGATCCAAGATGGCGGCCATATAACTAATTACCTAATAACTACGTCATATGACGTCATCGTTCCATTGTGCGGACCGCAAAGGAGACAGTTTTGGACGTACTATGTACCCTCTAGGTTTCATTGTCATAGCCTTAATGTTCTTGAAGTTACGAAGGGGGGCACAATGTGCCCCCCCCCCAGGCTCAGGAACTCAAAAAAAGCCCAGGCCGAATAGGGTTAAAAGAGTAAAACAGGAACAAAAACACCTAGCATGCAAATAACATATATAAAGTTAAAAAACTATTGTTAAAAGCTCCTATGTACATAAAAGTAGACAAGACCATGACCTATTGTAGTTGTCTTAAGCCTCGTTTTTCAAAGTAAAATGGTTTGCGTCTGGTCGCCTAGCTCTTATAAACTCACGTCACATACTACTAACATATATTGATACGGTAGGCCTTTTTGCCGCCCAATTGCCCTTTTTAAGAACGTTCGCGCGAAAATCTTGCACAACTCAGATTTTTGTCAAACTTAAGCCACAGCCAGAATCACCCTTTAAAGAACACGTGAACAACGAAATGTCACATCAAATTGTTGCCAGATACACTTAAAGAAAAGTCATAAAGTTTGGTGACGAGATTGGTGATGATTACTTTAATATTGAAGTCATGAATGTTGAAAATCAGCGCGGGCACTTTGTGCCCACCCTCCCCTCTCAGTCTAAATAGCGCTAGCCAATTATCAACAACTTGGAATCCGTAGACATCATAGAATTGCAATAAACTAACGTTTCGTACTCCTGATGTGTATTGATTCTGCCACGCTTCTGTCCATCGCGTAGGTTCTTCCCATTCGACATCTCTCGCAATGAGGAATAGATAGATAGATAGACAGATAGATAGACACGGTAAAAATTCCTTCAGCATACACGACGAGCCTCGTGGTATATTACGTCGCAGCCTCGTTTCCAATAAAGTTAGCTGCAGGCTTCTTGCTTCTTGTTTGCCCACCATGTTGTGTGGATTCCAATGTTTAAGAGTATCTTTTTCTGCAGTCTTTCAGCCCAAATCCTCCCTTTCTGTTAAAATGCTTTTAATGATGCTTAGAGTACGGACAGACCTTCTTTTCACTCAGATATAGTCGAGCAGAAACTAAAACACGTGCAGAAGATGACTGCCGCTCATCGAGGTTTCGCGCGTGTTCGCATGTTTCGATTCAGTAGTTGACCATTCCGGGTCATTCCGGTCCAGATGATGTTCCGTACGAAATGCGGCTCAGAATCTCATGAAGTTGTAGCATTGTGCACAGTTTAATTTACACAGAACTTGTAAATTGGTAAATAACTTTTCCTGGCATCACAGTCCTCGATTCCGGTTTCTTTAAAGTCTCATTCATGGTTTTGCTAGACGTTCGAGATAATGACGTTGTCAGCATCTTACGGAAAACGGCACGGAATCGCTTCTTAAAATAGATCAACATCCACGGATTGACAGCGCTATTTGAATGCCCACACCAGTAACAAATTAACATTATGTACATAGGACGCGATAAGACAAATTCATAATCAATTGCCAACATCACGTGAACGATATGCGCTGGAAGCCAGCTAAGTGCGAATGCAACCACGATTGCAATTGACATGTGTATAACTTGTCGCTGCCTTGCTTTTGCGTGATGACGGGCTTTGTCGTGCATGAGAGCTTCACCAGGTAAAGAGTGCGACCTCAGTTTGAGACAAACGTACCCATATATGAAGCACATTGTTGTCAATGGCAAGATGTAGATGACACTTACTATAAAGAGGTATACACCCCTAACAGACGCTTGAATTTCACCAAACTGTGAAAATTCAAGGGCAATGTGGGAGTCTTTGACTTTCATTATGACCAACCAAGGCACCATGAGACACATGGAACTTATCCAGATACAAGGTACGATGGTTCGTTTGTTTCTTAATCGAGGGTACGCCTGCATTGGCCGAGTGATGCTGCCGAAAAAATCAAGCGAAATGGCTGTTAATGAGAGGACGGAGGCCGTTAGCGCGACATAGAAAGTAAATATTATCAACTTGGCAAGCAATTCTCCAAATGCTCCATCCAGCCATTTTTCTCCGGTTAAAATGATCTCCAGCGACTGAGGCATAACAACGACAGTTACCATCAAGTCGGCCACCGCCAGATTAACGTACATGAAGCTCGTTAAGCGTCTAGCTTCGAGCTTTTTGTACAAGATATAGATCACCAGAATATTTCCAACAAGAGCCACCAAAATAGTGATGGTGTACAAGACGGCAGCTGTTATTTTGACGCCTGTTTCAAATCCCGTGACTGGTATTCCTGTGGTATTATTATCAGTAGTTGGTAAAAGTGTGATACCATTATCGGCAGTCGGTAAGGTAGTATCTAAAAGAAAACAATTGGAAGTAAAAGAAAAAAAGAATGAATTTATTCTTAATTTATTTCTTATCATTGACAACAACTGATTAAAGCTGCCCTGAAAACACATATGACTTCAAACTGGAACAATGGTGACACGATAGGACAATTACAAGGAGTACTTTAGGGAATAACGGTGTTACATTTCAAACATTCTCAGAATGTCCTGGGGTATACGACAAGACCTACTTGTCAACGCGCAGCAGAGATCCTTGTGCAGCAATTTGACCCAACGAATTTAAGAATTACGAGGCGTTATATATCAAAACAACAAGCTGTACACAGCTTGAACTCGTGGCGTTTTAACCCATTGCAGTATTTATTCCCGAGTGTTCGCATTAGAACTTTACCGAGAATTACATAAGCTTAAAATTAAGTGTTAAAAGTATGACTACACTACGTTCACTACATTCAGTAGCCGACACTTAAACCACGATCGCTAACTGAGATGTCAGGTTATATAAAACACAAAACCTTTCGGAACAAACATCCGACAGCAGTAAGCGGGGAACAGAATATGAAACAGTCCTATCCCTTCTTTAAACCTCTTAAAATTTCATTCAAATTGAGGTTGAGTTCTGCCTCAACTTGATGAAGCTTGGCTATTGGCCAGCCCGCGGTGAACGCTAGTTTTGCCTAACCGAAAAATTGGGCAATAAAAACACAATTGTAGCTGTTCTATTAGCTTTGCCAATTTTACTCGTCATTGTCATATTTTGGACGGACCAAGATGGGCGAAACATAGCTGGTAAATCCAGTTTGAAAATCCCCATATTTGTCCCAAGATACCTCGTTTCATTTGCTAAGCGGAGATGCGAAAACACCAGACGCAATTTTAAAAATACCGTGGAGCTCTGGGGATGAGAATGGAAAACCCCGGGTTTGTACATTGCAGTGGAACAGGCTGCAAACCTTGCACGCCTGCGCACAGCCAGCCCTACATATTACCAGTTCGTACAAGCCAACACCAACAGAGGCGGCAGCTGGTTTTTCTGTCATATAAAGTTTACTAGCAGTAATCGGAGATGGATAAGCGTTCGAAGGAACTTCCGGCGGAAATAAGCCCCTGAAAGAAGCAATAGGGGCGGCCATTTGGAAGACGGGACACCAAACAATCTCAAATTTTACTGCACGTAAGCCACAAGACAACCAACACGAAATTGGGATTGCGTTCATCGAACGCGATTAGAATTCAAAAATCCCCAATTTATCAAGTTTTATTGATTGACGTTGTCGTCGGTACGTGATTTGTACGTGTTTAAGGTTTAAATGCTTGATACTGGAATAGCCATTATTTTGGGATTTCCAATAATGCAAAAAGTGTAACAACAAATTAAGGTGATTTTTATGGAATTTACCATCTCCTTTCAAAGGTCTGATATCAGGTGATATTACACAAACTCTTGCTGCACTGGCGTCGATGAATGGCAAAGGCGAATAGTAAATAAACATGTTTTTTAAAATAAGGCATTAAAATGAAAATATTTTATGCATGAAGGCAACTCCTCGGCTGTTTGCAGGTGGTACGATATATTTAGAAACTAGCACAGCACATCTTTTTAATAAATATTCTATGGACGTCTGGTAAACAGTAAGGCCTTCAGCTCGGATAATCTTCTGGTTTACCAAATTAAAAGGAGCAAAATTCATTCACGTTTCTCCACTGATAGTCATCATGGTAACAATAAATATTCAACTGGCCGAATTCAAATAAACGCCGGACTCCAAATAAACGCCGATACCTCGAATAAACGTCGGTGGGGTTTATTTAAAAATCGACCTTGTCGACTCGGGTTTAATTTGAACCCGGCGTTTCTTCGGCGCCCGGCGTTTAATCGAGAAAATACGGTAACAGAAATCTTGCCTATGAACAGGCTTCTTTAAAATAGTCTTCAGCGAAGAAAAACGTAATCTGCGATCAGGAGTTCTTTATTTCAGAGCGAAGGTCGGGGACTTTCGCGCGCTCTCGCGCTCCATAAAAAATAGCGGCTGATCGCAGGTGAACAAGAACGTTGAAAACATTTTTTTTTTGCGAATTTTATTGACGGGCACGCCTCCTCGTAAAGGATAGCACGATGGAAAGTAATCTTGGCGCTTCCTGTTTATCACAGGAGTGTAAAATACGAACAATTTCTATTTTATATTGCTTCACACGTATCCGCAGTTACGAAAATGATTATAAGAATTAACTGGTATTAACATCACGGAAACTTGTATAAACGTCTGTTGAGTTCTCACGGTGAGGCGCGTGACACTGTACTGTATCTAAAATTATAAAATTCATTAATAATTCATAAGGAAAGTACAAAAGAAATGAAAATTTAATGAAGGTTTGTAAACCCCAATACAAATCAACTGAGTTGATGAATTATTAAACAGTAGCATTAACTTTTGATACAGACAACTGCTCAGCTAATTAGTATGCATTAACTTTTCATACAGATCTCTACTCATTGTTTCATTTCATAAGTACGATAAAATATTCGCGTCCGATCTGTATGGGCGTTTACAATGGCTCGCCTTCGGCTCGCCACTGTAAACGCCCATACAGATCTCCCGCTCATATTTTATCTACTACATAATGTTCCAGTTTTGTTGGAGTGATTTTACTCAACCCGTGAAATAGTAGAATAATAATAGCATGCTCCCCGGGGAATTTTTGGAATGAAACTCTCTGAAATGCTATTTCCAGCGTTCCTGAGACCGGAGAAACAGTTTCCAAGGCCAGCTTTGAGTTCAGTTTAATTCTCATGAAAAGTACATGTAGTTACACGAAACACTTTCTGAAACTTGGGTGTAACTCCATTTTGGTTGTTTGTTCAAAGTAAATTCGACTGTCACTCGAATATTCTCTGCAATTCTTTTCAGTATGGGAAGGCTTTGGAAACGAATTTTCCAAAGCGATTTTCTCTGTCATTGGAGGCAGAAAGAAACTGATTTCCAATATCAGCCATGTTCAATTTGTCAGTTAATGCAATGTCTGGATAATGCAATGATTTAATCTTTCTTGTGACATAGGTTGTTCGTAGATATGTCTTGAGCCTTCTTAGGGCAGAGGCCGAGCGCTAACTCACAGCATTAATGGATTTGTTTGATGGATTTGTCGGTAGCTGGAGTCCGATAGCTGACGTCCGAGTAACTCAAGGGGTATTGAAATGCTTGGTTCACAATATCCAATCTCCAGTCTAAAGTCACAATATCTCCGATGCTAAAATTGTAGGCTTTTGATTAATTCACGGAATATTTATTTTGCAAACTCTAATGCATTAAAGCGCCCTGCCATCACATCTGGTCAAAGGATGTTGCTACACTATTCATCTCCGCCCACCGCCATTTTGAGCTGTCGAAAGTTGGTGGGGCAAATGCCCCACCTGCCCCACCGGTAGCGCCGCCCCTGCAATTACAAGCTTGTTGTACAACACATAAACAAAGTATTTCTCATCCATTGAGATATACATGTACCTACAATGCCACTGTACAACTATAAAAGAGCCATTCCTTGTGTCAGAAAATATCTTACATGCTTATGAAATCAGCTGAAAAGCCTACAAAGAAACAACTTACGTCGGGTCAAAAATAAACCATTGTTATTGGCTAAACTAAACAAGCCAATGAAAAGATAGAACATTTGATCCTCCCCAAGCACCCATAAGTCGCTAACATTCTACAACGACTTCAGTGTGATTTATTTGTGTTCTGACCATCTGCTCCTGGATATAAAATATTGTTCTAAAAATATAAAGCTCTGCAGGAATTTTTTTTTTCTGGGGTTTTTGTTTTGCACGATATTTTTTTTGCAGTTCAAGGCCGTGCTCGAATTTTTTTTTGATATTTGCCCAACCCCCCCCCCCCCCCCCCCTCAAAAATCTAATGGTCCGTTCCTTAGATAGTGTTTCACGTGTAAAATAAAACCAGTCTAAAAGTTGGTACACGAAGCTATAAATAATTGTCCAAATGTAATTGGATTGCAACTTAAAAAAAAAAACAATTTCTCCTTTTCACGTTTGTCCCTCGTTTCTTAGAAAAATTAGTTTAAATCATTCTTATTATGGTTAGTTCTCTGTTTTCGAGGAGTCGCTTGATTTTGTCCTTTTGTACGAACAATGGGCATATCATTTTCCATTTTTCAAAACAACCTACAAAGGGGTCCAAACCACAAATTATAACCCAGCTGTTTTGTATGGGAAGTCTCTCGAACGAAAACATGTCGTATTTCCTACCGTTAAATTTTGACCATTCTTAAAAAGCGTTTTATTGTACTCTTCAAGGTGTTCTACCTGCGTTAAGTGTGTGTGAAATTCTTTAAAAGTATGGCCGCTCAAATGAATTAAATTTCTAATAATTAAAACACTTTTTGTAAATCATTCGTTCCAAAACTTGCACAGCAGAACATTATTGACCAGTGCATCACCTGAGTGCATGGTAGCCGTTTGGACTTTTGGCGGGAAATAGCCTGCACCAGGCGTTTAGATAGTGAGGAGCGAAGTACCGGCGGCGCGCGAAGGATGACATTGTGAGCGGCTGACTCAGAGGGATACGCTCGTTTACGCGACGCTTTACAGCTGCTTCCGGCCCCACAATCTTACTCCTAGAACAGGCTAGACGGCAAACAGTTTGTGTAGCTAGATCAAATATTTATGTATATATTTGACTTACTGTGAGAAGAATTCATCATTTGCTTTCCGAAGTCTAATATTAGGTGATATCACATAGTTCCGAACAGTTTAACTTATGCGAATCTTGCTGCACTGGCGTCGACGAATAGCAAAAGCTAATGGTAAACATGTTCAGAAAGCATTAATCATTGATTAATTTGCAAACACAGGAAGTTAAATGCATGCATGCAGCCAGGTGGGACGACATATTTTTTAAGACAAAAAAATGAATGTTTTATAAATGATCTATGGCCGACAGGTAAATAGTAAGGCCTTCATGCAGCTATACCAAGAAAGGAAAACTTCACATTTCTCAACGCAGTCATCGCATACGACAAAATGTTCAGAACCTCGAATAATTTCTATATGCAAATATCTGAATTTAACTCCAGACGTGTTATCAATCCCTTTTCGCAGTTAACCTTTTTCATTTGCATTACAATAAAAATCAACTTAAGCAGTTGAAAAGCAACCTGAAAAAAATCAACTGCTAAAGTTGATGGCTCACTGCGAGGATCAAATTTCACTCATGTTTCATCCGCAGTACACATATATGATTTTCATATATTCATATTCATGTATTTCATTATCATCGGGTATATCACGAACTCACAATTGACTATCTATCCATATGGTTTGGTAGCTCAGTGGATAGAGCATTGCACCGGTATCGCAAGGTCATGGGTTCGAATCCCGTTCAAGCCTGAATTTTTTTCAAGTTGCTTTTCAACTGCTCAAGTTGATAGCTCATTGCGAGGATCAAATTTCACTCATGTTTCACCCGCAGTACACATATATGATTTTCATATATTCATATTCATCTAATGTCTTTGAGACTTGCTGGATGTTGGATTTAAGCCCTTCTAGGACCAAACTATAGACCTTTTTATCTCGTTAATGCGCATGCGCAAAACGAGATATAGGTATCATGTACATAAAAAGGGACAAAAGTTGTTAACGAAGGTTTCTTTGTTTAACTTTGTTAACTTTTTCCCGGGGGGGTAGTTCTTTATACAAGCTATATTATGGCATTGAGGATATAGTTGGTTAAACCGGTTAGGATTTCAAGAAGGGCGTCGCATACGGCCACTAAAATTTTTGGGGAGCTCCCCCGGACCTATTGTTAATTTCCCTAGGGTATTGGGATGTCATGTCATGTCATGTTTTTAAGTGGATGTGTCCGAGACGGCTTAATTGATCTTCAAAGGTTTAAGAAATTTGTGTTTTTCTTGTCAATCATTTTTCGTAAAGCCATTAGACCTCGTTTAGAAGGGTAAAAAAGGGCAAATGTATGTTCTTGGGAAACGCAGTTTTAGAAATTCACGGTGTATTTTTATAATGAATGGAGACGTTTTGAGGAAGTTAAATGGTACGGGAAAGTTTGTGTTTTCATATGAGCGATAATATAATAAATTGAGGAATAATCAATTAAGGAAAATAACGAAATATAATATCCAATTTATTCAACACTTTTGAGAGATTTGACAGATTGTAAAGTATAAATAGGTGATGTCATGTTTAATTCTCGCGGAGATTGCAGAGTGAAGTTTTGTGTTTAGTTAAATATACGTATTGGATTCCTTTAGCAGTAAAATTTTGTTCCTAAAGATTGTTTTTTTTTGTGTTGATAGTTTGTCGAGCTCGAGATTTTTGAGGAAAACAGTAATTAGTCATTTCAATTTTGAATGGGTATTAAATGTCGAGGTGTCATGATTATGCAATAGTATGCAAGAGAGGTGAGATTTTGCCGACTAAGCTAATGAAGTATCAATCTTTCGGTTTGATTATGCAAGAGTATGGATTTGGCTTTTGTTCTATTTTGGAATAGTATTCTATTACCCAACGCTCTCTTTCCACGCTCAGCCTGATAAGGTATGGGTAGAAAGTTGATCTACGCGCTACCCGCTTCGCTTTACCCGAGTTCTCCCCCAGGCCCCCCTGAGAGGAAGGATCCTCCCACTCTTAATAACCCCAGCCTCATCCTTCCCATACACTTCCCTTACTCACACTCTAACGAGGGTTATCAGAACATACAGTTTATTTTCTTATTTCTGATACATAAATGTTGTTATTCCAAGCGAGGTCGTTTGTCAGGCGTGTCTGGAGGAAAAGCACATACAAAGCGTTTCAGTTCGTTAATGTCTTGCCAGTCCATGAGGGTATCTGTTTCTGTCACCCCTGAGCTAACCTCCAGTGACGTTCCCATCCAATCCACCCACGTGATTGGCTTTTGCGGCATCTTTGCATATTGTGCAACTTTTTCATCGAACTGTGGGTCAAACTCCCATTCCCAGGGGAGACTTGTGGTGATCTAGGTATCAAAACAAAGGAATAATAATAAAAAAAAAAAAGGGGACCGAGGTTAGCAGAGGGGTGACAGTCATGACCCAGCAATAGACTGGGGGAGTGTGTTTAGATACTCTTTTTCACAACTGCCACTTCTCTACTAGAGGAAAAGGAGGAAGAAAATTCCTAAAACGAGAGGCAAGGGTGAATAAACGTAGAATAGCGATTCATTGCCACATTATACAGTATTTATTGAAATACAGCATTACATAGTCAGCAATTTCTGACGCAATAGTAAACAAATTCTGTTCTTTGCGATCTTAGATATAACCCATGTTCATCTGTTATTGTTAATGTTCCTAGGTCGGGAAGCAGGTTCAGACGGGCGTCCGCGCTGTTCCCTCCTTCTTTTGAAACAATTGACAGCGATATGCCCAAGTTTCCCACAACTATAGCAGCGAACATATGGGGCATTTGACCTCCTCGCATGTGACAGTGGCATTGGTTGCGGCTGACTCCTGTTGCTCTTCTCAACTTTTGCCATAATACCCAATATCTTCTCATGGTCTTTATCACCTAGCAATGGCAAGAGAAAGCTCCGGAAGATATGGTTAGGCTGGTCCAATTTCGTTCTCAAAGCTTCGTAGGTCAAACGGAAGTAGCCCTCCCTCTCGTGGCGTACATCGCGAGCGGTATTCTTAAGAGCTTCCAGTAACTCTAGGACCTCGTGCTTATTAAACTCCACAATGGGACGGGAGGCGAGATTTTTAATTTTGTTGAGGAGGCTGTCCACTGATGAACTGGAGAAAATATCCATATCCGCTCTCATTTCATCGTACTTTTTCTGTAAGGCCTATAATTTCAAAAGGAAAAGGCAAGATACTCTCAGACGCTTTATAATCGTAGAACTAGTTCATACGTATTCAACATATCTGCGCCCATAATACATTCTCTCACCCGATTGCCAATATTTTTTATTTTTTTTTTTTTTTACTTCCGCGGCCAATATTATTCACATTTGAAAATCACAACAAACGCCTATAGGGTTTCACTTCCGTCGCCAATAATATTCACCTTTGCAAAATAATAACAAGCTCTTTTTGAGTTCCCCTTCCGCGGCCAATCTTAACCACGTTTGAAAAAAAAAAAAAAAAAAAAAAAGAATCATAACCAACGCTTATAGAGTTTCACTTCCTTGGCCAATAATATTCACATTTAAGAGATCATAACAAATTTTGACGAGTTTCAATCCGTGGCCAATAATATTCACATCTTCCAGAACATAACAAACAATTACGAGTCTCACCTCCGTGGCCAATAACATTTCACATTTGCATATAACAATCTCTTACGAGTTTACTTCGAGGCCAATAACATATTACATCTGCATAAACAAGCTCTTGCGCGTTACACTTCGTGGCCAATAACATATCACATCTGCATAAACAGCTCTTGCGCGTTTCACTTCGTGGCCAATAACATATCACATCTGCATAGACAAACTCTTGCGCGTTTCACTTCGTGGCCAATAACATATCACATCTGCATAAACAGACTCTTGCGCGTTTCACTTCGTGGCCAATAACATATCACATCTGCATAAACAGACTCTTGCGCGTTTCACTTCGTGGCCAATAACATATCACATCTGCATAAACAAGCTCTTGCGCGTCTCACTTCGTGGCCAATAACATATCACATCGGCGTCAACAAACTCTTGTTCCGTGGCCAATAACATTTCACATTTGTATATAATACACTCTTACAAGTTTCACCCCCGTGGCCAATACCATTTCACATATCTCAAGGGGTTCCGTAGTCAGCCGAAAGTATGACCATTATTTGCAATAACAAACTCACAAGGAGTTCTTACTCCGCGGCCGACGCAATGGTCATTATCGCCAACAATAGACTCTTACGAGTCAACTCCGCGGCCAATACATTTCACATATCTCAGGAGTGCCGTGGTCAATATAAAACATGACCATTATTTGCGATAACAAACTCACAAGGGGTCCTAATTCTGTGGCCTACGCAATGGCCATTATCGCAAATAAAAGACTCTTACGAGTCCACTCCGGGGCCAATAACATTTCCCATCGCGCATCACTCTCAAAAGAAAGTATTACTCCCGTGGCCAACAACACTTAATAAAATAATAATTTCAGAACTAACACGTGTTAAAGCGAAAATTCACCTCAAGTTTTTCCTCCGTCGACAAGCCCTGGCCTTGTGGTGCGGGATTCTGCCCTTGCTGAACCTGTGGCGCGGGATTTTGGCCTTGCTGAACCCGTGGCGCGGGATTTTGGCCTTGCTGAACTTGTGGCGCAGGGTTCTGACCTTGCTGAACTTGTGGCGCAGGGTTCTGTCCTTGCTGAACTTGTGGCGCCGGGTTCCGTCCTTGCTGAACTTGTGGCGCAGGGTTCTGTCCTTGCTGAATTTGTGGCACTGGATTCTGCCCTTGTCGAACTTGTGGCGCGGGATTTTGTCGTCGCTGAACTTGTGCTTGCGCTGGGTTCTGTCCCGGTTGAACTTGTTCCGGCGCTTGTTGCGGGAACTGTACATTAGCAGCTCTTCGGTCAGCCATGTTCATGGACAGTGCCAATTCCAGTCGTCAATTCTGCTTGCTGGAAAATTCGTGTTCGTAGCAGGAAAAATCGTTCCCCCTTTCCTCCTTCGCGCTGGAAAACTGAGAGACTGAACGAGAAAAACATCGGGTCTTGTATTTATTATTATCCTGGGGTGTGAAATACTCGTGCAATGCCTAATTTGCGCTTATATGGCAGTTTTGTGTGATATCATGCCTCGCGCTTTATTATCAAGCGTTGTGAATACTGAATCATTGCCATTACGGTTTGATTATTCAATAGTATGCAAAAGACGTAATAATTTTGCTGATTTATTTAACAAAAGTTTATCAAACAAATATTTTAAGAAGCATTTTATAAGCGATTTCAGCATTTTGATTTTTTCAAAAGAGATATTGGCACTATTTGGGAGCTAAATGAAAACATAAGCTTACCGCAATATTGCGTTACGTGTTAGCATTTCTTATTCACGGGTTGGCTGTAATACAATCAAGTTGAAGTTTCCCCTCAGTCAAATAAAGACTATTTTGAACAAATACGCTACACTAACATGAAAATTATTTATAGTCACACTCGAGACTTTTTTGTTACTCACGACTTTTATTGATTTGCTCAGGCTCCTTAAAGGGCTCTTGCCCTTACACCGGCTATAATAAACACAAGCAACAAGTCGCATTACTTCCGTCTAAAAACTAATACTACACTACATTCACCTACTTGTATTCATAGAAATATACATATATTTGCCTCAATCAAACAGTGGGCTGGCATAAACGAAGCAGTCGCTAGACTGTCAAAAATGCCAACGAAGGTTTTAGCGAGCTCCACGCAGCTATAAAGTGTAGCGAATACAAGCTAAAATTACAGTCTTTACTGAGACAAACTTGCGATACGACCAAAAACAGATCGCTGGATTTACCCCTCTCATAAAATAGAAGTCTGTATACGGGTGAACATTTCAAGTTCGTTTACCAACAGGTTGCAACTGAACTGACTGAAAATTCTAAAAATTGACAGGAATCTTCTGCGACACCTCCTTTCAACAACCTTGACGGGCTTTTCTAATTTCGTTCCTATTACAAAGTTATCGTCTCTTTCGTAGAAAAATACGTAAACATTGGGAACATCAAACTTTAAGAGGATATAAAGGAAAAGTAACACACATCAATTTGGACGGTTTTTAAGAGGTTTTAAAAAAATTTAGAAATCCAAGATGGCGGATCCAAGATGGCGGCTGTATAACTAATTACCTAATAACTACGTCATATGACGTCATCGTTCCATTGTGCGGACCGCAAAGGAGACAGTTTTGGACGTACTATGTACCCTCTAGGTTTCATTGTCATAGCCTTAATGTTCTTGAAGTTACGAAGGGGGGGGGGGGGGGGGGGGCACAATGTGCCCCCCCCCCCCCCAGGCTCAGAAACTCAAAAAAACCCAGGCCGAATAGGGTTAAATGTTAACGTCAGCAGTGAGAAGCTGTTGCTTTATTACTTGTACCTTTTAAGACTGACAGTCCGTACTATTAAATTACTGTTAAGATTGTTTTTTCTTAATCTTGGTTCCAGACCCCTATTTTCAATTATATAAACAGTTTTCAAACACTGTAACGGTTACTTTTTAAAATGTATGTACCTTTTCGAGTACATCTTAAATCAGGATTTAGTAATTGCAGTATTGTGAAGTGCCAAAAGTACAAGTCGATTTCTAAGAGGTGCATGATTAGACAAATTTGAAATTTACTAACGCTTTAATGAAGTAAAAATGTGAATCTCTGTGCTTGAGATGTCTATGTTGTGGGTCAAAATTTTCCTTCGTTCAAAATTTATTTTCCTTTGTTTAAAACTCACTATCATACATTATCATGCATTTTCGTACCCAAAAACAAAGGAAAATAAAATTTGTAACCAAGGAAAATTTTGACCCACAACATCTACATTGTTTGTTTCCTTGGTTTCTGATAACTTTCTCTTTATGTATCTCAGTTTGTTTTTACTTTGACCATTTCTCTCAGTCACTGTTGAAACATAGTGCAACTCATTGATATATCCAATAAAAATTGTTTTCCGTCCTTCCTGATCAGCAACAGGAGTTAGGAATGTACCTTCAGGTGAATCTACATTAGATTCTGTGATATGAATGACACAGTTATATGCATTAAATACAGCTTGCATAATGATCTGAATGATATTATCACACCATGTGCCTTGTTTTGACATTTGTCGAATATAGTTATTCCAGCGATCATCAGAAATACTTTCAATATATAATTCTGGGTAATCCTGTAAATGGCTAATTCCAGCCATACGAATTTCAAGGTGCAAGTCAGCAGTCCTATACAGCTGTGTTAAACTGATTTAAAGAAACAATCCCCACATCCACCTACATCATGTGGTATCAGTCCTATCAGACGAAGCCTTTCAGTCAAACGATTCGATTGGTGTATCATGACTAAGTGCGTTCTCGGGTGACATGCCTCCCTTTAACCTTGAATTATCATTTTTTTTTGGGCCTGGTCACAATGCCGTGCGGACGTGATTACTAAGGCTCCGTTCGAAATGGATATTTTCTCGCCTAAATAAGTAATTACAGTAGCACTTTCGATCGAGAAACTGGCTACAAGACAGTAAGAACATCTCTCGTGACAGGAGCATATTTTTTTTACGTCCATATGGGTAAAAAACGTCCTAAAGGATCGAGCTCATCCGTAGACGAAGAAGAAGACATGGCCGCCTCGAACTACAAATCTCTAAGACTTTCTGTAGATTGTCTAAACAAAACGATGACAGACGGCTTCACAAACATTCATGCTGCTATTGATAACCTTCGTCTTGAATTTAAGACTGAATTAGATGGAATTAAAAGTACAATTAAGGATATAGAAAAAAGCCTGGAGAGCACACAAGAAGAGGTCGAAGGAGTAAAGAAGAACGTGAATAAAGCGACCGAAGATCTTTCAAAGAGCACCGAAACATTGAGCGCAAAGATTGTGGAACTCGAAACGCAGCTCAAGGAACAGATGGAAAATAACATCAGACTCGAACAGTACACGAGAAGAGAAAACCTCCGATTCAACAACATACGGGAAGCGGAGCAAGAAGACTGTAAATCAGTTATTCAGGGTATTATTCAGCAGATGGAGATAGACTCCTCCACAATAAGATACCATGCTGTGCATCGAGTTGGAAAAAGGTTGGAAGGAAGGCACAGACCAATAATTGCGCGATTTGTGAGTCGCGAGGACAGGGAGCTTGTGTGGTCCAAACGAGGTAAGATTAAACAATTACATGAACACGAAGATGCTTACATAACAGAGGATTACGCCCGGGCGATACAAGAAGAACGGAAAATTCTAATCAAAGCTATGATGAAAGCTCGCAATGAACTAAGTCTGGACAACGTTAGAGTGGTAGGACGTTTTCTTTTATTGAACAACGAAAAATACGATTATAAAACAATTCCAGATAACTTAAAATAAGTTATGTTTGACTAGTTGAGAAATCGCCTAAATTAAAACATATATTAGTTTATGTAAATTACTGGATCGGTTGTGTGCAAATCTAGTTTTTTTTACGAGAAAAATCCATTAGGTGTGACGTCTAGGTGACGCTTTTGACTCTTGAACACCTGTAAACCCTTAAGGGGAAACGGCCCAACAATAGCAAATTTTAATTGTGTTTTGTATGTGCTGTTTTCTTTCTATGTGTACAGTTCAATTTGTGTTCATCTTATTGCTAGCTACTTTCGTCAATTTGTACAACTACATGGCTTTAGGAAATCCGATCTTTTTAAACAAAAATGAATCTTCAAATAGCTTCTCTTAATGTACGGGGCATAGGAGACAAACAAAAAAGAAGAGAAATGTTTAATTGGCTCAAAGCAAAGAATATTTCTATCTACTTTCTTCAAGAAGTACACTGCACTGAGAATACAACCTCTATTTGGAAGGCGGAATGGGGTTACAAGACTCTGTTTAGTTGTTGTTCCAGCGCTAAAGGGGGAGTCGCTATCCTTTTTAACAACAATTTTGCATTTGAAATTGAACGGATTTTTCTGGATACAAATGGTAGATTCATTATTTGTGATATTAAAACAGAAGGAAAATACATCACATTAGCCACTTTATATGCTCCCAATAATGATGAACCAATTTTTTTTCAAGATTTCTTTGACCATCTACTTGATTTTCGATGCGAGGATCTAATAATTGGCGGTGATTTTAACCTGGTTCTAGATCTTGATAAAGACAAAAAGAGTGGCCGCTTTAAAACACATACAAACTCAGTTAAAATATTGCAGAAATTCATGACTGAACTGACTCTGACAGATGCTTGGAGGGTTTTAAACCCAGATAAAAGGAGATATACTTGGCGTCGAAGAAATCCTGAAATACACTGCAGATTGGATTTTTTTCTTGTAAGCCAAAACATGATGTGTAATGTAATACGTGCTGATATCTTGGCAGGGTATGAAACGGACCATTACCTGATAGTTATTGACACAGCTATACACTCAAACCAAAGGGGACCGGGCTTCTGGAAACTAAATACTTCATTTCTTACAGACCTTAATTACGTGAATCAAATTCGAACAACAATTAAAGAAGTTAAGACTGAATATGAACGGGATGACGATGTAAACCCAGCCTTGCTGTGGGAAATGATAAAACTAAAAATTAGAGAACAGACTTTAAAATATGCCAAAAATAAAAAAGCGAAAATACTAAAAATGGAAGACGAATTAGAAAAACGCATTAATCTGTTACAAAACGTGATTGATTTCAATGGCACCGGAGAACAGGAAAAATTGGATGCTACTAAGGAACAGGAGCTCAAAAAGGCAGAACTGGAGAGAATAATAGAGTATAGAACGAATGGTGCGATTTTGAGGGCAAAATGCAGATGGCATAATGAGGGCGAAAAAAATACAAAATATTTTCTAAATCTCGAGAAAAGGCACTATAAGAACGGCGTTATAAATCAATTAAAAACCGGAGAAAATGAATTTGTCACCTCAGACAAAGCGATTTTAAGCGAATGTGAAACCTTCTATAAGAACCTCTATAGTTCTCAATTGGATGCCAGTCGCAATGATTTTCAGAATGATAATTTTTTCTCTGTCGATTCAAATACAAAAGTTCTAGACGCTAGGGAAAGACAAACATGTGAAGGCCTTATAACCAAGCAAGAATGCCTGCAAGCACTAAAAGACATGGAACCAAATAAAACTCCGGGGTCGGATGGCCTACCTGCAGAATTTTACAAGATTTTTTGGAACGATATCTCTGATTATCTGATAAACTCAATTAACCACGCATTTGGTATTGGACAGCTTTCGGTGACTCAAAGACGAGGAATAATTAAACTAATACCGAAAAAAGATGCAGAAACCAATCTCATTAAAAACTGGCGTCCAATAACGTTGTTAAACTGCGATTATAAAATAGCAGCCAAGGCTATTGCAAACCGAATTTAAAACGTTCTACCAAACATGATTAATAGTGACCAGACGGGATTTATCAAGGGCAGATTTATCGGAGAAACCATTAGATTAATTGATGGGGTAATACAATTTGCAGCTGCTAAAAATATTTCAGGACTACTACTTTTTTTAGACTTTGAAAAGGCTTTTGACACTGTAGAGTGGACTTTCATACAGAGAACCTTTAAGCACTTTAACTTCGGCCCGTCGATTATTAATTGGATCAACACCTTTTATAATAACATTGAAAGTTGCGTCCTAAACAATGGTTGGTCGACACATTTTTTTAAACCCCAAAGGGGAGTTAGGCAAGGCTGCCCCCTTTCGCCCTATTTGTTTATTTTTTGCGTTGAGATATTAGCTGAAAGAATACGAAATAACAAAGACATCAAGGGCATCTTTGTGCATGGAAACGAAATCAAAATCAGCCAGTATGCGGATGACACCACTCTTATTTTAGATGGCACAAAAAAATCTTTAACTTCCTCGCTTCAGGTATTGGATGATTTTAAGACAATATCTGGCCTAAAACTAAACAATAGAAAAACTGAAGTACTCTGGATTGGAGCCAATGCCGGAAGAAAAGACATACTTTGCCCGGAAAAAGATCTAAAATGGGTCACAGACAAAGTGAAGGCCTTAGGTGTGGTTTTCGACCAATTCTGAAGTAAGTCTGGAGATAAACTATTCTGAAAAACTAACCAAAATTAACAATAGCCTGGGCTGCTGGGAATACCGGCGACTGAGCTCACTCGGAAAGATTACAGTATTAAAGAGTCTGATAGCCTCTCAACTTGTTTACATCTTGTCGCCCTTACCAACAAATCATCGCGTTTTAAAAGAAATCAACAATATATTCTTTAAGTTTTTATGGGATGGTAGGGGGGACAAGATCAAACGCGATGTTATTATAGGCAATTATTCAGATGGTGGATTAAAGATGATCGACTTGTATTCCTTTAACAAAGCACTAAAATCTACCTGGGTAAAAAAATACCTTGATCCAGAGAACCATGGTAAGTGGAAATATTTTTTTGACTATGAATTGCACAAATTTGGCGGCCAGGCCGTTTTCAGAGGAAACCTTAACAAAGACGACATGTCTAAATTTACAACTAGTATCTCGGACAAATGTTTGGCCGAAATTTTGAATATTTGGTCGGAAATAAGTTATGATTCGGACGTGAACTCGATTGACCACTTTCTGTCAACGAGCTTATGGTATAATTCCTTGATAAGAATCGGAAATAGACCTGTATATTACAAGTATTGGTTGTCTAAAGGTGTCCAAAATGTCGCGCATATAATGAAAGATTCCAACACCTACCTCTCACTCCAAGAATTAAAAGATCGTTTCAATATTCAAACAAATTTTCTTACTTTCCATAGTCTAATATCTGTAGTGAAAGCTTTAGAGAAAACAAACAAAGATCGTCTTTTAGATAGGAACACCAAGTTCGAAAGTTTTCTTGAACGCTTTGTAAAGTCTAATAAGGCAAATAGAGTAGTCTATGAAAAAACTTATTGATCTAAAGCAGCAACCCCCTTACCGTAGTCAAAACAAATGGTGTGCGGATTGCGAGGTAGAAAATATGGAAACAATTGATTGGGAGTCAGTATACCAACTATCTTTCAACTGTACCAAAATAACTAAACTAAATACTTTTCAATTCAAACTACTTCATAGAAGACTGGCAACAAATGATTTCTTGAAGAAAATAGGAATAAAAGAGAATGACATGTGTACTTTCTGTAGAAGTGAGGTGGAGAGCCTAATCCACCTTTTCTGGTCTTGCAATGTGACGTCACGCTTTTGGCAAAGTTTTAAGCAATGGCTCATCACTGACAAAGGCATCGCAGACATAGAGACTATTAACTTTACTTCAACCATAATATTAGGCTTAAATACTAAAGTTTTTAAGAAAAACCAACTGGATGTCTATTTTTTGATTGCGCGTTATTTTATTTGGATCTGTAGAACACAGGGCAAGGACCTAAACTTTCAGAATTTCACGAACTTTGTAAGTTTTTTTCTCTGATTGCCAACTTGTCTCCTATGCCTCGTTTCTATTTTCTATTTTCTATTAGCTTAATATGAAGAAAGTTTAGCCCTAGCAGTATTTCCCTAAAGACATAACTCATTAATCAAGTATACAAAATGTAAGTAATGTAGCAACTTGATGTAACGTGAAGTATTGTTAGTAAGTTGATGCATTGTATTATATTATAAGTATGGTACTGTAATTAATCGTAAGTAATGGAATGTAACATGTATTGTAAGTTAGTAATGTATGTGTTGAAATAAACGAGTATTTATGAAAAAAAAAAAAAAAAAAAAAAAAACCTTGAATTATCATTATGAAGCAGAGGAAAGGTATGACCTTTACAATTCATTAAAGTGCCCCTGTGATCAAATTTTTGATTTTGATTTTTTTACATTTTCGTGTACTATTAGACCTTCTTACTCATCTTGCCAAATTTCAATCCATTACAAACATCAGAAGTCATTTTATTTTAACATTTATTTCCGAGAATTTACGGCCGCCATTAATCAACCTTGTTACAAGGCTTGGTTGCGAATGGGAGAAAGTGACGTCAAAGACTCAAACATACCTCACGGGTTAAAATTATAATAACAATCAGCATAGAAGGATGCACGAAGAACAAGTCCAAAGGTTTTGTTGCTTTTCGCGTGATTTTCAATACTTATTGTTATTATAATTTCAACCCGTGAGGTATGTTTGAGTCTTTGACGTCACTTTCTCCCATTCGCAACCAAGCCTTGGAACAAGGTTGATTAATGACGGCCGTAAATTCTCGAAAATAAATGTTAAAATAAAATGACTTCTGATGTTCGTAATGAATTGAAATTTGGCAAGATGAGTAAGAAAGTCACGAAAATGTAAAATAATGAAAATCAAAAATTTGATCACAGGGGCACTTTAAATTTTGCACATGGATGTGTTTGTCTACAGCTACATGTGTACAATGCCTCTCTCTTGTTTTACATTTTCTTTTCTGTAACTTCATGTAAAAAAAAACAAATTTACTATAAGAATGATCAGTCATATACCATATGTTCCAGGTTTTGTAATTGTTACACAAATCACTCATGAAAGAGCTGTCTGGAAGATGTTGACTCACCACAACAGGTCATTTGGCTCAATGGCCACCGAGCACAATCACTCGATTCATTTGGTTTGTCACAACATAGGGTCATTTGGCTCAATGGCCATCGAGCACAATCACTCGGTATTTGTGACCGCTATGGGTCAGAGTACAATGACTCGGCCGAGTTCCCGTTTTGTTCAGAATAGTCGACATCAGTTCAAAGCAGCAGGACGACAGCAAAGGTGCCCGGTTTGTCGTTGCTCAGATGCCGACATCGGGCTTTCCATATACTCTTGAAGCAGTAAACACTTCCCTGATAAGGCTTTGACAATTAGCAACGATGAACTTATTAAGAAACATCGCATTAAAGTTTGAATAAAATGAATTGAACTAACCATTCCACACAAAGAACAGTTCGTTCGGTAACTCGTAGAGAGCCCGCAACGATCTTGGAAAGGTTTTCAGCTAAAAATAGTTGCGCGCGCAGAGCCTTCTTATTATTCAAAATGGCGCAGATTTTGCACATCGCCCACCCAAAAGATCTCGATTCTTCACTAGGGTTAGATAAATTATGCTCATTATGCTTTTGAGCGTCACTCCTAAAATCATAGCATTATGCTCAAAATTATGCTCTTGCCCTAGCATTATGCTCAAGGGTGCTGGGTGAAGTTTGCGCAAAAAAAAGACAAAATAAGGGCTAACATATTATTTCCTTCTTTAAAATAACAACAACGTCTTTGAAATAAGAATGCTCTCGGCTCATACGGCGCAAAAAGGGCTAAATGTGAACTCTCAGACTTACAGGCCTGGGGAGCCAGGCATAAAGTAAGGTAGCCAGACCTTCAAACAGAAAACCAGGCCTTCAACAAAGCCAAATATATGCATCAAGCAGCCACAAAGCCCACAATTGACAGGACATTTAAAAAAAAAAACATTATTTGATGTTTTTATTAGCAGGGTAATTTTATCAACTTTTATGCTCATAAACATCGCTTTTATGACGGCATTATGCTCGATGCTCGCACCATAGTATTATGCTCGAAATTATGTCAGCATAATTTACCTAACGCTATTCTTTACGCCGGCGAAATCACGTGATAGGTGACCACAGGAACCCCAAGATTAGGACTGCGTTCTCCCATCATCGAACGCAATTAACACTGATGAAAAGTCTAAAATAACTCCTCTCGCTTTCATGGTCATGCATACTTACACCTTATGACATTAGCTATTACCTCTTTAGAATGTTATGCCGTTATTTGTTTGCTTACTCAAAAAACAAAAACGCTACACTTCCTTTGTCTTTTTTGCAAGATAACTACTGGCGCCTTAATTTGCCCTTCAAATTAACCTTACCTTGTTTCGCATTAACGAGATGGCTCTTAGAGCCCTTTGATTACGTTTTGAAGTCAGTGAAGCTGACATTTTACAACAATATAAATCTCCTAGTTTCTTAAAAGTTATCTTCATGTTATGTTTTCCGATTTTGCGGAGATGACTAAAGTGATAGCATTCACAAACATGCATTAGAGCTCATGTATCTCATTTATTTACAGACTTAGTCAAAGTTTACAAGCTTTTTAGTTAATAATTACACCATTCCGGCTGTAATTTAAAACGATATAAGCTTACGAAGCCCGGAAATAGCTAGCTAGTTGAAAACCGTCGAAACCACGTCCGCCATTTCTCAGTTCGCGAAACGGAAGTCAGAAATTATTCTAGAAATTAGTATCACCTTTGAGTAACTTCTTGTATGTTAATCAATACATCTTCGTTGCGAAGTAGACCCTAAATCCAAAAAAGGCCTTGTATATGCCAGATCAGCGTTTCCACACAACGAAGCACCATTTTAAAACGTTATTCATATCGTTCTCGGCTTTTTGAATCAAGCGGCAAACCTAAGCTGAACTTTACTTTTGAAATAAATGGTCTTCCCACTCGAATTTAAACTTAAAATTTGGCGTGGGCAATATTCAGCTTTTCTACGTTCCAAAACGAAAGCGTGGCACTTTAAAAAGACATAATGAGAAGTGCATTTCTTGGGGATTTGTTTATTATATAAGGTGGTTTTGATGGATACCGGTCCATTCCTTCGAATTCCTCTAGATTCGCCAGTGCTCACATGTTAACAGCTGGCGCGCCCACTTTTTCTGAATTTGACCGCTTCTCCAAATCTTACTTATGAAATTCTGCGCTCAACTGACTTGTTTAATAGTTTTAATCAGTTTCATTTCGTTTTCCATATATCACATCAAGTATAAACAATTGTAAATTGTGAGTATAGCTTGTTTTATTCCTGGTATAACTTAATGTACATTTTATTGTATCTTTTTAATATGTATATTACGTATATCGTGTTTGTCATATATTATGAATAATAATTATAATAATATATAATAATAATAATAATAATAATAATAATAATAATAATAATAATAACCCACATCACCGAGGTGCTTTTCAGTGGGGCCCTGCAAATAATAAGTTAGAAAAGATAAACAGCTACAAAATACTAAAGAACAATAACATTTACATTTACCAAAATGAGAGCAGTCCCTCTCTTCGAGGCTTATGTGCTCTGGTCGCGGTCAAGTTCTTAAAGTTCTTAATGCGTCAGCTGACAAACCCCACACTTAAAAGAGTAAAACAGGAACAAAAACACCTAGCATGCAAATAACATATATAAAGTAAAAAAACTATTGTTAAAAGCTCCTATGTACATAAGATTCGATAAGACCATGACCTATTGTAATTGCCTTAAGCCTCGTTTTTCAAAGTAAAATGGTTTGCGTCTGGTCGCCTAGCTCTTATAAACTCACGTCATATACTACTAACATATATTGATACGTAGGCCTTTTTACCGCCCCATTGCTCTTTTTAAGAACGTTCGCGCGAAAATCTTGAACAAATCAGACTTTTGTCAAACTTCAGCCACAGCCAGAATCACCATTTAAAGAACACGTGAACAACGAAATGTCACATCATATTGTTGCCAGATACACTTTAAGAAAAGTCACAAAGTTTGGTGATAAATGTTGAAAATCTGCGCGGGCACTTTGTGCCCACCCTCCCCTCTCAGTCTAAATAGGGTTAACCTATTATCAACAACTTGGAATCCGTAGACATCATAGAATTGCAATAAACTAACGTTACAAACTACTGATGTGTATTGATTCTGCCACGCTTCTGTCCATCGCGTTGGTTCTTCCCATTCGACATCTCTCGCAATGACGAATAGATAGATAGATAGATAGATAGATAGATAGATAACTTTATTTTAAGCACTGTAAAAATTCCTTCAGCATACACGACGAGCATCGTGGTATATTACGTCGCAGCCTCGTTTCCAATAAAGTTAGCTGCAGGTTTCTTGCTTAATTCTTGTTTGCCCACCATGTTGCGTCGATTCCAATGTTTAAGAGTATCTTTTCTTTTTCTGCAGTCTTTTAGCCCAAATCCTCCCTTCATTTTGTTAAAATGCTTTTAATGATGCTTAGACTACGGACAGACCCTCTTTTCACTCATATATAGTCGAGCAGAAACTAAAACACGCGCGTAAGATGACTGCGGCTCGTCGAGGTTTCACGCGTGTTCGCGTGTTTTGATTCAGTGGTTGACCATTCCGATCCAGATGATGTTACGTACGAAATGCGGCTCAGAATCTCATGAAGCTGTAGCATTGTGCACAGTTCAATTTACACAGAACTTGAAAATTGGTAAATAACTTTTCCTGGCATCACAGTCCTCGATTCCGGTTTCTTCAAAGTCTCATTCATGGTTTTGCTATATATTCGAGATAATGACGTTGTCAGCATCTTACGGAAAACGGCACGGAATTGCTTCTTAAAATAGATCAACATCCACGGATTGACAGCGCTGTTTGAATGCCCACACCAGTAACAAATTAACATTATGTAGATAGGACGCGAAAAGACAAATTTATAATCAATTGCTAACATCACGTGAACGATATGCGCTGGAAGCCAGCTAAGTGCGAATGCAACTACGATTGCGATTGACATGTGTATAATTTGACGCTGCCTTGCTTTTGCGCGATGACGGGCTTTGTCGTGCATGAGAGTTTCACCAGGTAAAGTGTGCGATCTCAGCTTGAGACAAACGTACCCATATATGAAACACATTGTTGTCAATGGCAAGATGTAGATGACACTTACTATAAAGAGGTATACACCCCTAACAGACGCTTGAATTTCACCAAACTGTGAAAATTCAAGGGCAATGTGGGAGTTTTTTACTTTCATTATGACTAACCAAGGCACCATGAGACACATGGAACTTATCCAGATACAAGGTACGATGGTTCGTTTGTTTCTTAATCGAGGGTACGCCTGCATTGGTCGAGTGATGCTGCCGAAAAAATCAAGCGAAATGGCTGTTAATGAGAATACGGACGCCGTTAGCGCGACATAGAAAGTAAATATTATCAACTTGGCAAGCAATTCTCCAAACGCTCCATCCAGCCATTTTTCTCCGGTTAAAATGATCTCCAGCGACTGAGGCATTACAACGACAGTTACCATCAAGTCGGCCACCGCCAGATTAACGTACATGAAGCTCGTCAAGCGTCTAGTTTCGAGCTTTTTGTACAAGATATAGATCACCAGAATATTTCCAATAAGAGCCACTAAAATAGTGATGGTGTACAAGACGGCAGCTGTTATTTTGACGCCTGTTTGAAATCCCGTGGCTGGTATCCCTGTGGTAGTATTATCAGTAGTTGGTAGCACTGTGATGCCATTATCGGCAGTTTGTAAGGCATTATCTAAAAGAAAACAATTGGCAGTGAACGAAAGTGAATTTATACTTAATTTATTCCTTAACATAGCAACTGTTTAAAGCTGCCTTCTCTATTTCTTTAAGGGAAACTACATGATTTCAACCTGGAACAATAGGGACACAAAAGGACAATGGACCAATTTCGATATATTAACCCATTCACACCTGAGGATTTTTACGTTTTTGAGTGATTTTCTGCATACACACGCCCCATAGGATTTCGTGACTTCATATTTGGAGTTACCATTGAAAGTGCTGCTGTTCTAAAACACTGAAGGCTCGAGTTTACTGGAAACGTCATTGTGACGATCTCATTTTGCTTGTTTGATTTGCAATAAAGGGTCCAATATGAATGATCTACGATTTTTGGTAAGTTCACAGCCATTTTTCATCTTTAGTAGCTGCCTGGTGAGCATCATTAAGCTTGGAGGTAGTTCAGAGTCCACTTCTCAATGAAGCGAGTTAGGTGTTGTACTTCGTTTACGAATTTGGCTCGTTGCTCGTTGAACTGGAAAAATGGCCGCCTGGAAACGAAGTGGCTTTGGGGCTCGACTCTGGATGAATTTCTCGACCTACCGCGGCATATTTTGGAAGTTGCGACCACAGGAGAATACAACAAGCGCGAAATTTCGGCGGTGGGTCGGAGTGGCTGTGGACTTAGTATAAATATGAAATGTGTGCGGAAAGAATCGAACGCTGTCCAAATTTTTGGCTTTTTCCCAGCATGCAGTGCGGTGGTGATATTGAAAATCGAGGCAAGGTCAGTATGCATTAGAACGAGAGGCTAGAGCTCGGCCCGAGCAACGAATAAGAGCAAAAAAATTCACTGCTAAGCTAGGACTAGGACTGAATTTTGCTGTGAATGTTAACTTTTGGGTTTGCCATGATGATTTGAATAAAAAAAACTAAAGGAAAACACATGATTTTTGTTGTTTTTCTATGACGTTAAAAACGGTCATTTTTGTTATTGTCCAAATTCAAACGCTGATATTCTGCAAAAATCGCTGACTTTTTTGTGTTTATTGGGTATCTCAATTTGAAAGACTTTCTAGTCAATGCTCACAACTGCTAGTTAAGGCAATGTTCGCACGATTGAGAAAGTTACAATTTTTTAAAGCAGTGGAGTCTTGTACGGGCGGTTACGGGCGGTTCAGGTGTCAATGGGTTAAAATTCATACTTGGCTCCGAAGCTTGGGGAATAAAACAAAAGAAATGAATAATTCAACGCTGAACCTCAAGGTTATTTGTTTTGTTTTATTCCTCCAAGCCTCGGAGCCAAGGATGAATTTTAATATATCGAAATTGGTCTATTGCAAGGAGATAGGAACAGGAACAATGGGGACACGATAGGACAATTACAAGGAGTACTTTAGGGGATAACAGTGTTATATTTCAAACATGCTCAGAATATCCTGGGGTATATGACAGGACCTACTTGTCAGAGAGCAGCAGAGATCCTTGTGCAGCAATTTGACCCATCGAAATTGAGAAATATGAGGCGTTATATATCAAAACAACTAGCTGTACACAGCTTGAACTCGCGGCGTCTTAACCCATTGCAGTATTGATTCCCATGTGTTTTTCACGAGTACTTTTACGGAGAAAGCTTAAAGTTATGTGTAACAAGATGCTCCAAGCAGCCTATACTCATGCGCATGCGTAAGAAAGTTTTATGATATATTTTAAACATGATAAGAAGATGTCCAACATGGGGAAGAGGTACTCCTTTCATTCAGTCATCGTTCCTGCAAACAACGGTGTTTACTATTGAATGTCTTGTAAATGAAGTCTGTACCACAGTGAAGCCAGTGATTCTTCGAAGTGTTATATATACCTAACGTGAACATTAGTAATGTGGGTAGGGTTGTAGGAGAGCCTGTCGTGACACTTCAGTGACGCTGTTTTACCGGAAGTGAGAGTAGCCGGAAGTCACTAAACAGGAAGTGTAAATGGCAAAGCTATGAACCGGAAGTGCACAATTTAAAATACGCGTGCATATATTTGCATGCAAAATCGTGACAAAAAATAATAAAAATAATAATAAACAAGAGGCTCCAAGCAGCCTATACTCATGCGCATGCGTAAGAAAGTTTTATGATATATTTTAAACATGATGAGAAGATGTCCGACATGGGGAAGAGTTACTCCTTTCATTCAGTCATCGTTCCTGCAAACCACGTTGTTTACTATTGAATGTTTTGTAAATAAAGGCTGTACCACAATGAAGCCAGTGATTCTTCTGATGGTTATATATACCTAACGTGAACATTAGTAATGTAGGTAGGGTTGTAGGAGACGCTGTCGTGACACTTCGGTAACGCTGTTTTACCGGAAGTGAGAGTAGCCGGAAGTCACTAAACAGGAAGTGTAAATGGTAAAGTTATGAACCGGAAGTGCACAATTTAAAATATGCGTGCATAAATTTGCATGCAAAATCGTGACAAAAAATAATAAAAAGAAAAATAAAAAAAATAAAAACGAAGGGCATTTTTTAACTCATTGCGCTTTGCGCATGAGTAATAAGGAAATGTCCGACATGGAGAAGATTGACTCCTTTCATTCAGTCATCGTTCCTGCAAACCACGTTGTTTACTGTTGAATGTTTTGTGAATGAAGGCTGTACCACAATGAAGCCAGTGATTCGTCTAAGTCTTATATATTGTAGGAGACACTATCGTGACACTTCTGTGACGCTGTTTTGCCGGAGGTGAGAGTAGCCGGAAGTCACTAAACCGGAAATGCACAATTTAAAATATGCGTGCATAAATTTGCATGCAAAATCGTGACAAAAAAATAATAATAATAACAAGAAAAACGGAGCCGAAAACTTACCTCATGCCGCTTCGCTTCGAAGGCCATTTTATAACTCATGCCGCTACGTGCATTCAGTAGCCGACACTTGAATCCACGATCGCTAACCTAAATGTCAAGTTATATAAAGAAAAAAACTTGCCGGAACAAAAATAGCACAGCAATAAGCGGCGAAGAGATTATCAAACGGTATCGGTCCTATTTCTTCTTTAAACCTCTTAAAATTTTATTCAAATTAAGGTTGAATCCCGCCTTAACTTGATAAGCTAAGCTATTTGCCATCCCCTGGTGAACGCTAGTTTTGCCTAACCGAAATATTGGGCAATAAATAACATAATTGTAGCTGTTCGATCAGCTTTGCAAATGGGGCGAATTTCTTCGACATTGTCTTATTTCTTGGGTGGACCATGAAAGGCGAATCATAGCCGGTGAATTATGTTTGGGAACCCCCATATTCTTCCCCAGACACCTCGTTTCGTTTGCTCAGCGGAGACGCGAAAACACGAGACGCAATTTGAAAAAAACGTGGAGCTCTGGGGACGAGAATGGAAAAACCCGCGTCTGCACAATGCAGTGGAATCGGCTGTAATCCCTGCGCACCTGCGCGCAGCTAGCCCGTCATATTACCAGCTCGTACAAGTCAACACCAATACAGGCGGCAGCTGGTCTTTTTTCATATATATTTAATTTATGTAAATTAAACTTTTATCGATTGACGTTGTCGTCGGGACGTGTTTTATCTCGTTGTTAAGTTAACATGCTTGATTCTGGAATGGACCGTTATTTTGGGATTTCCAATTATGCAAAAAATATGACGAAAAAATAAGGTGATTTATATGGAATTTATTATCTCCTTCCAGAGGTCTGATATCAGGTGATATTACACAAACTCTTGCTGCACTGGAGTCGATGAATGGTAAAAGCGAATAGTAAATAAACATGCTTTTTAAAATAAGGCATTAATGAAAATATTTTATGCATGATGGCAGCACCTCGGCTGTTTGCAGGCGAAACAATATGTTTTTTTAGAAACTAACACAGCACATTTTTTTTAATCTTCTATGGCCGACAGGTAGTCAGAAAGGCGTTCAGCTAATAATCTTCTGCTTTACAAATTAAAAGGAGAAAAATTCACTTTTCTCGACTAAAAGTCATCATCTGTCGGCAACAATAAGTTATACAACTGGCTGAATTCAAATAAACGCCGGGCCGCAAATAAACGCCGGTATCTTGAATAAACGTCGGTGGCGTTTATTTAAAAATCGACCTTGTCGACTCGGTTTTAATTTGAACCCGACGTTTAATCGAGAAAATACGGTAACAGAAATCTTGCCAGTGAACAGGCTTCTTTTAAATAGTGGGTTCAGCGATCAAAAACGTAACCTGCGATCAGGCGCTCTTTATTTCGGAGCGAACGTCGGCGACTTTCGCGCTCTCCGCGCGCTCCGTAAAATAAAAAAAGCGCCTGATCGCAGGTGAACAAGAACGTTGATAACATATGTTTTCGCGAATTTTATTAACGGGCACGTCTCTTCGTAAAGTTAAGCACGATGGAATGTAATTCTGGCGCTTCTTGTTTATGACAGGAGTGTAAAATACAAACATTTTATATTTCCTATTGCTTCACACGTATCCGCAGTTACGAAAATGATTATGAGAATTAACTGGTAACATCCGGGAAACTTGTAAAAACGTTTGTTGGGTGCTCACGGTACGGCGCGTCGCACTGTATTACCTGTATTACCTGTATTACCTGTATTACCAATTTTGTTAGAGTGATTTTACTTAACCCGAGAAATAGTTAGTAGAATAGTATGCACTATTGGACTATAATTCCATGATTGTTTTCTTTTGTTTAATTTGGACTATCACACACTAATTGTTAGATAGTGTTTCATGGTTAAGTAAAACCACTCTAACAGTTGCTACACTAAAACTATAAATAATTGCCCAGATGCAAATGGATTGTAACTTGAAAAAATGGGCTTGTTTTTCAAGTTTGTCCCTCGTTTCTTGGAAAAATTAGCTTAAATCTCATTATGGTTAGTTCTCTTTTCGAGTAATCACTTGCCCTCTTGTACGTACAATGGGTATATCATTTTACATTTTTCAAAACAACCTATAAAGGGATCCAAACCACATATTATAACCTTCTGTTTTTTTTAAATAAATTGTCGTATTTCCTACCTACACCTAAATTTTGACCATTTAAAAAGCTTTTTATTGTACTCTCCCTGAGGCGTTCTACATGTGCTAACTGCGTGTGAAATTCGTTAAGTATGACCGCTCAAATGAATTAAATATATGATAAAATACTTTTTGTAAATCATTCGTTCCAAAACTTGCACAGCAGAACATTATTGACCAGTGCATCATCTGAGTGCATGGTAGCCGTTTGGACTTTTGGCGGGAAATAGCGTGCACCGGGCGTTCAGATAGTGGGGAGCGAAGTACAAGCGGCGCGCGAAGGATGACATTGTGAGCGGCTGACTCAGAGGGATACGCTCGTTTACGCGCCGCTTTACAGCTGCTTCCGGCCCCGCAATCTTACTCCTAGAACAGGCTAGACGGCAAACAGTTTGTGTAGCTGGATCTACTTACTGTGAGAAGAATTCATCGTTTGCTTTCCAAAGTCTAATATTAGGTGATATCACACAGTTCCCAACAGTTACACTTATGCGAATCTTGCTGCACTGGCGTCGACGAATGGGAAAACGGAAATGGTAAATATGTTCAGAAGGCATTAATCATTGATTAATTTGAAAACACAGGAAGTTAACTGCATGCATGCAGCCAGGTGGGACGACATATTTTTTAAAGACAAAAAATGAATGTTTTATAAATGTTCTATGGCCGACAGGTAAATAATAAGGCCTTCAGCTATACCAAAAAAAGAAAACTTCACATTTCTCAACGCAGTCATCGCATACGACAAAATGTTCAGAACCTCGATTAATATCCATATGTAAATATCTGAATTTAACTCCAGACGTGTTATCAATCCCTTTTCGCGTTTAACCTTTCTCATTTGCATTACAATAAAAGTCAACGAAGTTGCGAGGCAATTTCGGGCAGAAACTACAAAATTGCCTAAAATTGCCTCGCAACCGCGTTGTTGTAATGCAAATGAGAAAGGTTAACCGCGAAAAGGGCTGTTCATTTCAAGTGGTTACAGAACGGCCACTGAACACGAACACTTCAGAACGATGACGTCCTAAAAGGTCCCTACAGTAGAACCCCGATATAACGAAGTGCCAAGGAACTGGAAAAAATGTGTTTGTTATACATTTTACTATGAATGGGCTAAAGAATATTGTTTGTTATACTGGGGTCTTCGTTGTACATCGGCCGGTTTGTTATCAGTCGGGGTTCCACGGGGTCACGGGCGACTAAGGGTCGGAGCGGTCGGACCGGTTGGGGTGGTTGGGGGGGGGGGGGGGGGGGGGAGGGGATTAAGAGTGTTGTACAGTACAGTTGTAAGGTACAGTTCTTTCATTTTTTTTCTCAGTATTTCACAGCGTTTCGGTGACTACTTATGGGATAATAGTCTGTTTACTGGTTATAATAAAGGTGTACATAATGTATGTGAATATAATGTATGTGAAAGGGGTTCCATTTCGATAAAAGTTGGCATGTGTAAGGATTAGGGGTTGAACTGCTCCGGGTAGAAGATAGAAGGTAAAATTTCCGGCCTGAAACTGTTCTGCTGCTAAAATACAGTACAAATATTCAGCTACAAGATGTATCGGCTTTTACAAAAGTTTTACAAAGCTTTTAATGGAGGGGTGGGTGGGTGGGGGGGGGGGGGGGGGGGTGTTCTAGCAATACTCAAAGTTGCTTCTCTAGTGCTACAGAAACGACGGCAGTCTTTTGTTTTCTAGAAGCAAACATCTATATGTTAAACACGAGTGACACACGTGACACAAGTGACACACTCAAACACCAACCCCGCGGTCTGGCCAGTACCTTACGCATGCGCCAGCCGTATCACCCTGGCAGTGGCAGCCATGGACAGCTGTTTCGTCCCTGTTAGGACTCGTCAGCATGGCATGGCCGTCGGACCCCCACACGACCCGAAAGTCATTTTTAGGTGCCGTTTACTGCCAAGGCGGATGCAAGCATCCCTTTAAGCGCCAGCTCCACACATCACATGTGGTAGCTGTCGACTGGGGACAGCACAGTCGTCCTCCCACGGCATGCGTATGGGAAGGTGGATCAGCATTTTTGCCGATCAGTGTATCAGTAAATTTCAAGTAAAACATGAAAAAAACAAGTGACACACTCCAACACCAACCCCGCGGTCTGGCCAGCACCTTACCATGCGCACAGCCATATCACCCATATCACGGTTATGCCATGCTGATGAGTCCTAACAAGGACGAAACAGCTGTTCACAGCTGCCACTGCCAGGGTGATATGACTATGCGCACGCGTAAGGTACTGGCCAGACCAAGGGGTTGGTGTTTGAGTGTGTCACTGCTTTTTTCGTGTTTTAGCTATATGTTAGTATATGTCCAGTGACCATCTTGGCTGCAACTGGCTATTGCAGAGTATATGTAACTATGAGCAGTGCCAACCTATTAGGAAATTAAGCCTGAAACTTGAGGCAAGCCGAGTCTCAATAGCCCAAGGCCGGGTAGGGCTGAGGACCAGACAACCACCACAACACCCAGGTTATAATTTAGAAGTGAAATCTGCAAGGGACCGCAAACTATAATGCTGTAAGCGATAAGTAGGATGTACGAAAGACATAATCAGCCGAAAAATGAACAAACATAACAATAAACTGCAAGGGCTGATCTGACTACGTGCTACGTTTCGTTGTTATTGCAACTCATCAGCGTGGTGTAACACGACTGCAAGAATACAGTCGTAAATAGATAACACAATGACCCGTTCACCATATCAGATTCCGTACTTTGAAACCAACTTGTCACCCGCACCACGCGTGTCACATCACGTGTTGCGGGGAACAAGTAAGTCCCAAAATGTCACAATGGTGTCTCGCAAAGAAAAAATGTATTTTTTTTGAGTTCCTGAGCACGGGGGGGGGGGGGGGGGGGGGGGGGGGGGGGGGGGGGGGATGTGACCCCCCCCCCCCCCCTCGTTACTTCAAGAACATTAAGGCTATGACAATGAAACCTAGAGGGCACATAGTACGTCTAAAACTGTCTCCTTTGCGGTCTCCTTTGTCTCCTTTGAACGATGACGTCATATGTCGTAGTTATTAGGTAATTAGTTATACGGCCGCCAGCTTGTATCCGCCATCTTGGATTTCTGAAATTTATTAAAACCTCTTAAAAACCGTCCAAATTTCTCAAAATTAATGAAAACCAATAAAAAAATGCTAAATGACGTAAAAATATAAAAGTTATACCAATAAACATTATTTTTCTTCATTCAAAGGTACAAATATGCAAATTTAAAAAAAAACATGGCTGTCAAAATCTTGTTGCCATGGGAACAGCAAGTCACGTGATCAATAAATTGACACATGAAATTGTTGCCAGATAAATTTTAGGAAAAGTCACAAAGTTTGATGGCGTTTGAATACATATTAAAGAAGTTATGAATGTTGAAAGTTTAAAGCGCGGGCACTTTGTGCCCCCTCCCCCCCCCTCCCCCCCTCCCCCCCTCCCCCGGCTGAATAGGCTTAAAGGAAAATCGGCTTATCGGAACTGTAAAGACCTACGGACCCAAAATATATAATAATAGAAGTGAAATCTGCAAGGGACCGCAAACGATAATGCGTTTTAATGTTTACATTGGCTTGCCATGTACATTTTTTCTTTGCGAGACACCATTGTGACATTTTGGGTCCTTAAACAGGCACAGTTTGCTTTCTTTTCAACTGTTTAAGATAAAGTTTTCAGTGGTTGTTTCTGTAATGATGTTCTGTGCAATGAATTATGAATTTTTTAATTAGTCGCAAACTGTCGCTGTTGCCATGGAAACATGGATACCAGGCCTTAAATGCCGCAAACATAGAAGAAACAAAAAGTCAGTAATTCATTGCCACGCAGAGAACATTGCATTTTGATAATGTGCAGCAATTTTTAAGTCGAATTAACATTCCCCAAGAAATTATTGTTTGTAGATGACAGCCTTTGGTTTGTTTACCAAGGTTGCTATGGAAACGGTTGGTTGTCATGGAATCGAAAGTACCTCTGCCAAGTTTGGTTTTGTTTGGCCCATTGCAAAATAAATTACGAGTTTTAATCCGTTTTCACTGATTTATGGTTATTGCCTCCTTAAGTGTGATCAACTAGTTACTAAATGAAAGCTATCGAGCAGTACTTTCCTGTGGTACTGTTTATTATGCTGTACAAGGTGGTTCTTACTTTTGAGTCTGTGGATGAAATCCTACAGTGTGAACATTCAAATGAAAGGCTCTTGAGCAGTACTTTCCTGTGGTACGATTTATTATGCTGTACAAGGTGGTTCTAACTTTTGAGTCTGTAGATAAAATCCAAAGTGCGACCATTCAAATGAAAGCTACTGAGCAGTACTTTCCTGTGGTACTGTTTATTATGCTGTACAAGGTGGTTCTAACGTTTGAGTCTGTGGATGAAAACCTAAAGTGTGACCATTCAAATGAAAGCTACTGAGCAGTACTTTCCTGTGGTGCTGTTTATTATGCTGAACAAGGTGGTTCTAACTTTTGAGTCTGTAGATGAAAACCTAAAGTGTGACCATTCAAATGAAAGTTACTGAGTAGCTAGTACTTTCTTGTGGTTCCGTTTATCAGGTGGTTCTTACTTTTAAGAGACACTCTCCCTATTCACCGGGTGAGACGTGGCGGGAGGTCGAAAATACAAACACCCAACTATATCACCCAGAGATACCTTAATGTGTACTAGTAAATGTGAGAAACTTATTTTGTTGTGGAGTTTAATATTTTTTTAGAAAATAATTAAAAGCTCAAGACAAATACCTCAAATACCGAGGGGTACAAATCGATCTCGCGCACACGCGCAAAGCAAAATATTATAATTATTTTCAAAACACTTTATTAGGAAGATAATTCTGAGCTGTTTGAGCTATAATTCACAATTATAGCGCCTTTATTTTAATTTTGGCAGCTTTGCAAAAGTTGGTAAAATTTCAGATTTTAAAAATACCGAATTATACACTTTTTTCGAATTATTTAAAACACACTCGGTATAGCTCGTAATTCCTTCAAACTTTCAAATTAGCAAGTACATGAGTTGTATTTCAGCTGTGCATAAAAATTAGTCTGGTAAAATTTGATTCTGAGAAGACCGGCTGCATGTTATTTGACCTAAATTGGGCTAAGCTTACAGGCCGAAATGTAAACATTCGGTACCGACTTTTGTCTAACCAGCTATACAATCGTCCCGAAAATTATGCAATTACTCTAAAGGCTATCCAAATTAAAAAAGAAACACTTATTTTGCAGCTTACCTGGATTCTAGGAGGATTTGCGGTCCTGTAATTTTGTATTTGTTCTGTTCGAACCGGGCTTGATGAAGAACCCGTGAAGAAACATTTCCAGACCATTGTTAAGGCGTATTCCATCCCTGGCAAAATTCTCGCTGTTAACGTCCAATTTTCTTCATGTGCATTTGTAGTGACTTTTATATGTATCTCTTCAAGCTTTTGTTCTGATAACTTTCTCGGTATCTAAAACTTTTGAGGGTGAAACGTGCTAATTTCTGGGCGAGCTGAAAGGTCCAGCAAGGCGCCGAAATGACAACTGAAATATGATCGCATCAGTGCCTTGTCACGCAATACGCAGAGTATCATTATTGTAACGCGAGTTAAAAACACGATTTCTCTTTGAAAACATAATAAATGGACGATAAAACATAACCTCGTATTTTTTTCAAATATTATAACTTACTAAAAAGAAATATTTCTGATTAAAACATGCGTGTATTTGTTTCAGCATTTTCCGCAGCCCAATCTCGAAAATGAAAAGCCGGGAAAACAAGTTTTGATAGAGTGCTTATTTTGGTTCTGTGCAGAAGAATTTTTCATAATTTGATTCCGAAAAATATTGAAATATTGAAAAAAAATGTTTGCAGGGCCTGAAAAGACAAAACAAATTGTTTGCAAACACGATATGTGTAAAAAAAAATGTTTGCAGAGAAGTCAGATAAATTATTGAAAAATATTAGTTCCAAAACTGAATATTGCTCAGTGATGATTCTTTCCATTTGGCTGCACAAAACAACTCCTTCACCTTGCCTTCGCAAAAAGCAGCCAAAAAAACTCTTCGCTGTGCCAGGGCTAAAGGTCCGGGTTTTCATTCAAGGAATGCCGCTTACCTTGCCATTTAACGTTGACATTCTGTCCGAGAAAAGGGCGAGTTTCAGAAGTCTGTCATCTTCCTGACGATATCACCATCAAAGCTAATGGTCAATAACTGTTTACAAGCTAGTTATTTGGAGTAACCTATGGCGATGGGAATCATTTTAAATCAGCAATGTGCGTGCCTTCACCGCTGGTACCACAGCTAGGCCGGGTGGTACGAGTATGATGATGATGGCCTGCGGGAACAACGTCAAAAGAGGATCATCCCCCCCTCCAGAAAATAAAGGTCCGTCCCTTGGAGGTTTCATTCTATTTATAGTGGTCGCTTTCTTAAACTAATGACATTTCTTTCATGTCAATAGGAATTTGCAGTGAATGTAGATCAACTCTGTATGAACGAACGAAAACCGCGCGCCAAGACCCGAAGACTTCTGACATCACCGAGGGTGTTCGTAATATTTCCCTGGTATGTATCGTATTGTATTTACCTGGGTACGTGAGACAAGGCGCGCAGCAAGGAAGGGGTAAGATAGATGTTAAATTGGCTTCCTACCATGTTCCCGCTAACCGACGCCCGCCGGGGAACTTGTCTGTAGTTTCCGCTGACCGCGACGCCCTGGGTACCAAAATGGGCAGTCAAAGTCTCTAACGCGATACGCGCAGTAAATTTGTATTACTTTTTATAAACATTTTGAACATACATTTATAGGCTGCGTTTTGAAACACTCTCAAACGTTTTTTCCCATGTCATGTTATTTTCGGGGGACTGGGGAGGAGCGACGCTGAGCCCCTCCTCATATGATATTGAAGTATACAAAACTAGTTTGCGCGTAAGTGGTTATAAGTAAATATCACTTAAAACAAAGTAGCCGTTTGCGGAGCCATAAAGTTGTAGACGTTTCGTTTTCTCAAGTTCTCCAAACTAGTGTCGATTGTAATGAACCGTTTTGATTGCATTTGCTGGATAGTTTCTGTGTATGTTAAAATAGTCTGGCAAATCAAATCAAATCAAAGCGGCGGTTGTGCAAAATAAAGACACTGGTAAATAAAAATTATGCGTCATAAAATTTCCCAACCACCTCCCCACTTTCTCCGAGTGAGGAGTAAGTCTTGCGTTACAATATAACGCTTCTGCATATTGCGTGACAAGGCACTGTTGCGATCATATTTCAGTTGTCGTTTCGGCGCCTTGCAGGACCTTTCAAGTTGGCCAGAAATTTGCCCGTTTCACCCTCAAAAGTTAGAGATACCGAGAAAATTATCAGATACAAAGCTTAGGGAGATACATATAAAAGTCACTACAAATGCACGTAAAGAAAATAGGACGTCAAAGGCGAGAATTTAGCCAGGGATGGAATACACTTCAACAGTGGTCTGGAAATTTTTCTTCAATCCCGGTTTGAACAGAACAAATACAAGAATTACAGGACTGTAAATCCTCCTAGAATCCAGGTAAGCTGCATAATAAGTGTTAATTTCAAGGGGATTTTGAATTTGGATAGCTTTTAGAGCAACTGCATCGTTTTCGGGACGACTGTATAGCTGGTTAGACAAAAGTCGGTACCGAATGTTTACATTTCTGCCTGTAAGCTTAGCCTAATTTAGGTCAAATAACATGCAGCCGGTCTCCACAGAATCAAATTTTACCAAACAAATTTTTATGCACAGCTGAAATATAACTCATGTACTTGCTATTTTGAAAGTTTGAAGTAATTACGAGTAATACCGAGTGTATTTTTAATAATTCGAAAACAGTGTATAATTCGGTATTTTTAAAATCTGAAATTTTACCAACTTTTGCAAAGCCGCCAAAAATAAAATAAAAGCGCTATATTTTTCTATTATAGCTCAAACAGCTCAGAATTGTCTTCTTAATCAAGTGATTTGAAAATAATTATAATATTTTGCTTTGCGCGTGTGCGCGAGATCGATTTGAACCTCTCGGTATTTGAGGTCGGATTTGTGATTTTTGGGTAAATCAGGCCGTTTTGAGCTTTTCATTATTTTCTAAAAAAATATTTAACTCCACAACAAAATAAGTTTCTCACATTTACTAGGACACATTAGGGTATCTCTGGGTGAAATATTTGGGTGCTTGATATTTCGACCTCCTGCCAGGTTTTTCGGATCTCACCCGGTCGGTAGAGAGAGTCGCTCTTAAGTGCCTGGATGAAATCCTTTAGTGCATTGAACGAAGGGCATCAGAACAACATTTTCCTGTAATTAACCTTCTGTTTATTTTTTAGAGTGACAGTAACAAGGCTAAAACAAATATCTCGAATCCAGGGTCCCATCAATTGATTTCATTGTCGGCGGCCAGCACATAAATAAACGTATTTGTTTTTCAAAACAATAAGAGGAAGACAATTATAGATCATTTTATTTCTGAACTGCGAGCATGTGGCAATTACCAAAGCCATGAATCAAACGACGTAAAGAATTTCATCGCAAAAAATATGCTCACAGAAAGGTAACCCAACCTTCCCCAAAATAAACTGGCAGGTGCCTAAGTTGTATTATTTACAAAATCTATTAGACATTCACTAATTAATAGTAAAAAAGATCATTTTCCTCACTTTTTTCTTCTATGTCGGGAAGAGTAACTAAGGTTTCAAAATGTGACCAGAGTCTGTCAATTTATTTAATTACGCTGAAAGCATTCTCAGTTTTTATTTCACGGTCCTGCCTAACGAAAATTAATAATAAAATTATATAAAAGTGAAACAAATATCGTTTTCAAAACAAATACGACGTATTTTTGGCAAAATAAATTGACTTTTAAGACAACAGAAAGGTCCTTTCCTAATTAAATTTGTGCCAAAACTAGTCGTTCCTTCTTATAATACGTCTTTGGCAGAAAACTCAGAGAAATTATAAACTGAGATATATTCAGATCCTAAAGCTGATGTGGCTAGCTTCAATTAATATATTGACGGTTTTCTGTTAACGTCTGGTTCATGCTAATAGGTTTGTTGCATGATATATTACACTCGAAAGTCAACGGAAACAAAGGATCCTTTCCTCAGCTTTTATCTCCAGTCTGTACCTATGGTCGCGGAAAGAGTGTCTCAGGTGCCAGCTACCAAAAATTAATAAGAAAAATTCAATAAAACTAAAACAAATATTACCACCCTATTTATTTGGGTTTCAAAGCAACTATTTTTTATTTGCAAATAAATTGACTTTTGTAAGAGACATAAGAAAAATCCTCTGTCAGTTCCTGAAAGTTTTCGGTGACACAACGGTGGTTCCTCTGATCTTGAAAACTCTCTATACACCACTTTTTGGCGGAATAACCCAAGGCGTCTTTCTATCCTGGAGTGAGCTATATATGGCAAAGAATTAAGCATACTCCGAACCTATTAAAGCCTGTCCAACTACAACCAGTGTCCGAAGTCGTTGGAACAGCTTTCCCCTCCCCCGTATTTCAATGTTGGAGCACATATATAATAAACGCGCGTATTATCATTTCACTCATTTTTCCAACAACATTAAAAGGTGGGGAGGGAAAGAACCACCATTTATACACCATGCATCCAACACATACTGTTCCAAAGTTTTGTCATAAATTATAGCTACCGATAATATATGTTTTCTTTTAACGTCTGGTATCATTATGCTAGGAGATTAGTTACATTGTTCAGAAAGGTAAGACGGATACGACAAGAAACAAAGAATCCTTTCCTCAGTTTGAGTCCTTCTGGCAGGAACGTATATAACTGAATCTGCAGAATCTGAGCCCATCAGATTATCTAATTGCGCTGCCGGGAATTCATATTACAGTATGTCTAGGACATGTCGACAAAAGAAAACTAATTAGGTTTACTACAAAAAAAAATAATATTATCACTATAAATATTTGGTCGTCAAAGCAACTAGTTGTTGCAAAATAAATAGACTTTTACTTCATTTAAGAAACGAAATTAAAAAGGACCTTTTTCTAAATTTGATAATGATTTATTTTCTCTTCGAAAATTCGCTTCATATTTTTCTCTTAGCGTTTTGTAAGTATTTCGTGTATGATAAGGTACATAGTTTTACCTTGATGCATTTTTGACCCCAGAACCTGGCCCCGGTTCCTGGAAAGCCAATTAAATCCCTCGATTAGCGGTTAATCGACGGTCAATTTTCTTATTCCTAGGAAACTAATCGAGGGATAAAAAGGCGTTCCTGAAAATGGATTTAACCTTCAATTAACAATCACTCGATAAAACTCAGAATAAACCGGTTTGACCAGTTATTCACATGCAGGCGCGCGCGAAAATGACAATGCGCGGGAAAAAGGCGTCTTACACGAAGCTTGGAAGCTCTTGTTTTCCATTCTGATCAAAGAGTCTCGACACAAATTCTACAAATCGAACCTTGATAATTGGTTGTTTAGTCAAAGAAACGAAACGTAATCTCTTGCGATTTGGTCAAAGGAAGTCAAATAAATAAATAAATGAATGAATGAATGAATGGAAATGGAATAGAAATCAATGATTCAGTAAAAAGCGATGTTGACTCGTTAAAGGAAATGCAAGTTAAAACTGATAAAGCTGTAAACCGAATCGGTGAGTTCATTCGATTATTTTAGTTGTCAAATTAGCGAAAATTGTCAGCCACGTATATAACCTTCTTATTAAATGTGAATAATAAAGCAGTGATTTCGCGATTCAGGGAAGGAGCTTTTATAGTTTTATACCAACATCGTAGCTATGATTGTGTATAGAGTTCACGCTAAAAAATCGAAACTTGTCTTTCATCTTCTATTTGACATCAATTTAACCTAAAGCTTAAGCTTATATCTTATTCTTGCGATCTTTTCCTACCCTTTTCTACTGCAAGTGCTGCAAAAATAATATTTAATTCAACAATTCTTGGATAGAATCCCCAAACCGGTAAAACGATGCCGGTGTAAAGAGTTTATACGACATTTTAAAATTAACGCTTCTATTTCGAGCGCAAAAAGAATATTTCATGGCGTGTTGTTTTTATCTTGCTTTTCAAAAATATAAGCTTAACTGAAAGCTAAGCTTCATATATTTTGCTTCGTGAAAGCCCTGCTAGATAGAAAAACTACATCTCTTAAATCTTACCGTTCAAAACAGTTAGTAGGATTGCTGTAAGCTTAGCAAGAGCTTTCTTGTTTTGAGTAATTGCAGAGACTGTAAGATTTGCGTGTTTGCGGGTGTTTGTCCGCCTTGGCTCGATCACCTTGCACTGCAAATTACATTTTTCTGCCGAAAACTCGGTTTATTCTCTCTGGAATCTGTAAGGACAGAACGTTCATCTATCATTAAAGTCATCAAGAGGAACTATTTCCAGTATAAAATTGCTTTCTATATTTCCTGGACCAACTTAAGACTTAACGAACAGTTTATTCCGCCATTTTGTTTGTTTTGACAAAATTTATTCGCCGATTAGTGAGTTAATCGACCTCGCGAAGTGGATTAAATTTATCCCTTGGTTAGCGCTAATTGTGCTTTCAGGAGCAGAATCGAATCGAAGGATAAATGTTATCCCTTGCCTAGGCTGATTTAATCGTGGGTTAGCGCTAATCGGCTTTCCAGGAACCGGAGTCTGAACATCACCATGACAAACGTTTCATGGTGAATGTGGACCCCTAATGCGTGCAATAAAATCATAATATAGCTTTCCGGGCCCGAAGAGTTATCGGGACTTTCCAGAAACGGGCCCCAAGGTTCGAGCCAAGCTCAATTTTATCAGCGAATGGTTTGTTATGTTGTGTTTCTTCCTTAACGACTGGCATTCAACTTGGTTGAACAGCCCCATATGATCAGTTGTTTGACGAATTTTCTAGTATACCTGTCTGATAGGTGTCGGCTAGTTTGGCCAACATAGCAAGCATTGCAACTTGTACAATACGGAAACGAATCCTACCAGGGAAAAATGAATATTGTAAAAATTAACATAATTCCCTTGCAATCATGCAATCGTACATTAAGATTTTCGCTGCGCAATACGGTAACGGCACCCAGAGCTCAAAACCATAAAGGATGAAATATGCACGTTGCTTCCAACCACTGTAAAAAGACCTTGGAATATCGCGTAAACCTAACTTGGAAATTTGAGTCTTGATCCATTAACCTTGAAGCTATGATAATGGCTCCGTCAATTCCAAGCCCGCTTATCCGATCAGGTCAGCCCGGGGGTGGGGCTTTCGGATTTTAAAAGTCGTACATACTTCGTTGTTTATTTTAAATTTCCTGATTGTCGCCAATATTAAAGTATAAAAACGGAGTTGATAAACATCGTTTGTGACACGCACTTTTCAAGTGAACCGGAGCCTACCCCCCACCCCCACATGTGCCAAAATTTGCACTGCTGCTTCCTCACGCGAACGAAAGATGGCGCGCGGAAAGAAGCCTGGACAGCTTTGCGGGACAAGACATCCAATTCATAAGCTCTTAGTTACCCGATTAAGGCTCGTACGGCTTGATTGAAAATTTTGCAAGTATTACAGGGATTGATCCTTATATACTTACCATTTAAATATATGGCTGAAAACTGATCTGTAGATCGGCGAGATTCATACATACTTCCTTGTTAGCTGCTTTTATTTATTTAGTTTAAAACCATGCGAACATTTGAATGCATTTGAATATATGAATTGCTATTATAGTATTATTTGGGTTGGGTATTTACACTCTTTTAAAAGGTGGGGCATTTTCATCATTAAAAAAAAAGACAGCCGGGGGGAGATGAGCGGACTTGGAATTTACGTTGACATAAATCAAAACACCTTTATTTATAAGTAGCTTTAAATTTCGTTGTTTTTTATTTTGATGGTAATATTGATAACTTTTGAAAAGGTTTCGAGTAAAAGATTTCAAATCTTGCGTGTTCTGAGTCAGACATGGTGGGGGTATGATCACCGGAATTTGATAAAGTTTTGTTTTTTTCAGTGAGTCTGATAATGTTAAATACTCAAGATAAAAAATTACATATATATCTTATGTTACAATATTAAAATGGAAAAATCTAAATTTTTATACAATGCGTGGACACAGAATAAATCGAGAACAGAAATGTTTGTTCATGTTCGCCGCGCTTGCGCAACTTAATTTTGTTTGCGAAAAGAGAAGATTACCCTACAACTCCCAAGAATGTCAGAAATCAAAATTCAAGAAAAATCCCAAATTTTACATTTGTAAAATACTGAAAAACAAATGGTACCATGCGAAAGTACTGTCGACGAGATTTCATTTAAATGATCATACACAGGATTTTGTCCACAGCCTTAAAAATTAGAACTACATTGCATGTCTGGCCATAACTGATTCTGAGAGTGAATAAATGGAGGAAGTCACATTATTTGCTGTTAATATCACTGAAATATCTTAACTCAAACTTACAATTCGATGAATTCATTGCACCTTCTCAAGAAATGTTGATGTTACACGAACTAAACGGCACTGGCTGAGCTTCATACAGTAGAACAGCCGACTGCGCGGGTTGTGTGGTTTTGACTGGAAAAACGACTAGAAGCGTCAGTTGTGAACTATTATTTATTTTGTTTTTAACTAGAAGCACTCAACTACAGGGAATGATGAACCAATAAGTGGGCTGAGAATACGTCAACAGGAAACTGAAACCTTCAAATTTTAAAATGAACACTCCATTTGAATGACATCAATGTTATTGAATGCGGTATTGATCTTATATCGCGAAACGAGACCCTTTATTTGTCCTCGTATTTTAGTGAATTCAAATAAAGCTTAGAATTTAGCCTCCCTGCCGTGATAGGGATGGACCATTTTATTTTAAGGGGAGGTTTGGGCAAATCCTGCACAGCAAAAGTAGAAAAATTATAATTCATGCTCAGCGAGTGAAAGACTAGGCAAGCAGAAAACGTGCCGCTTACGGAAATGATTCTTGAAAAGGAAAAGGGAGAATTCTAACGAGGTTTTGCCAAGGCGGCCGTAAAATGAGCAGAACTGTCCGCTTACGAGAGTGTCCGCTTAGAGAGCTTCAACTGTACTTTATTATTAAGCCTGATTGCTCAAAACCGCGCTCAAGTCTCGGAGCAAAACAACACCGAAGCTAAATATTACTGCTAACTCCGAAAGTAGCCGCCTTCGTTTACTTTTAACTAAATTACATGAAAAAGGCCATAGGCCGGAAAAATGCCAAATTGGCTCACTGAAAAGAATTCAAACCCAAGATAGAGGTGATGAAATGAAATTAAAGCAAGCAGGGGAAATGAGGAGCTATTTTCTCTTTCTTTCGAACCACTTTTTACGTTTTGAAGCCAGTGAAGTTGAAATTTTACAACAATATAAATCTCCTAGTTTCTTAAAAGTTATCTTCATGTTATCTTTCCGATTTTGCGGAGACGACAAGCGATAGCATTTACAAACATCCATTAATTAATAGCGCAATCTGTTGTTTACCTTGTTACAGGAAATTACCGCTCCTGTAAATTTAGGTCTTTGAAATAGACGCGACTTAAATTAACGCAAATTGGAGGGAAATTTTCTTTCGAATAAAGGAAAGTAACGCGAGAGAGTGGGCAAATTTTCAAAATTGTGAAAATGAACGCGATTATTGATGTCTCTAAAGATATTTTGGCTGACTGTGTAGTACCAAAAAAAAAAAACGGATGTCGAGAACCGCGCTTCTGAAAGCAAGAATGAACTGGAAATATTGTAGATGACATATCTTTAAGGCTTTTACATTGTAAAAGATTGAAAAATAGCGTGCAGAAAAGAGAAGGTTATTGTTTTCTAGTTGCTATATGTGTTCGGAAGGTATCCAGAATTTGGGGTGAAATTAAGGTCTCGGAAATGAACGCCTCGACTTAAATGATGTCGATGAAATTAACGCTCACAACATTAATTTCATGGAGCGTTAATTTCCTATAATAAATTTATCCACGTATTTCGTACCTCATTTATTTACAGAAAAAATCTACGATCGCCGG